>JARGYO010005626.1:206287022-206771422 GCA_029206835.1 Rana muscosa
GGGGTGAGGCCGCTACACAGTATATTAATTCAATAGCTTCTTAAAGGTTCCAAAATAATGTTCAAGTATAAAATAAAGTTCAGTATATCAGATGCTTCATGCTTCTTAAAATGTTCTGATGTCCTTCAAAGATGTCCTTAAAATGGCCGATTAACCCTGTGTATGCTGAATAGTCTGTGGGCTGTAGAAATAGATGTTTCCTGAAACTCTGGCTGGTGAAGAAGAGAGCGTTCCTTCCTGCTCACTCAGCTTTTAAAGACAATTCTTTCTTTGTTGAAATTCGCGCTCAAAAGTAACCACACCTACATTTTAAAATATTACCTCCCTCTCATTACCCACGATGTAGTAAGAAACTCGAGCTTGACAGCTGTTTTCAACTTATACATGATTTTTCCATATGAAATGCCTCGGTGTAAATTACAGGATGTGGGGGAGGGAAGTGAAACTAGTCTAAACTGCATCTATATTCCTAACAAAATATTAGTTACATAGCAGTATTGTCTAGAAGTTAAAATATATTTACAACATACATCAAAACCCTGACAGTTTCTGGAATTTAAAGCTCAAGTTCAAATGTCACATTTGGGATTCATTAAATCAGAAGTCCAACCATTCATCCATACTTAGAGCAATTCTTATTCTTACTTTCTGGCCAGATTAAATTTTCGATATTAAGAATATAACATTCCCCTTTGAAATATGAATAATAATCATATTTAGTTTAAACCATTCAATCATTTATGTCACATACACTCTGACTTTGATCCAATAACTCCAAATGATTTGCCACCTGTAACCGAGTTTGCAACTCCAAAACCCATCCTTCTCTTAAGCTTATTTTGCAACATATCATCACCTTTCTTAATTTCATTTCTGATTTGATTATACAATTTTTTCATTCTAAACATTAAACATAATTGATATATAATGCATAACATAATAATAATAAAAATAATAACTATAGGATGCGATAAAATATTTCCTGCTGCGGAAGTCATGGAAGTTTTTCCCCAAATGGATATACTAGTTCTGAATTGTCTCCACTAGGTGGCGCCTGCAAAATCCAACCATTGATGACGAGACACTTTCTCTGAGTCTGTCATGATCTGAAAACAAACCTTCTTTTTATCTAGAAGAGTAATCAATTCAGAAGTAGTTCCAACTTTTTCTATTCTTGCTGAACATAATGTATGATTATGATAACAAGAATGAAATATACTTTTATCTTGATTAGGTAAACAAATGACTTTAGATTGGAATTGTAAACATGATGACAGATCTAATTGTTCTAAGTCAAAATTATCCTTGTTAAACACAAAATCTGTATACTACAACTTATAATATAATAATTGAGTATCACTAATTCGTGATACTAACACTCGTGACCTTCGATCAACCAACCAAAACCTCCTCCATATCCCCAAGACTCGCTACAAAGCCAAGGGAGAACGAAGGTTTGCTGTCCAAGGACCAAGACTATGGAATGCGCTACCCATGAACATCCGCTTGGAAGAAAACCATCGAGCCTTCCGGAAAAAACTAAAGACCCATCTCTTCTAAAGGATCTCAACGACACTGGATGCCAAGCGCCTTGAGGCGATTTAGTTCGCAATTGTAGCGCTATACAAGTTCTCACTCACTCACTCACTCACTAATTGGTAATCCCAAAACAGTAATTGGAACCAAAATGTCTTCTTTCCCTGCTACTGGATTCATAGAAGAACTATAACACTCATTCTGATTACATCCTATCCATTTATTTACCCATAAATCAGTATGATTTATTGCAAATGCATATACTCTGGGTAAATTCTGCAAAATGACAAGAGGAGTTATTCCACCCTGAAATGCTTGCGCAATTATTTTAAAGTTAGTGGAATATTCTGTCTGGATCTCTAAACGTGCTCTAGCTATATGAGAATGTTCTTCACTTGTCATTAGATTTAAAGTAATATTCTGAAGATGCAATATGGATGGACCCATTACATTAGCTGTTTTAATAACCATTTCTTCTAATATTTGATTCAAATTTCTTTGGATTGTAATACCTTTACTTCCCACTAAACCAGCGGTCTCGAGATCAGACTTTAAAGTGTTAATATCCATACTATTTGTTATACTTCCCACCATACTAACTCCTAAAATGCCTTCAACGATACCACGTTTATTCCTGTTATGATTCCTAATATTGATTCCAAACTATCTTTCAATTCCCAATTCCATATTAACCAAATGTCCTTGACATTGTGGAAACCTTGTAGAAATTTTCCATTCTGAAATATTAAAGTTCCACAATATAATGACAAACTTTCCTTCTCTCAATAGAGCTCTGGATTGGAAATGGTTAATCTGGAAAAGATTAGCAAGAACGCTATCTTTACCTACACATAGAGTCTTCCTTGGAGACATTACAACAACACTTGCATTAGCACATTTCAACGGATAACCTTCTATTAATATGCAGCACTCATATATACCGGTATCATTTAAAGATACACCTGATTGATGATAAATACATTTATCATTGATCCAATTCACAGTACCAAAAACTCCTTTATGAATGATATTAGTGGTACTGTGAAGAAAGCTACCCAAAAATTTACCATTCCTTTTCCAAGTTAACAATGAATTTTGAGGTAAAAATATCTGAGTACTACATACCAAATTCATACCATCTTCATCTATCAATGATTTTTAAGGACTGTGGAGACACTTCTATTTCTGGAACAATAATATCTACCACAGTACGACTAATTTTAACTATCCAATATTTTCCAAAACTTTGTAGCAGGTAATAATACTGTTCTACTGAATACCACAGTAATTTCCCAGTGATTTCAACATCATTATTTCATCTATATCAATATGCTTTTATCACTTTTGTCCTCCGTATTAATCTCAATATTTATCATTTGTGTCCTCTATATTAATATCAGTGTCTATATCTCTTTTGTTTCTGAATAATGGAATGTCTTTGCTGTGAAAATCTTCCATCCTGTTAACCTCTGCATGGCTGGAACAGTTTGTGATATAGTATTACCACTGACAAAATTGTCACTAGAGAATGAATCCGTTGATCAACTTTTTCTTTTTAGAACTTTTCTTTTGTTGTCATTTTCCTTCTTTAATCAGGTTTGTTCAAAAAACATTCCTAGGAAAAAATAAAAGCAGTATCATTTATCTAAATATAAATTTTTTATCTCATAATATACAATTCTTGTCTCATAATATACAATTTCCACTGATCATTGTGTACCCACATTTTTATTGTCTACGTGCATTATCCACTGAATTGAGAGGTCTTTGAACTTGCACCATTAATCATTATGTTTTCTCTATTGCCCCTCTGTGCAGCGTAGACAAAAAACTCATTGGGAAACACAAGTGACATTTTCCTTCCTGTCATAAGTTCAACCGGAGAATACTTTGTTGCAGAAGATGCTGTGCTTCTAACACTCATCAAAACAAATGGTACAGCATCAACCCAAGTATTTCCTCTGTCCAACAATATTTTAGCAATTCTAGATTTAATGGTACGATTCATCCTTTCTACAATACCTGCAGACTGTGGATGATAAGGCACATGAAATCTCTGTTCTATTCCCAAAATTTTACACATTGCCTGCATGATTTTTCCTGTAAAATGAGATCCTCTGTCACTACTGAGATTTTTTGGTATTCCCCATACTGGAAAAACATGATTCACTAGCATCCTAGCAGTTGTCAAAGCATCATCTTTGCGAACTGGTAAGATTTCAACCCACTTTGAAAAAACGTCAACCAAAACTAAAGCAAATCTGAATTCATTTTTCCCTGATGGTAAAGGACCTATATAATCTATTTGCATTGAAGACCAAGGTCCGTCTGCTGGAGGAATTCTTTGTAAGGGAGGTTTCTGCCCCTTTGGTCTAGGCTTCACTTGTGCACAAATCAGACAGGATTTGATTACACTGTCTGCTGTCTTTTCCATTTTTTCCCAATAGAACTATTCTTTAAAAATGTAAACCATTTCTGCTTACCCATGTGACAATAAACATTCATGATGAAATTAAGTGAATTCCACCTGTAGGTGTTGACGTATAACGAGACACAGACAACTTTTTGTCATGTCATGAGGCCAAAGTTTTCATAAACCAAATGAGGTCTTATGACAACCGAAGAGGAAGGAAATAGACGCATCCATTCTCTATTCCTCTACAATTTAAGAAATCTGTGTGTCTGTTTTCCTGGCAACATTAAAATTCAGGTTGAATCACCAATTTACCATGCAAAACTGCTTCCTTTGTTAAAACTGTCACTATACAAACTTCAAAGTACTATGTGGGGTTGTAAAACCTGCAATATTCTCAGTTGCTTTTACTGCATAATGCACAACCACTAATTATCTCAATGTCTAGAATGCTGTTGATACAGGTAAAGAAACCATAATCTCCATACGTTCCTGTAAAGGCTTTTCTTTCCTGAACCAATCAAAATCCCTAAAAATGTTTCTTCACTTATCATAAGCTGAACCTTGCATAAATTCAACTTAAAACCTCTTCTTCCAGAATCCTCAACAATTCTACCAGAAGAATAAAATGTTCCTTAAATCAATATATATCTTGCTGTAAAACAAAGATAAACAAAATTGCTCAAAATGTTCCTATTTCAAACATTCTTTCTGTAAAGCAATTAGCATTTCCTATTTCCTGTGTTCTGTCTGTGACGTGTATCTCATCATATCTGTGTGTGGCCATACACGTGACAATTCTGAGTTCACCGTCTTTCTTGCATGCCTGCAGCTTTATTCAATATTTTGTTTAAACAAAATTTCATGTTCCTGGCCAAATTCCCCTATTGACCGCATAACTTGTACAGCAGACTTTTACTTAGAATCATCACTAACATTACTGTAGCTTGACTCTGCTTTAAACTCAAACAACTGAATTGCACTTTGCAAATCATTTATTCGTTCAGTCAAAATCGAACAATTAATTGTCCTCTTTTTTCCCTGTTGTACAAACATTCCTTTTTGGAGCTTCTAAAATCATTGCATCAAAAACTTTCACAAGCAAATTCCTAATCATTATATTAGCTTGTAAACATTAATTGAACATGTAACACCATAATTCATCATCTTGTTTCTTAATCCGAAAAAAACTAAGAATGTGAGTGTGTGTATCTGGCTGTATCCGCCTTGTGTGTGTGTGTGTGTGTGTGTGTGTGTGAGATTTCAGCATGTAAACTGATCACTCCTAGCTAAAAGAATCTGACCCCCCTTTTTCTACTCCGGGAGGGGCTGTAAACTGACGTTAAAACCTTATCCGTAGCCAAAAAACGTTAACCAGTAAATTCTCACCATCCATACAGCTCACTAATAACTGTATTGATTTTTTCCCTCCATTGCTATATTTGAAAAAATATTTGGCTCACTGCACTTCATATAGTTATGCTTTTCCTGTCTTAATTGTATATGGCTTTTAAAAGGGAAATACATCTATGTTCTCTGGCTTCTATGCCTAGAGAATCTTACAGAATAGACTTCGAAACGCCTTGGGTTTGTTTTATAAGATCTTCTTTGCATATAATAAGGATTCACTGTCCAACAAAATTTTGCTTTATGACCCTTCCTGTTACACAAACAACATTTGAAAACTGGTTTGTTTGTATAAGCCTTTCTCTGAACATCACATTGCTTTACAACAAAATCACTTTCATCATCTGAGATCTCTATTGATTCACAACCTGAATCATGTTCCATTACATCTAATTTCTCTGTTTGTTTTTCCTCTAGGTTAGCTGAGCATTGAACAAATTTGTTTAATTCCATATCTGACTGCGTATTACCTTTTCCCTCTGTAATCCCCAAAAAATGCTTGTTTTTTGAAAGTGTAACATTCTGCACTTCTAATTCCTTCTCTAAATGTTCAACATAATTACATAACGTGTCACAATCTGAACAATTAGGTTTGTGTGTCTGCGTAATTTCTGTACTATTCTTTTCTGATTTGTTCTCTGCACAACTCAAATGTGTATCTGTTACCTCAGAAACCATAGAATTAAAACCTGTAACTAACTTCATTACATTACGTAACTTTTTCTTTGTTTTAGCTAATGAGAATCTTTCCTTATCAATATCCATATTTGACTGTAAACACTGTTCATACATAGATTTCCATAAAACAGAATAAGAGACCTGTTTCGTTAAACCTGTACATTCATTAGCTAAATATTTAAAACTTTGCATAATAACGATTCTACTTACTCACCCGATTAAATCTCAGCAAAAATTCTCCCGTCTTCAGGATAAATACATCGATCGAATTCTTCTTGACTTTTTCTTCTAGGTTCTTTTCAAACGTTTCAAAAGTAAGACCTCTCCCCTCTGTTAGCACTCGGGAAAAGTGGTATAAATTGGAACGACTGGCGGCTGAGCCAATGTTAAAAGTTAGATAATGTCACTAAAATTAACGGTATAAATAACGGTATACCGTTCTTGATGTATTCGTCTGAGACAAAATTCGTGAATCAGCTTGAAAGCAAACCGTGTGTTTTATTATACACACTAAAAAGGAATTAATACAGTTACAGTATATTAATTCAATAGCGTCTTAAAGGTTCCAAAATAATGTTCAAGTATAAAATAAAGTTCAGTATATCAGATGCCTCATGCTTCTTAAAATGTCCTTAAAATGGCCGATTAACCCTGTGTATGCTGAATAGTCTGTGGGCTGTAGAAATAGATGTTTCCTGAAGCTCTGGCTGGTCAAGAAGAACCACGTTCCTTCCTGCTCACTCAGCTTTTAAAGACAGTTCTTTCTTTGTTGAAATTCGCGCTCAAAAGTAACCACACCTACATTTTAAAATATTACCTCCCTCTCATTACCCACGATGTAGGGATTCAAGAGTATACATATGAGGAACATCTGGTTCGACTTACCAGTTTCAATAGGAAATGCCTCGGTGTAAATTACAGGATTTGGGGGAGGGGAAGTAAAACTAGTCTAAACTGCATCTATATTCCTAACAAAATATTAGTTACATAGCAGTATTGTCTAGAAGTTAAAATATATTTACAACATACATCAAAACCCTGACAGTTTCTGGAATTTAAAGCTCAAGTTCAAATGTCACATTTGGGATTCATTAAATCAGAAGTCCACCCATTCATCCAGTTAATTTTGAGGAGTTCTTTCTTAATTTTGGCCAAATAAAATTTTAGATATTAAGAATATAACAGGGCTCAAATCACGCCACACGTGCGACAGGCGATGCCTGTGTGAATTACATGCGACGTGATGCATCGGTGTGAACCCAGCCTCAGGCTCCTCCAAAGACTAATGCAATTTCTGTCCCAAGAAACGTGACTATGATAAGTAAGGTTTCCACCACACATCTCTGCATTCGCTTCGTTTATTATGTGGTGCTTTTTATTTATTTATTTTTATATTTTTTTATTTATTTTCATTTGTTTTTTTTTTTCATCTTAGACACCTTTTACATTGAAGCATTTTAGCTCTAAAATTAGCGCCTCCCATTCATTCAATTGTGAATTTTCACACCCAGGCGGTGTGCTTGCCGGATGTTGGGAAAAGTCCTGCAAGCAGCATCTTTGGGGCGGTTTCGAAGCGCTGTACATCGCTCCCAAAACGCCCTGTCCATTGAAATTAACGCACCGCTAAACACGGGCCAAGAAGGGGTTAAAAGTGTCCTCCTAGCGGCCGAAAAGCCCTGCGAAAACAAGCAGCGTTTTACCGCTAACACACGGGCGGGCCCCAGTGTGAAAGGGGTCTTACTGAGTTGCTTTTACAGGCATTTCCTGCGCCTTTTGGTGCGATAAAATGCAGCATGCTGTACTCTTTGTTTTTGTTTTTTTTAACCACTTCAAGACAGCAATACATATTTATAGGATGTGGTTTTGAAGCAGTTTACCAGAGCTGTGGCTGCAGCTGTCATCCATAACCCCGACATTTCTCGGTCTGCTAAAAGTAATCTGAGCGACTGATTGGTGACTTTATCACTTTAAGAAGCAACAATAGGGGGGCAAAAAAAGTGATTACAAAATTTAAAGGGACAGTGTAATTTTTTTTTTTTTTTTAATAAAATAAATATTTACAAACAAAAAAAAAAATTGTAAAATCCTTCCCCCGTTCTTGCTCACGGAGGCAATAACATACCTAGGTCGCACACACACATATAAACGCCGTTCGTACCGCAATGTAAGGCCCGGTTCACACAGGGGCGGCACGACTTTGGGGGCGACTCGGCGGCGCGATCTCAAGACCACTTGAGAGGCCCGGTTCAGACGATTTGCATAATGACTTCTGTATAGAAGTCAATGCAAGTCGTCCCGAGTCGCCCCCAAAAGTAGTACAGGAACCTTTTTCTAAGTCGGAGCGACCTGAGTCGCTCCTATTAGAACGGTTCCATTCAACAGAGCGGGACATGACTTGTCAGGCGACCGAGTCGCCTGACGAGTCGCCCCTATGTGAACCGGGACTAAGGTATCGCCGCAAACGTTATAGTGAGAGCACTAGTTCTAGCACCCAAACTTTCTTTGCAACTATAAACTGGTAGCTGTAAACATTTGTAAAATGTCGCATGTGGGCACCGTTCCACAAGCGCGCGCAATTATAAAATGTGACACGTTAGGCATCTTTTTACTAGGTATGACATCATCGTTTATTTTTTTCCCCCAAAAAAATTGGGTTATGTATTGTGTGTTTTTTTTGCATTAAAATTTATTTAACCACTTTAGCCCCAGAAGGTTTTACCCCTCTTCATGACCAGGCCATTTTTATGATACAGCAGTGCGTTACTTTAACTGACAATTGTGCGGTCGTGCGACGTTGTGCCCAAATATGTCATTTCCCACCCCCCCCCCCCCCCCCACAAATAGAGCTTTTTTTTTGGTGGTATTTGATCACCTCTGCGGTTTTTATTTTTTGCACTATAAACAAAATAAATTGCAATTAAAAAAAAACAAAAATAATTACTTTCTGCTATAAAACACATCCAATAAAAATATGTAAAAAAACAAATTTCTTCATCAACTTAGGCCGATATGTATTCTTCTACATATTTTTGGCAAAATTTATAGCGTCTACAAACTATGGGAAAGATTATTTTTATTTTGCTTGGTACTAGTGATGGCGGCAATCAGTGATTTTTACCGGGACTTTGACATCTCTGCTAATAATAATTTATCTATATCTATATAAATATAGATATATATAGATATAGATATAGATATAGATAATGTTTGGGGGGTTCTAATAAATTTTCTCACAAAAAATAAAAGGCCTGGTCTTCAAGTGGTGAAGTACACAACAGATCACCCGAAGGCCGTGTCCGTGTGTGAGCAAGTCCCATAGAAAAAAATAGTTTTCTGGGCGTTCTTGTTCTTACCTGAATTTTTCTAGTGCCGAAAATAGCCAATTTCCACACAAGTCTGAATAATGAACCTCCAGTGTCTTTGAAAAGCAGCCCTGTATGTTTTATGTCTTTCATTAACTTCATCAAAAGGTGACATATTCATCAAAGTCTGCACCTAAATTTAGAAAATTCACACAATGTGGATGAGGGTTGTTTTTTTGTTTTGTTTTTTACATTTCCCCATCAGGGTTATCAGATAAAAATAAATGAATATTTTACTACTTGGAGCTCTTCTGTGATCTATATCAGGGGTCTCCAAACTGCAGCCCGTGGGCCAGGTTGTGGCCCTTTTGTTTTCCTATATCTTGCTCTATTCCTCCCACTGACACCAACAACGTGGTACTATTCCTCCCACTGACACCAGAGATGGGGGTACTATTCCTCCCACTGACACCAGAGATGGGGGTACTATTCCTCCCACTGACACCAATAAAGGGGTACTATTCCCCCCACTGACACCAGAGATGGGGGTACTATTCCCCCCCACTGACACCAGAGATGGGGGTACTATTCCTCCCACTGACACCAGAGATGGGGGTACTATTCCTCCCACTAACACCAGAGAAGGGGGGTACTATTCCTCCCACTAACACCAGAGAAGGGGTACTATTCCTCATACTGACACCAGAGATGGGGGTACTATTCCTCCCACTGACACCAACAAAGGGGTACTCTTCCTCCCACTGAAACCAGAGATGGGGGTACTATTCCTCCCACTTACACCAATAAAAGGGTACTATTCCTCCCACTGACACCAGAGATGGGGGTACTATTCCTCCCACTGACACCAACAAACGGGGTACTATTCCTCCCACTGACACCAGAGATGGGGGTACTATTCCTCCCACTGACACCAGAGATGGGGGTACTATTCCTCCTACTGACACCAATAAAGGGGTACTATTCCTCCCACTGACACCAGAGATGGGGGTACTATTCCTCCCACTGACACCAACAAAGGGGTACTACTCCTCCCACTGACACCAGAGATGGGGGAACTATTCTTCACCAATGATGTAATTTTTGTATTTTTTTAAATCCCACTGACCACCAAGCCTATGGCATAATTTCCTACTCTGCCAGGCCACAGTGCGGCCCCCCTAAAGTCTTAAAGACTGTAAACTGGCCCTTTGTTTAGAAAGTCTGGTGACTCCTGATCTATATAATCGGGTGCCCTTGTGGCCTCTATTATGTTGGAGAGACTACCCAGCAGGTTCAGGAGAGATCTGCACGACATAAATACGCCATTAGAGATAAACGCATTGAACAACCATTAAATGAGACACTTTGTTGAGCGGGCTCGTATGGTGATGCAATTGAAATATACTGTTATAGATTTGATCCCTAATTTAAAAAGAGGGAGCTGTTCTCCAGGAATGAGAGGTCTTCTGGATTTGTAACCTTGACACTTTATACCAACATGGTTTAACCACTTAAGCCCCGGACCATTTGGTAGCTAAAGGACCAGAGGTGAATTCAGAATTTTGCACTGCGCTGCTCTAACTGTAAATTGTGCGGACATGCAATGTTGTACCCAAACGAAATTTGCGTCCTTTTCTTCCCACAAATAGAGCTTTCTTTTAATGGTATTTGATTGCCTCTGCGATTATTTTTTTTTGCGATATAAACGGAAAAAGACCGAAAATTTTGAAAAAAAATGATATTTTCTACTTTTTGTTATAAGAAAAATCGAATAAACTCAATTGTAGTCATACATTTAGGCCAAAATGTATTCAGCCACATGTTATGTTTTTAGTAAAAAAAATGTCAATAAGCGTATATTTATTGGTTTGCGCAAAAGTTATAGAGTTTACAAACTAGGGTACATTTTCTGAAATTTACACAGCTTTAAATTTATGACTGCCTATCTCATTTCTTGAGGTGCTAAAATGACAGGGCAGTACAAAACCCCCCCAAATGACCCCATTTTGTAAAGTAGACACCCCAAGGAAATTGCTGAGAGGCATGTTGAGCCCATTGAATTTTTTATTTTTTTGTCCCAAGTGATTGAATAATGACTAAAAAAAAAAAAAAAAAAAAATATACAAAAAGTTGTCACTAAATGATATATTACTCACACATGCCATGGTTATATGTGGAATTTCACCCCAAAATACATTTTGCTGCTTCTCCTGAGTACGGGGATACCACATGTGTGGGACTTTTTGGGAGCCTAGCCGCGTACGGGACCCCGGAAACCAAGCACCGCCTTCAGGATTTCTAAGGGCGCAAATTTTTGATTTCACTCCTCACTACCTATCACAGTTTCGAAGGCCATAAAATGCCAAAATAGCACAAAACCCCCCCAAATGACCCCATTTTAGAAAGTAGACACCCCAAGGAAATTGCTGAGAGGCCTGTTGAGCCCATTGAATATATATTTTTTTGTCCCAAGTGATTGAATAATGACAAAAAAAAAAAAAATTACAAAAAGTTGTCACTAAATGATATATTGCTCACACATGCCATGGTTATATGTGGAATTCCACCCCAAAATACATTTTTCTGCTTCTCCTGAGTACGGGGATACCACATGTGTGGGACTTTTTAGGAGCCTAGCCGCGTACGGGACCCCAAAAACCAAGCACCGCCTTCAGGATTTCTAGGCACAAATTTTTGATTTCACTCCTCACTACCTATCACAGTTTCGAAGGCCATAAAATGCCAAAATCGCACAAAACCCCCCCAAATGACCCCATTTTGGAATATAGACACCCCAAGCTATTTGCTGAGAGGAATGGCGAGTATTTTACAGCTTTCATTTGTTTTTGAAAATGAAGAAAGAAAATATATATATATATTTTTTTTTTTTCAATTTTCAAAACTTTGTGACAAAAAGCGAGATCTGCAAAATACTCACAATACCTCTCAGAAAATAGCTTGGGGTGTCTACTTTCCAAAATGGGGTCATTTGGGGGGGTTTTGTGCCATCTGGGCATTCCATGGCCTCCGAAACTGTGATAGGCAGTGAGAAGTGAAATCAAAAATTGACACCCTTAGAAAGCCTGAAGGCGGTGATTGGTTTTTGGGGTCCCGTACGCGGCTAGGCTCCCAAAAAGTCTCACACATGTGGTATCCCCGTACTCAGGAGAAGCAACAGAATGTATTTTGGGGTGTAATTCCACATATGCCCATGGCATGTTTGAGCAATATATCATTTAGTGACAACTTTGGGCAAAAAAAAAAAAAAAAATTGTCGTTTTTTCCGCAACTTGTGTCAACATATAAAATATTCCATGGACTCGACATGCCTCTCAGTATATAGCTTGGGGTGTCTACTTTCCAAAATGGGGTCATTTGGGGGGGTTTTGAACTGTTCTGGCATTTTATACACAACATTAGGAAGCTTACATCCACTCTTCTAACCACTTGAAGACAAAGCCCTTTTTGACACTTTTTGTTTACATGAAAACATTTTTTTTTTTGCAAGAAAATTATGTTGAACCCCCAAACATTATATATATTTTTAAAGCAAAGGCCCTACAGATTAAAATGGTGGGTGTTGCATTTTTTTTTTCTACACAGTATTTGCGCAGCGATTTTTCAAACGCATTTTTTGGGTTAAAAAATACACTTTTTTTAATTTTAATGCACTAAAACACACTATATTGCCCAAATGTTTGATGAAATAAAAAAGATGATCTTAGGCCGAGTACATAGATACCAAACACGACATGCTTTAAAATTTCGCACAAATGCGCATTGGCGACAAACTACATACATTTTTAAAAGCCTTTAAAAGCCTTTACAGGTTACCCCAGTAGATTTACAGAGGAGGTCTACTGCTAAAATGATTGCCCTCGATCTGACCTTCGCGGTGATACCTCACATGCATGGTGCAATTGCTGTTTACATATGACGCCAGACCGACGCTTGCGTTCGCCATTGGGCAAGAGCAGGGCAGGACAGGGGTGCTTTTTTTTTTTTTCTTTTTTTTTTATTATTAATTTTGCTTTTTTATTTTATTTTTAAATTGTTCCTTCCAAGTATTTTTTTTTTTTATCATTTTTATTGTTATCTCAGGGAATGTAAATATCCCCTATGATAGCAATAGGTAGAGACAGGTACTCTTTTTTTGAAAAAACTGGGGTCTTCTAGACCCTAGATTTTTCCTCTGCCCTCAAAGCATCTGACCACACCAAGATCGGTGTGATAAAATGCTTTCCCAATTTCCCAATGGCGCTTTTTATATCCGGGGGGGACATTCCCTCCCACTGCTTGTAAAAGCAGTCCAGAGGCTAATTAGCCGCTAGGATTGCTTTTACATGAAAGCCGGCCGCAGGCTGAAAAGAATGATACCAAGATGATACCTAAACCCACAGGCATCATTCTGGTATAAACATTCAAAGTCCAGCAACATACCAGTACGTTGCTGGTCCTTGTTGGACATGTATTGTAATCTTTGTATTTCATGCAGCCAGTTGGCTGAACGAAAAAAGAGATTGATCGGTGGGTATGCCCACCATTAGAATACCGCCCTTCATCCACCCACTTCCAATGATGGGCATACACGCACCATTTATATATGCCGAAGCATGGGGGCATCCTCCCGCAAAAAAGTTATGCCGCACACACATGGTCGGACTTTTCCACGGGCAAGCCTCCGTCGGAATTTCGACCGTATGTACGCGGCATTAGGAGCAAAATCGCTCCTCCGCCCCTGCTGCCCCAATGCTTCGGCATATTTGGTTTTTTTTTTTAACTGTGGTGGTGAAATCACCTCCTACAGCATTGGAGTCGCAGGGATCAGGCCTGTCTCTGCGAACGCTGCAGTTATGTGTGTTTTTGTTTTGTAAGTGACAGTGATCGATCGATACTGCACTTGGGTGGCCTGGGCTGGACGGAGGGGCAAAACGCAGGTGCCAGCAGGTATCTGGGCTGATCCCGCTAACACTGCGTTTTTGGGAACCCTAAACTGCTGGGGACGCTAGTATAGATCTGATCAGATCAGATATTGATCTGTTCAGATACTATACCACTAAGGGGGGTGTATGCTTCACGCGTGGGTGTTAGCGTTACTGGCACTAACCTGACGCTGCCTGGGGTGTGACTCAGACCCTCTCTGACGCTAAAACCTAATTGATATCACCCGCCGGGCGATCAGGAGGTTAAACCTTTATTGGGTTATATACACGGCGGGTGCCCTGACACTATAAAAAGCAAACTAACTAACCAGCGTCACCCGTAACACTTATATGGTGATCACTGGTGAAAGGGTTAACTAGGGGCAATCAGGGGGTTAAAACCTTTATTAGATAATATATGGGGGTACCTGACGCTATAAAAACCTGCGGCGAACCTAAAAAAAATTACCAGCTACCGATCTGCATCACAGACACTAAGACAGCGTTTAGAAAAACGATCGCTTAGTGACAGTGGTGATAGGGGGTGAAAGGGTTACCTGGGGGGCGATCAAGGGGGTTAAACCTTTATTAGATAATATATTGGGGTACCTGACGCTATAAAAACCTGCGGCGAACCTAAAAAAAATTACTGGCTGCCGATCGGCATCACTGACGCTAAGACAGCGATCAGAAAAATGATCGCTAAGCGACAGTGGTGATAGGCGGTGAAAGGGTTATCTGGGGGGTGATCAGGGGGTTAAACCTTTATTAGGGGGGGTTAGGGGGCTACACTGGACCTAAGACTAAACTTTGGTGACACTTTTAGTCACAAATGTCACTTATTGCAGTGATCACTAAATAAATGGTCACTGCAATCAGTGACACTGTGACTGGGGGCTAGGGGGGGTGATCTAGGGGGTGATCTGGGGTGTCTGGGGGGGCCTGGGGGGGGGGGCGATTTATGTCCCTATGTGTCCTGGTGTCAGTGTAGTGTTGTGTGCACTGACCTGATGTCTTCTCTTGTACGGCGCTCGGTATATGTGAGCGCCGCACCAGAGATGACATCACTTCCTCCTGCTCCCTCTGTCTGACACAGACAGAGGGGGCATTTCCATTCGCCGGGAGCGATCGCGAGGGGGTGGCCAGAAACGAATGGCTGCCCCCTCATCCCGGAACGCTCCCGGACACTTAGCCACCGCTCACTGTACAGAAGGGGGGTCCGATTGGACCCCCCAACTGTACAAAGGCAATCACGTACACTCTACGTGATTGTGCCTGTCGGTGCCATTCTGCCGACGTATATATACAGTGAGCGGTCGTTAAGTGGTTAAATAGTGATTTTGTCTTGTAAATATTTCTATGAGAAATAAAATGTAATGTAATTGTATCTTTTGTATGTTTTATGTATTTTTTTCTATGTTTGTATTCTGGATTTATAATAAATGTTATTGATGCTGTAACCTGTTTCTTAATATATATATATATATATATATATTATAAATAATAAAAAAAAAAAAAAAAAATATATATATATATATATATATATATATATATGTTTTTATATACTGTATATCCACACACACAAAATGTATGTGGGTGGTGACTGTAAAGTGTGAATGGGTTGGACATTATAGTTTAACATGTATGCCAGTTCAGCTGGCCATACATGGAGCGATTTTCTTTCCTGCAACCATGAGTTGCTAGTTTCCGTCAACAACACTGACAATAGTTGCCTCTCGCGATTGTGTTCTGCCGGTGGGAAAAAGGGGGGGGGGATGGAGGCGTCTCAGCTGGGAAAACACACAGTGATTATAGCTGCTGGCAATAATCACATGAAAATTCTGACAGGCTGGTTGTACCCAGGTTGATCGATCAATCCACTTGGGTTTAAAAATATGTGCAGTGCTTCAAGAAATAATAAAATGTCCATAATACACTTCAAAGTTCATCAGAAGTGCAGAAAGGAATACCAACACAATCCACAGTGTATAAAAGTTTTCACCCGGCACCATAGTGATGAAGCCAAACTGCTTACCAAAAACATTGACCCTCAAATTATAGAATGATCAAATGGTGCCAGTTGTTTCTCCAAGGGGCTGCCACCCTCTCTGGTATCACCAATAGCCAGGTTACACTCAGGATTCCAATGAAATCACCGTAATAGGTATAAAACACTGATGATTAAATATGATTGACTGGCCTGATTGCCACACATCCCCAGATCGCAGCATCCAAAACTAATAAAGTAGCACCTCACAAGAGTATAAATAAATAGCGCGCTATGGTGTAGTATTTTTTAAAAGCAAAACACATTTAACCTCCCTGGCGGTATGATTCTGTCTGGAATTATGTACCAAAAGCGGTACAATTATTTTGCATGGAAATTTGCAATTCTTAGTAATTACTTTTTTTAAACCTGACCAAACAAGACTCTAGTAGACATCCCAGATGTGATAAATTTGAAACACAAAATCATGAATTATAATCTAATAAGTAATATAATTTTATTCAATAATGTAGAAGAAAATAATGACATTTGTCAAACAAAGAAAATTCAATACACATCCTGAGTGTGATATATTTTAAAGCATGGAACTAGACAAAGTCCAACGTCGCAATCTGGACAATGGTATCTTGTTTCTTTTCTGACTTTTTTTCCATTGCCATCTCTCTTGGAACAGCAGACCACGCACATCCTGGTAGGTGCTTCCTTTTTTGCGGTTGGCGGTATATAGTCCAAAAAATGACGTCCAGTCAGGCGTTCTGGGTTGACAACGCCAACAGCACGTTGTCCGGGTCTGTTCACAGCTATCTGGTGGTTGACAAAAATCTGCTCAGCCACCTTCCAGATAAAGTCGGAATGAACAAGAGGCATGCCACTCTTTGCTTTGTATAGGATATACGCATTCCAAAGGCATTGTTCCAAAAGATGCCTGAAAATCTTTTTATAATATTTTTTCTGCTGTTTGCGCATAGCCGGGTAAAATGTCATTGCCTGATCGGCTCTGTCGACACCTCCCATTGTATTATTATAATCCATCACAACTTGCGGCTTCAGCAGATTTTTCCCACCTCTTGTGTGGACCATGGCAGTGGCGGTATTGTGCACAGTACTCATGAGACACACGTCCTTCTTGTCTCGCCATCGCATTGCCATCATCTTACCCTTCTGCCAGGCAACCATTTCTCCTGTTTTTAGTTTTTTCTTGCCAAACATAGATGGCATGCCACGTCGGTTAGGCCTAATGGTATGGTATCATACCCATCAGTTTTATTTTGTAGCAAAACCTCAAAAAGTTCCGGAGATGTATAGAAGTTGTCCGTGGTCACACAATATCCCTGGTTCAGCAATGGCTCCAGCAGTGTAAGGACAGATGATGTGGCCATCCCATAGCCGCTGTACCTGGGGTTGAACTTCATGCCTTTACCGGTGTAAATGACCGAATTCCAGATGTATCCGGTGGATGACTCACAGAGCATAAAGAATTTGATGCCAAACCGCGCTCTTTTGGATGCAATGTACTGTATCCAGCTTAGGCGTCCCTTGTAGGCCATTAGACTTTCATCCACGCTGACGTCCCTGTCTGGCACGTAGGTCCGCTGGAAATTGGCCACGATCATTTGGCATACCTCCCAGATTTTCTTTAGCTTGGGCGCAGGATGCGTGGCCTCATCAAACTCCTCATTGTTCGTGAAGTGGAAATACTTCATGATGAGGGAAAAGCGGTATTCAGACATCACGGTGCTAAAAAATGGAGTGGCCAGTAGCTTTTTGGTGGTCCAGTACCATTTCTGAAGCGGTTTCCCCACCACCCCCTGAAGAATGCTGAGTCCCAGAAAGTGCCAGATGTCCTCTTTCGTCACCGGTTCCCACTTTCTGCTTCGGGAAAATCTGGCATGCAGCGTAGCGGATTGCTGATCGTGGTAACGATTTGTCTCTGTGACAATTTTTTCAATTACCTCTTCAGTGAGAAATAATTGCAGGTATGCCAGAGGGTTGTCACACTTCACGTCTACCTTCATCCCAGGTGATCCAGTGAAGGGAAATCTTGGGGGCGCTACCTGGTCCGTATCGGAGTCTATAGGGCACCAAGTGCGCACATCGCTGAGGTCAGGTGCAGGATCATCGCCGTTGTCACTTGCCAGATCCGTGTCAGTGTCAGACAACAAATCTCCCCACGACTCGCTATCGCTCACTTCAGCGAGCAACTCAGTGTCGCTGCCGCTGTCACTCATCTCGTCCAAAAGCGCCCTTTTGGTAAAGTGGCGCTTTTTTGATGCCATATTTTTATGGGCACAGATGACAGGCAAGGGGTACTGTACAGGGCACTGTATGGTGATCAGAGATGATACAGTGTAATACAGTGTAATCAGATACAATATAACCTCTTTTATTTTTGTGTTTGTGTTGTGTGAACTTTTGAATTTTCCGCCCAGTTCCGCTCCCATGCGACGCTGCGGCTCGTAGGGAACGGAACCAGGAAGCGCCGACACTCGCCGGTGATCTCGCTGGCGTTCACAGCAGAGGACATCATCGCTGGATCGCCAGGAGAAAGTAAGGAAACTCCGCTGCAGGCTCTGCAATGTTACCCCGAGCGTGACTCGGGGTTACCGATCCTAGCAAAAAAAAACAACCCAGAGTCACGCTCGGAATTACCGCCAGGGAGGTTAATAGCAAAGTAATACACTTACATGTACATAGAAACAAATGCAGATATCTCACACCAGCAAAATGGCCGTGGTGTTTGGCGTGCTGACATGGGTGGCCTCTTTTTTAGAGGGTAGAGTTCAGGGAGTCAAGACTGGCCCCTTTTACTCTAAGTACACCGCCCTGGACTGCGGAGTGCCACAGGGCTCTGCCTTGTCGCCCCTGTTGTTTAATATCTATATGAGGCCCCTTGCCGACCTGCTAAAGTCCCACGCCGTCCAGTACCATGTTTATGCGGACGACACCCAGGTCTACCTGAAGATTCCTAGGAACCGGACGGCTGATGCCACCCTTGCCAGCTGTTTGGAGGCCATCAACACATCGATGTCTGGCAATTTCCTGCAACTTAATGGGGGAAAAACTGAGGTGATCATCTTCAGCGATCTGGCCACCCCCCCAGATATCCCACCTTGGCTTCCCTCATTTGATCCTGCTCCGGAGGTGGCCCCCCCAGGTCTGTGATCTGGGATTCGTCCTAGATTCAGGTTTAACCCTGGCTCCTCAGATAAAAAAGGTTGTCAGTGCATGTCACTGGCAGCTAAAACTTCTGAGGGGGCTGTTTAAATATCTGGATATCTCGGACAGAAAAACTGTCATCTGTGCCACGATAGGTAGCTGCCTAGACTACTGCAACTCTCTTTATCTGGGATTGCCAAAGATGCTAGTGCAGAAGCTTCAACTTATTCAAAATGCTGCGGCAAGGTTACTCATGGATGTCTGGTTGAGGGATCATATCACCCCTGTCCTCTGCGCCTTGCACTGGCTGCCGGTCCACTATCGCACCTTATTTAAGGCAGGATGTATCATGTTTAAGATTATGAGAGGCCTGGGCCCAAGCTATCTCTGCTCTCGTTTTCATAAACAAGCTCTTGCCAGATCACTCGGATCTATATCCGCCTATATTTCACACACAGACTTTAAGGCTTTGAAGCCAGCTTCACACTGAGGCAGTTATCAGGCGTTTTAGCGCTAGAAATAGCCTCTAAATAACGCCTGAAAACCGCCTCCCATTAATTTCAGTGTGACTTTTCACACTGGGGCGGTGTGCTTGCGGGACGTTAGGAAAAGTCCTGCAAGCAGCATCTTTGGGGTGGTTTGTATACAGCGCCCTGCCAGTTGAAATGAACGGGCAGGGCTTCCAAAGCACCTGAAAAGCGATTCGGAAGCGCCGCAACACATGCGCTTTTAAACACCTTCTATGGTGTTAAAGCGGAGGTTCTGCGGTCCATAGTTTTTTTTTTTTCAGTCCATTAAATTGCGTTACAGATGACTATTTAGTACTCACTCCTCCTGCGCTTTATTACATCCCCCGTCCGTTTTGGTAAAAAAAAAACGTTTATAAAAAAGGTTGCTGTTTTCCATTTTACTTGTGGGCATTCTGAAGCCCACAAGCACAGACTTCCGGGTAGCGGTGAATGCGTGTCTCCCGGCATTCACCGCTCTATCTGACGTGATAAGTGTTGACGGCGAGCAGCGCCGTCAACACTTCCTGGTTGCCATCACAACGGGCGGAGGCGTCGGAAGTTACGGCCCCGTTGTGATGGCAACCAAAAATACACAGGTCAGTACGGGGAAGGAGAGCAGATGATCTCGCGAGATTTCGCACGCAGCTGCGATCCGCGCTGACTCCTGGGAATGCTGACACTTAGCTCCCAGGAGTCGGGGAAAGGAATGTGCACGCCCACTCCCGCGGGAGTAAGACAGGAAGTACCATAAATAAAACAGAAAATATAAGGTAAATACAACACTTATAAAATATTTTTTTGTCATTTGCGCATCTATGCAATGCACAGAAGTGTATAGCATTAAGTCAGTAATTTGGGTGAACCTCCGCTTTAAAAGCGCCCCAATAGCGGCTGCAAAAGTGCCATGAAAACAACGGTAAAGCACCGCTAAAACTAGCGGCGCTTTACCACTAACGCTCAGGCAGCCCTAGTGTGAAAGTAGCCTAATACACCAAAAACATGATATGCTTTATAGTGACCATTTTATATCTGGTTTGCACTTTGTCATCCACTTCCACACTTGAATTTCAGTCACTGATTGCTGTATATTTATTTGTTTACTTAAAAATTTTATTTAACAGATTTAAAACAGATTTTAATTAATATACATCTACATGTCATATATATTTATCTATAGCTCTACTCCTATGTTATGGGGCATGCTTTACAAAGTTTGTTCTCTAGCGTTTGAAAATTCTATTAAAATCAATGCAGTTGGTCCACCGCAAAATGGCCGCCAGCAGCCAGAGCCTTAATAGAGGACAGATAGTTCTCTAATGTATAAGGAGATGAAAGGAAACGCAGGGGATGCTGGGAGCAGGAAGTATTGTCTATAGATATGGAGGGGAATGGATGGGTGGGAGGGTTGCTGTGAATAATAGATGTTAGGATTATAGTTTTATCTATTATAATAGGCAGGAAATATCGGCTCTATAGATGAGAGGAGGATGATGGAGGACAGATGAGACTTGTGATAGGGTTGTAGTATGGAGGATGGCGGTGATATAGAGCAGATTGAGGATAATTATAGGGATGTATAGGGGGGCAGATGGAGGATTAGTATAGAATTATATAAGAGGGGGAGGGGAGATCATCCCTCTCTATGATAGGATCAGACAGATGATATTTGCGTCCTTGGCAGGCCGCTGCGTTTTTATCAGCGCCTTGTGATGACAATTTCTGCAAACTTTTTTTTTACATTTGTTCCTGCATTGCAGCAAAGTTTGTGCAAAAAGTCCACACAGCCTTCCTTTTTTTTTTTTGCCAAATCTCCCTACTGCAAAGCGCCGAGTGCGTTGTCACCGTGTGTTTTGGGAGACGTATGTCAGGTGCGTTGGGGCGCCTTTATAAATGACGGCACCGCTGTGCACCTGCAAAAGGACTGTGCGTTTTTTTATTGTGGGAATGTGCGTGTTTTCGCTTACAAAAATGAGCTGAGATTAAGTCCCGGTTCACGCTTCTGTGCTCTGCGAGTTTGCATGTGATTCGCAGTGCAAGTCGCATGCGATGCGGTTTCAGGCATACAGATAGTATGGCTGATATCGCATTTAGACCAAACTCGCACAGGACCCATTTTTTGGTCCGCCACCAGAATTGGATCGCACGGGGTGTTGACACCCATGCAATCCGATTCATTTCCGAAATTCCCGGCAGTTTGCATATGGCAGTGTGACCTGCCGTGCGAGTCGGGTACGATGCGGGAACCCGCAGTGGATTCTCAGGGTTCCCGCATTGCATAAGTGTGACCCGTGCCTTGGGCTCAGTTCACACTGACGCTATGCAGGAAACGCACAGGAATTGCTGCTTTTCCCACGTAGCAACCGCACTGTTTTTCATGCGATCTGCTGTGAGTCTCAATTAAAAGTTAACGCCCCCAATAGCAGGTTGCAGCACGCAGTGCATTTGTTAGAATTGGATCACGTGGGTGTGATCAGATTCCTGTGCGGCAAAAAATAAATAAAAGGTGCCTGCACTTTTCTTGTGTGGATGCGGTGCGATTTGAGCTCTACAAAATTATGGGCTCAAATCACGCCACACATGCGACAGGCGATGTCTGTGTGAATTACATGCGACGTGATGCATCAGTGTGAACCCAGCCTCAGGCTCCTCCAAAGACTAATGCGATTTCTGTCCCAAGAAACGTGACTATGATAAGTAAGGTTTCCACCACACATCTAATAATATTAATGCATTAAAGTGTCTGTTCACCAACGCCAGAAGTCTGCCAAGCAAAATAGGTGAGTTGGAAGCTCTGGTGCATGAGGAGAGCTATGATGTAATCGGTATTGCTGAAACTTGGCTTCATTCCTCACACGACTGGGCTATTAATATTCCTGGCTATGCACTCTTTCGGAAAGACAGGGTAAAAAGGAAGGGTGGAGGGGTCTGTCTCTATGTGAGAAGTGATCTCAAAGCGAGTGTGAAAGAGGACCTGGTGGATGGAGAGTGTGATGAGTCTGAAGCATTATGGGTAGGACTGCATACAGATGTGCGTAGTTCAAAGCTAATCATTGGAGTTTGTTATAGACCACCCAATGTTAATGAGGAGTTAGAGACTCAGCTCCTTGCACAGATGGAAAGGGCTGCAAGGGCTGGGACGGTGATAATAATGGGGGATTTTAACTACCCAGAAATTGACTGGAGTAATGGAACTGCTGGGACAGTTAAAGGGCAAAAATTTATAAACCTATTGCAGGACAATTTTATGGTCCAGTTTATTGAGGCCCCAACTAGGAATGATGCTCTGTTGGACCTGGTAATCTCAAACCATGCAGAGCGTATTACTAATGTTCAGATAAAGGAACACCTGGGTAGCAGTGACCATAACATGATTTCATTTGATGTTAGTTGTAAGCAAAAATCACATACAGGAAAGATAAAAACACTTAATTTCAAGAGAGCAAATTTTCCAAGGATGAGTGCTGCTCTCCAGGACTTAGACTGGGAAGGAATATTGGCATCAATGGGCACAGAACAGAAATGGGAATTCTTCAAAAAGACTGTTTGGGAACTCACTGCAAAGTATATTCCCATGGGCAATAAGTTTAAAAGGCTAAAAATAAAACCTATGTGGCTCATTGACAAAGTTAAAAAAGCTATAAACTATAAGAAAAGAGCTTTTAAAAAATATAAAAATGAGGGAACACTAGTGTCATTTAAATGTTACAAAGAATATAACAGGATATGTAAAAAGGAAATCAAGGATGCAAAAATTCAAAATGAACGACAGATTGCAAAAGATAGTAGGACAAACCCCAAAAAATTCTTCAAATATATTAATAGTAAAAAGGTCAAGTCTGAGCATGTAGGCCCTTTACAAAATAATCTAGAGTGGGTGACTGGGGACAAAGAAAAGGTTAATTTATTAAATACTTTCTTCAGTTCTGTGTATACAAAGGAGCATGGGGGAGCTCATGTCCAAAATGGGGGTGGTAGTGACACAGCCCCAAATCCACAATGGCTCAAAAGTGATATGGTCCAGAAATATTTAGATGGAATAAAGGTGGATAAAGCACCTGGACCAGATGGCATACACCCACGGATCCTAAAAGAATTGAGCTCTGTAATTTCAAAGCCATTGTATTTAATTTTTAGGGACTCATTAATGACAGGAATAGTACCACTGGATTGGCGCAGGGCCAATGTGGTGCCTATATTTAAAAAGGGAATTAAGTGTTTACCAAGTAACTATAGACCTGTTAGTTTAACTTCTATAGTTGGGAAAATACTGGAGAGATTAATAAAAGACCACATAGATGAGTTCTTGCTGGAAAAAAACTATTTAAGCAACAGACAGCATGGATTCATGAAAGACAGAAGTTGTCAAACAAACCTGATTTCTTTTTATGAAGAGGTAAGTAAGACCTTGGACAGAGGGGTGGCGGTGGATGTGGTATACTTGGACAGAGGGGTGGCGGTGGACGGTGGTATACTTGGATAGAGGGGTGGCAGTGGACGTGGTATACTTGGATTTTGCAAAAGCGTTTGATACAGTTCCCCACACACGGCTCATGTGTAAGGTAAAGTCTACAGGATTGGAAATATCAGTTTGTAAATGGATAGAAAACTGGCTAAAAGACAGAATTCAGAGAGTAGTGGTTAATGATTCTTACTCTGAATGGTCCAAGGTTATCAGTGGTGTACCCCAAGGTTCAGTGCTGGGACCCTTACTTTTTAATATGTTTATAAATGATATTGGGTCTGAGATCAAAAGTAACATTTCTGTCTTTGCAGATGACACCAAGCTATGCAGTGGAATAACGTCCTTACAGGATGTCGCCAATTTACAAGCCGACCTCAATGCTCTGTCTAATTGGGCGACTATGTGGCAGATGAGGTTTAATGTTGATAAATGTAAAGTTATGCACTTGGGGGCTAATAATATGAATGCATCATACATACTAGGGGGAGTACAACTGGGGGGATCCGTAGTGGAGAAGGATCTGGGGGTTTTGGTAGATCATAAGCTCAATAATGGCATGCAATGCCAAGCTGCGGTTTCCAAAGCGAGCAAAGTCCTTTCTTGTATTAAGAGAGGTATGGTCTCCAGAGAGAGAGATATCATTTTGCCCCTGTTCAAATCATTAGTAAGACCTCATCTGGAATATGCAGTTCAGTTTTGGGCCCCAGTTCTCAAAAAGGATATTGGGGAACTGGAGAAAGTGCAGAGAAGGGCAACCAAACTGATAAGAGGCATGGAGGAGCTCAGCTATGAGGAGAGATTAGAGGAACTGAATTTATTCTCTCTTGAGAAGAGGAGATTAAGGGGGGATATGATCAACATGTACAAATATATAAGGGGTCCATATAGTGAACTTGGTGTTCAGTTATTCACTTTACGGTCAACACAAAGGACAAGGGGGCACTCTTTGCGTCTAGAGGAAAAGAGATTTCACCTCCAAATACGGAAAGGTTTTTTCACAGTAAGAGCTGTGAAAATGTGGAATAGACTCCCTGCAGAGGTGGTTCTGGCCAGCTCAGTAGATTGCTTTAAGAAGGGCCTGGATTCTTTCTTAAATGTACATAATATAACTGGGTACTGAAATTTATAGGTAAAGTTGATCCAGGGAATATCCGATTGCCTCTCGGGGGATCAGGAAGGAATTTTTTCCCCTGCTGTAGCAAATTGGATAATGCTCTTCTGGGTTTTTTTGCCTTCCTCTGGATCAACTGTGGGTATAGAATTGGGTATATGGGATTGTACGATATATGTTTATTTTTATTTTTTTATTTTTATTTTTTACGGTTGAACTGGATGGACTTGTGTCTTTTTTCAACCTGACTAACTATGTAACTATGTAACTATGTAACTATCTCTGCGTTCGCTTTGTTTATTATGTGGTGCTTTTTTTTTTATTTTATTTTTTTAAAGATTTTTTTATTTATTTTCATTTGTGTTTTTTTTCTCCTTAGACCCCTTTTACACTGAAGCGGTTTTCAGGCGTTTTAGCGCTAAAATTAGTGCCTCCCATTCATTCAATGGTGACTTTTCACACCCAGGCGGTGTGCTTGCCGGACGTTGGGAAAAGTCCTGCAAGCAGCATCTTTGGGGCGGTTTCGGAGCGCTGTACATCGCTCCCAAAACGCCCTGTCCATTGAAATTAACGCACCGCTAAACACGGGCCAAGAAGGGGTTAAAAGTGTCCTCCTAGCGGCCGAAAAGCCCTGCCAAAACAAGCAGCGTTTTACCGCTAACACACGGGCGGGCCCCAGTGTGAAAGGGGTCTTACTGAGTTGCTTTTACAGGCATTTCCTGCGCCTTTTGGTGCGATAAAATGCAGCATGCTGTACTCTTTTTTTTTTTTTAACTACTTCAAGACAGCAATACATATTTATAGGACGTGGTTTTGAAGCAGTTTACCAGAGCTGTGGCTGCAGCTGTCATCCATAACCCCGACATTTCTCGGTCTGCTAAAAGTAATCTGAGCGACTGATTAGTGACTTTATCACTTTAAGAAGCAACAATAGGGGGGCAAAAAAAGTGATTACAAAAATTAAAGGGACAGTGTAATTTTTTTTTTTTTTAAATAAAATAAATATTTACAAAAAAAAAAAATGTAAAATCCCTCCCCCGTTCTTGCTCACGGAGGCAATAACATACCTAGGTCGCACACACACATATAAATGCCGTTCGTACCGCACATGTAAGGCCCGATTCACACAGGGGCGGCACGACTTTGGCGGCGACTCGGCGGCGCGATCTCAAGACCACTTGAGAGGCCCGGTTCAGACGATTTGCATAATGACTTCTGTATAGAAGTCAATGCAAGTCGTCCCGAGTCGCCCCCAAAAGTAGTGCAGGAACCTTTTTCTAAGTCTGAGCGACCCGAGTCGCTCCTATTAGAACGGTTCCATTCAACAGAGCGGGACACGACTTGTCAGGCGACCGAGTCGCCCCTATGTGAACCGGGCCTAAGGTATCGCCGCAAACGTTATAGTGAGAGCACTACTTCTAGCACCCAAACTTTCTTTGTAACTATAAACTGGTAGCTGTAAACATTTGTAAAGTGTCGCATGTGGATACCGTTCCACAAGCGCGCATAATTTTGAAATGTGACATGTTAGGCATCTTTTTACTAGGTATGACATCATCGTTTATTTTTTTCCCCAAAAAAAATTGGGTTATGTATTGTGTGTTTTTTTTTTTGTTTATTGCATTAAAATGTATTTAACCACTTTAGCCCCAGAAGGATTTACCCCTCTTCATGACCAGGCCATTTTTTATGATACAGCACTGCGTTACTTTAACTGACAATTGTGCGGTCGTGCGACGTTGTGCCCAAATATGTCCTTTTTTCCCCTAAATAGAGCTTTTTTTTGGGTGGTATTTGATCACCTCTGCGGTTTTTATTTTTTGCACTATAAACAAAAAAATAGCGATTTAAAAAAAATAAAATAATACTTTTTGCTATAAAACATAGCCAATAAAAATATGTAAAAAATCTAATTTCTTCATCAACTTAGGCCGATATGTATTCTTCTACATATTTTTGGCAAAATTTATAGCGTCTACAAACTATGGGAAAGATTTATCGCATTTTTATTTTGCTTGGTACTAGTGATGGCGGCGATCAGTGATTTTTAGCGGGACTTTGACATCTCTGCTAATAATAATAATATATCTAGATATAGAGATATAGAGATATAGAGAGACACACACACACACACAGATAATGTTTGGGGGGTTCTAATAAATTTTCTCACAAAAAATAAAAGGCCTGGTCTTCAAGTGGTGAAGTACACAACAGATCACCCGAAGGCCGTGTCCGTGTGTGAGCAAGTCCCATAGAAAAAAATAGTTTTCTGGGCGTTCTTGTTCTTACCTGAATTTTTCTAGTGCCGAAAATAGCCAATTTCCACACAAGTCTGAATAATGAACCTCCAGTGTCTTTGAAAAGCAGCCCTGTATGTTTTATGTCTTTCATTAACTTCATCAAAAGTTGACATATTCATCAAAGTCTTCACCTCCTAAATTTAGAAAATTCACACAATGTGGACGAGGGTTGTTTTTTTTGTTTTGTTTTTTACATTTCCCCATCAGGGTTATCAGATAAAAATAAATGAATATTTTACTACTTGGAGCTCTTCTGTGATCTATATCAGGGGTCTCCAAACTGCAGCCCGTGGGCCAGGTTGTGGCCCTTTTGTTTTCCTATATCTTGCTCTATTCCTCCCACTGGCACCAACAACGGGGTACTATTCCCCCCACTGACACCAGAGATGGGGGTACTATTCCTCCCACTGACACCAATAAAGGGATACTATTCCTCCCACTGACACCAGAAATGGGGGTACTATTCCTCCCACTGACACCAGAGATGTGGGTACTATTCCTCCCACTGACACCAATAAAGGGGTACTATTCCCCCCACTGACACCAGAGATGGGGGTACTATTCCTCCCACTGACACCAATAAAAGGGTACTATTCCCCCCACTGACACCAATAAAGGGGTACTATTCCTCCCACTGACACCAGAGATGGGGGTACTATTCCTCCCACTGACACCAACAAAGGGGTACTATTCCTCCCACTGAAACCAGAGATGGGGGTACTATTCCTCCCACTGACACCAATAAAAGGGTACTATTCCTCCCACTGACACCAGAGATGGGGGTACTATTCCTCCCACTGACACCAACAAAGGGGTACTATTCCTCCCACTGACACCAGAGATGGGGGAACTATTGCTCACCAATGATGTAATTTTTTTATTTTTTTTAAATCCCACTGACCACCAAGCCTATGGCATAATTTTCTACTCTGCCAGGCCACAGTGCGCCCCCCCTAAAGTCTTAAGCCCTGTACACATGATCAGATATCCTATGGATTTTCGTCTGATGGATTTGTCCATCAGAAATCTGATGAAACTGTTTTCCATCAGTCTTGCCCACACACCATCAGTCAAAAAACCGACCGTTCCAAACGTGGTGACGTAAAACACTCCGATGAGCTGAGAAAAATGAAATTCAATGCTACTGAGCATGTGTCGACTTGATTCTGAGCATGCTTGGGTTTTTTATCTGATGGATTTCCCCACAGACGATCGGAAATTGCCATCAGTTTTTTATCCATCAGATAATTTTAAAACATGTTCTATTTTTTAAAACCGATGGAAAAAAGACTGATGGGTCCCATACACGATCGGTTTGTCTGATGAAAACAATCCATCGGACGGTTTTCATCAGTCAAACTGATCGTGTGTACAGGGCTTTAAAGACTGTAAACTGGCCCTTTGTTTAGAAAGTTTGGTGACCCGTGATCTATATAATCGGGTGCCCTTGCGGCCTCTATTATGTTGGAGAGACTACCCAGCAGGTTCAGGAGAGATCTGCACGACATAAATACGTCATTAGAGATAAACGCATTGAACAACCATTAAATGAGACACTTTGTTGAGCGGGGTCATATGGTGATGCAATTGAAATATACTGTTATAGATTTGATCCCTAATTTAAAAAGAGGGAGCTGTTCTCCAGAAATGAGAGGTCTTCTGGATTTGTAACCTTGATACTTTATACCAACATGGTTTAAATAGGGATTTTGTCTTGTAAATATTTCTATGAGAAATAAAATGTAATGTAATTGTATCTTTTGTATGTTTTATGTATTTTTTTCTATGTTTGTATTCTGGATTTATAATAAATGTTATTGTTGCTGTAACCTGTTTCTTAATATATATATATATATATATATATTATAAATAATAAAAATAAATAAATATATATATTTTTATATACTGTATATCCACATGCTGACTGTAAAGTGTGAATGGGTTGGACATTATAGTTTAACCAGTTTACAACCACCTGCCGACAAATAACGTCGACAAGGTGGTTGCTTAACTCTGGGAGGACGTTATATAACGTCCTCCCAGAATCGCGCTCCCGCGCGCCCCCTGGGGCGCGCACACGGGAATCTCCGTGACCGCCGGGTCCAGAGGACCCGGCGCATCACGAATCGCGGTAAATCGTCGCTGATAGCGGCCATTTACCACGTGATCGCTCCGTCAAATGACAGAGCAATCACTTGTAAACAGACCGGCGTCATGTGATGACGCCGGTTCCTCTCTCCCCTCTCTGTACCGATCGGTACAGTGTGAGAGGAGAGGGGGAGGGAGCGAATCATGGCAGCAGCACTGGGCTGGATCTGTGGCAATTGCAGTCACAGATCCAGTCATCCATACATCCCTGCTTAGCCATCCCTGTGCAATACCCTGCCAATACTCTGCAAAATACTCTGCAATACCCTGGTGCAATACTCTGCAATACCCTGCGCAATACTCTGCAATACCCTGGTGCAATACTCTGCAATACCCTGCGCAATACTCTGCAAAATACTCTGCAATACCCTGGTGCAATACTCTGCAATACCCTGTGCAATACTCTGCAATACTCTGCAATACCCTGCGCAATACTCTGCAATACCCTGCGCAATACTCTGCAATACCCTGCAATACCCTGGGCAATACTCTGCAATACCCTGCAATACCCTGCGCAATACTCTGCAATACCCTGTGCAATACTCTGCAATACTCTGCAATACTCTGCAATACCCTGCGCAATACTCTGCAATACCCTGCGCAATACCCTGCGCAATACTCTGCAATACCCTGCACAATACTCTGCAATACCCTGCACAATACCCTGCAATACCCTGCGCAATACTCTGCAATACCCTGCACAATACCCTGCACAATACTCTGCAATACCCTGCGAAATACTCTGCAATACTCTGCAAAATACTCTGCAAAATACTCTGCGCAATACCCTGCGCAATACTCTGCAATACCCTGCACAATACTCTGCAATACCCTGCACAATACTCTGCAATACCCTGCACAATACACCCTGCGCAATACTCTGCAATAGCCTGCGCAATACCCCCTGTGCAATATCCCGTGCAATACCCTGCCATACTCCGCAATGCCCTGCATTACTCCGCAATGCCCTGCAATACTCTGCAATAACCACTTCCCGCCCGCCGGCCGTCATATGACGTTCTTGACTTTGTGCGGGGATATCTGAATGATGGGAGCAGCTACAGGCATCATTCAGATATTAGCTTTTTCAGCCGGCGATTCCCTACACCATAACAACAATCATAGCGGCTGTTCCGCTGCTTGATCATTCTTACGGGAGGCGAGAGGGGATGTCCCCCCCGCCGCCCTCTGGTGCTTCTACCGACTCACCGCTACGATCAAAGCCAGGATTGTTTTTTTTTTTGTTTTTTTTCAGGCTTCCCAGCCTAGAGGTGAGATGTGGGGTCTTATTGACTTCTTATACATAAATATGCTGAATAGCTCTAATAGTCCTAATTACTGGAATAAGTCATATGACCATATTCTATTTGTGCAAAAGATGTGCTGACTTATAGTAAAACTGTATTTTGCTTACATCTGCCAAAGATGGGCTGTGAACCATGAAATAATTTATGTGTCCATTGTATGAGATATTTTATGTGTCCATTGTATGAAATATCCTGTCATAAGGTGTAGGCTGAAAAAGGATAATTCCCTCTTTCCTGCTAAAACGTCAGAATAAAGGTTGAAATTATACACATGATTAGGATGTTACGAGCAGGAAAGGGGAAGGTTTAAGGGTTATAAAAGCAGAATGTAAATCTATGACAGGCAGAAAATGGATCTCTGAAGCCGCTAATATACTTTAACCATTTTCTCTGCATATGCAATAAAAAATCTTGACTTGTAACGAGAGTCGGTCCGAAATTTCTGTGACATAAAGGGGGAGGTGTTGTACTTTTGGATAAAGTTTTTTACCACAATCAACTAGTAGAGTTGTTGAATGATCGGGCTACATATAGGAAACTTATGTCTGACCCTACTGAAATATATAAGGAACAACTAAATTTATTGGTTGATTGGGGTTTTAGAAATAATGCTCTTAATCTAAAAGAAAGTAGATACCTCAATCCTAGTGTATGTAGAATACCGGTAATATACACTTTACCCAAGATTCATAAGAATGCAATTTTACCACCAGCTCGACCGATTGTTAATGGATCAAGAAAAGGCAGGTGATCCATTGAGACCCATAAATGCCATACCCATGCCTCCATCCCTGGTACATTGAAAATGAAAAGAGAAAATGGGCTGTGGGACTTTAAATGAGGCATGGATGGGCGTAGGAAAAAGTCTAGGATATCAAGAATGAGTAGACATCACTGTCCCGTTGGGGAGTAGTCTGTAGCCATATATACATGCTGCATAGTCAGTCTAAAGAATGGAGATCAAGGCATGGATATAAATATAAAAATGTATTGTATCATGGTAAAAGTACACATGGATCATGCAAACAAAGGCATAGTATAAATAGGGGTTATCACAAAAACATGATCAAAATTCACTGTTGAGACATGGCTGAAGCAAGTAATGACAGTTAAATGGACATACAGAAACAGTGAAAGTGATTATCCGGTTAAAAAGTCAAGAATACACTTAATAGATTCATAGTTGGGCAAGCTTTACTTGACATGCCAGAGCATGGACTAATGGATGGGCATGGGGAAAAGGGTCTAAGATATCAAAAATTGGTAAACATCACTGTCCCGTTGGGGAGTGGTCTGTAGCCAGGTATACATGCTGCATAGTCAGTCTAAAGAATGGAGATCTGTATCATGGTAAAAGTACACATAGATCATGCAAACAAAGGCATAATGTAAATAGAAGTTATCACATAGACATAATCGCAATTCATTGTTGAGACATGGCTGGAGCAAGTAGTGACAGTTAAATGGACATACAGAAACAGTGAAATTAATTATCCAATTGAAATGTCAAGAATACACTTTGTAGATTCGTAGTTGGGCAGGCTTTACTTGGCATCCCTGAGCATGGACTCGACGCGTTTCTTGGCGTTTAAAGCCAGTCATCAGGAGTGGGGTGCATGTCATTTGACTACAAGGGGAGATGGATAGACAGATCAAATAAAGTCTTGAAAAAATTATGTCATATTTGAAACAGAATAAGGTAGTCTGATACGTTACCAATGGCAAAACCCGGAATGGGGTTGTCCCAAGCATTTGAAATATGGCGTAGAATGGTGGTCCTGGATACAGTGTCTCACCCGGGGCTGAGGCGGGGAAGGCCCCCCAATAAACACTTCAACGGCCACTCGATCAAGAGGAGAGTCAAAGAGAAGATGGCATGGGACATCCATCAAGGAGAAACCCGGACAGCCACGGCACAGCACCAAACTGACGGAGAGGCACAGACAGGGTGCAAGGGCAGAATGCTAGTGAAGGGATGGAGAAATGAAAATGAGCAGTGAGTGAAAAAGAAGGTTGAATGGTTTGAGAACCAAAATTAGAATGTGATTGGGGGAAGGGAGGGGAAGGAAAAACAAAAAACAAAAAGGGAACAAAGGAAGAGGGGAGTGAATATGTAAATGATGTGCTGGTGGATGCCTAATGGGAATAATGTGTAATGGGTGCTGGGAGAAATTGAACAAAAAAGGGGGTTAATGATATAACATGACTGAAAGGGTTAACAGCCAAAGTTGGCAAATCAACTGAGTGTTGGTGTAAATAAATCTGGTTTGAAAAAAAGCCAAACCAGATCCCCAAAAATGCTAAATAGCGATGAAATTAAATGTGTGTTTGAAGCAGTGTGAGCAGAGTGCAAGGCAAAATGTAAAAAAGCAGGTAAAAAGAGTATATATGTAAAGAATACTATGTGAATCCTGAAATAAGGATTGGAAATTACCTTGAAGTGTAGAGAAAGAGAGAAACTGGAACCTCTCATCAGATGGATGTCTGTGAAGTGAAGCTCCCCAGGTGGCTACCGGATAAATGTCCACAGTGAGGGGCGTATCTCCGCCAGCATCATGTGACGCATGAGCCAGGTGTGGGGATGGAAAGAGCCACGCCCGAGATGCAAATGATCTCGGAGGGGTCCCTCCCATCCCCCTGGGTCATGCGAGATGGAAAAGACTATGATGAAAACGCAGGCGTCCCAATGGGTGCCGTGCGTGCAACATACTGACATGATGCCGATGCGCCAAGGATAATGCCCCGCCCCCCCACCAAGGAAGGCAGGTGGGGAGGGGGAACTGGGCGCATCGCAACCCCGGGCGGAAGAGACCAAAGAACAGGGACCCACCAATGCTTGGGTTGGGTGAGCCATGGGGATGGATACATCATTGAAAATCACGATTAGGACTGTTGTAATCAAAACAGGGGGATAAACAATAATGGCCTGTTGTCAAATGAAGTCTGGGGAAGGATATCAATGGTCAAAGTTGGGTAAAAAGGATGCCAACATATAAATAGTCTCAGAGAATTAATCACTGAGCAAATAAGAAAAGGAAATAGGGCTCAATAGGTCACCAAAGGGGAATGGGTGTCTTCCACTCGGTAATTTGTCAAGAAAAGGCAGGTGATCCATTGAGACCCATAAATGCCATACCCATGCCTCCATCCCTGGTACATTGAAAATGAAAAGAGAAAATGGGCTGTGGGACTTTAAATGAGGCATGGATGGGCGTAGGAAAAAGTCTAGGATATCAAGAATGAGTAGACATCACTGTCCCGTTGGGGAGTAGTCTGTAGCCATATATACATGCTGCATAGTCAGTCTAAAGAATGGAGATCAAGGCATGGATATAAATATAAAAATGTATTGTATCATGGTAAAAGTACACATGGATCATGCAAACAAAGGCATAGTATAAATAGGGGTTATCACAAAAACATGATCAAAATTCACTGTTGAGACATGGCTGAAGCAAGTAATGACAGTTAAATGGACATACAGAAACAGTGAAAATGATTATCCGGTTAAAAAGTCAAGAATACACTTAATAGATTCATAGTTGGGCAAGCTTTACTTGACATGCCAGAGCATGGACTAATGGATGGGCATGGGGAAAAGGGTCTAAGATATCAAAAATTGGTAAACATCACTGTCCCGTTGGGGAGTGGTCTGTAGCCAGGTATACATGCTGCATAGTCAGTCTAAAGAATGGAGATCTGTATCATGGTAAAAGTACACATAGATCATGCAAACAAAGGCATAATGTAAATAGAAGTTATCACATAGACATAATCGCAATTCATTGTTGAGACATGGCTGGAGCAAGTAGTGACAGTTAAATGGACATACAGAAACAGTGAAATTAATTATCCAATTGAAATGTCAAGAATACACTTTGTAGATTCGTAGTTGGGCAGGCTTTACTTGGCATCCCTGAGCATGGACTCGACGCGTTTCTTGGCGTTTAAAGCCAGTCATCAGGAGTGGGGTGCATGTCATTTGACTACAAGGGGAGATGGATAGACAGATCAAATAAAGTCTTGAAAAAATTATGTCATATTTGAAACAGAATAAGGTAGTCTGATACGTTACCAATGGCAAAACCCGGAATGGGGTTGTCCCAAGCATTTGAAATATGGCGTAGAATGGTGGTCCTGGATACAGTGTCTCACCCGGGGCTGAGGCGGGGAAGGCCCCCCAATAAACACTTCAACGGCCACTCGATCAAGAGGAGAGTCAAAGAGAAGATGGCATGGGACATCCATCAAGGAGAAACCCGGACAGCCACGGCACAGCACCAAACTGACGGAGAGGCACAGACAGGGTGCAAGGGCAGAATGCTAGTGAAGGGATGGAGAAATGAAAATGAGCAGTGAGTGAAAAAGAAGGTTGAATGGTTTGAGAACCAAAATTAGAATGTGATTGGGGGAAGGGAGGGGAAGGAAAAACAAAAAACAAAAAGGGAACAAAGGAAGAGGGGAGTGAATATGTAAATGATGTGCTGGTGGATGCCTAATGGGAATAATGTGTAATGGGTGCTGGGAGAAATTGAACAAAAAAGGGGGTTAATGATATAACATGACTGAAAGGGTTAACAGCCAAAGTTGGCAAATCAACTGAGTGTTGGTGTAAATAAATCTGGTTTGAAAAAAAGCCAAACCAGATCCCCAAAAATGCTAAATAGCGATGAAATTAAATGTGTGTTTGAAGCAGTGTGAGCAGAGTGCAAGGCAAAATGTAAAAAAGCAGGTAAAAAGAGTATATATGTAAAGAATACTATGTGAATCCTGAAATAAGGATTGGAAATTACCTTGAAGTGTAGAGAAAGAGAGAAACTGGAACCTCTCATCAGATGGATGTCTGTGAAGTGAAGCTCCCCAGGTGGCTACCGGATAAATGTCCACAGTGAGGGGCGTATCTCCGCCAGCATCATGTGACGCATGAGCCAGGTGTGGGGATGGAAAGAGCCACGCCCGAGATGCAAATGATCTCGGAGGGGTCCCTCCCATCCCCCTGGGTCATGCGAGATGGAAAAGACTATGATGAAAACGCAGGCGTCCCAATGGGTGCCGTGCGTGCAACATACTGACATGATGCCGATGCGCCAAGGATAATGCCCCGCCCCCCCGCCAAGGAAGGCAGGTGGGGAGGGGGAACTGGGCGCATCGCAACCCCGGGCGGAAGAGACCAAAGAACAGGGACCCACCAATGCTTGGGTTGGGTGAGCCATGGGGATGGATACATCATTGAAAATCACGATTAGGACTGTTGTAATCAAAACAGGGGGATAAACAATAATGGCCTGTTGTCAAATGAAGTCTGGGGAAGGATATCAATGGTCAAAGTTGGGTAAAAAGGATGCCAACATATAAATAGTCTCAGAGAATTAATCACTGAGCAAATAAGAAAAGGAAATAGGGCTCAATAGGTCACCAAAGGGGAATGGGTGTCTTCCACCCGGTAATTTGTCAAGAAAAGGCAGGTGATCCATTGAGACCCATAAATGCCATACCCATGCCTCCATCCCTGGTACATTGAAAATGAAAAGAGAAAATGGGCTGTGGGACTTTAAATGAGGCATGGATGGGCGTAGGAAAAAGTCTAGGATATCAAGAATGAGTAGACATCACTGTCCCGTTGGGGAGTAGTCTGTAGCCATATATACATGCTGCATAGTCAGTCTAAAGAATGGAGATCAAGGCATGGATATAAATATAAAAATGTATTGTATCATGGTAAAAGTACACATGGATCATGCAAACAAAGGCATAGTATAAATAGGGGTTATCACAAAAACATGATCAAAATTCACTGTTGAGACATGGCTGAAGCAAGTAATGACAGTTAAATGGACATACAGAAACAGTGAAAATGATTATCCGGTTAAAAAGTCAAGAATACACTTAATAGATTCATAGTTGGGCAAGCTTTACTTGACATGCCAGAGCATGGACTAATGGATGGGCATGGGGAAAAGGGTCTAAGATATCAAAAATTGGTAAACATCACTGTCCCGTTGGGGAGTGGTCTGTAGCCAGGTATACATGCTGCATAGTCAGTCTAAAGAATGGAGATCTGTATCATGGTAAAAGTACACATAGATCATGCAAACAAAGGCATAATGTAAATAGAAGTTATCACATAGACATAATCGCAATTCATTGTTGAGACATGGCTGGAGCAAGTAGTGACAGTTAAATGGACATACAGAAACAGTGAAATTAATTATCCAATTGAAATGTCAAGAATACACTTTGTAGATTCGTAGTTGGGCAGGCTTTACTTGGCATCCCTGAGCATGGACTCGACGCGTTTCTTGGCGTTTAAAGCCAGTCATCAGGAGTGGGGTGCATGTCATTTGACTACAAGGGGAGATGGATAGACAGATCAAATAAAGTCTTGAAAAAATTATGTCATATTTGAAACAGAATAAGGTAGTCTGATACGTTACCAATGGCAAAACCCGGAATGGGGTTGTCCCAAGCATTTGAAATATGGCGTAGAATGGTGGTCCTGGATACAGTGTCTCACCCGGGGCTGAGGCGGGGAAGGCCCCCCAATAAACACTTCAACGGCCACTCGATCAAGAGGAGAGTCAAAGAGAAGATGGCATGGGACATCCATCAAGGAGAAACCCGGACAGCCACGGCACAGCACCAAACTGACGGAGAGGCACAGACAGGGTGTAAGGGCAGAATGCTAGTGAAGGGATGGAGAAATGAAAATGAGCAGTGAGTGAAAAAGAAGGTTGAATGGTTTGAGAACCAAAATTAGAATGTGATTGGGGGAAGGGAGGGGAAGGAAAAACAAAAAACAAAAAACAAAAAGGGAACAAAGGAAGAGGGGAGTGAATATGTAAATGATGTGCTGGTGGATGCCTAATGGGAATAATGTGTAATGGGTGCTGGGAGAAATTGAACAAAAAAGGGGGTTAATGATATAACATGACTGAAAGGGTTAACAGCCAAAGTTGGCAAATCAACTGAGTGTTGGTGTAAATAAATCTGGTTTGAAAAAAAGCCAAACCAGATCCCCAAAAATGCTAAATAGCGATGAAATTAAATGTGAGCAGAGTGCAAGGCAAAATGTAAAAAAGCAGGTAAAAAGAGTATATATGTAAAGAATACTATGTGAATCCTGAAATAAGGATTGGAAATTACCTTGAAGTGTAGAGAAAGAGAGAAACTGGAACCTCTCATCAGATGGATGTCTGTGAAGTGAAGCTCCCCAGGTGGCTACCGGATAAATGTCCACAGTGAGGGGCGTATCTCCGCCAGCATCATGTGACGCATGAGCCAGGTGTGGGGATGGAAAGAGCCACGCCCGAGATGCAAATGATCTCGGAGGGGTCCCTCCCATCCCCCTGGGTCATGCGAGATGGAAAAGACTATGATGAAAACGCAGGCGTCCCAATGGGTGCCGTGCGTGCAACATACTGACATGATGCCGATGCGCCAAGGATAATGCCCCGTTAATGGAATAGGGTCAGTAACAGCTAGGCTTGGAGAATATTTAGATAAGTTCTTGCAACCTAGTGTTAAAGCGACAAGGGCATATTTAAAAGATACGGCGGACCTTCTTCGTTTACTCGATGAGGTGAAGCTGAATTCTGCCTCTACTGTTTATCTTGTGACTGCAGATGTCTGTTCACTATACACCATCATCCAGCATGATGACGCCCTCTTAGCACTTAATTGGGCTTTGAGTAAGCGAGAAGACATACCTTTTGTGCAGAAATGCTTCTTGGGCAAAGTTCTTGATTTTTGTATGGCCCATAATTATTTTTGGTTTCATGACCAATTTTTCTCCCAACAGGTTGGCGTGGCGATGGGAGCTAAGTTTGCTCCCAGCCTCGCCAACCTGTTTATGGCGGAGTGGGAGGACAGACAGGTATTTAGTCATAATAGATCCGAACTAAAACTGTATCGTAGATTCATTGATGACCTCCTGTTCATCTGGGAGGGGTCTAAGGATTCTGCAATTGAATTTGTTCAACAACTCAATTCTAATAATAATAATATAGTTTTAGACTACACTATTAGTGATACAAGTGTCAATTTCTTGGACCTCACTATTGTGAAGGGAGAGACAGGATTACAATCTAGGGTTTATTTTAAGCCTACAGATAGGAATAGCTATCTGTCCATCAGGAGTGGACACCATCCTGCCTGGATTAGAAATATTCCTAAGGGACAAATATTAAGGGTTCGCCGTAATTGTACTGAACCGAATGATTATTTCATACAGGCCAATATATTAAAAAATAAATTTGTACAGAAAGGTTATAAGGAGGAAGTCATTAATGATACTATTAGGGAAATTGCGGCAGTACCAAGAGAACAGTGCTTGAGGAAAAAAGATTAAAACATAGTAGTTAATGACCAACATCAATGGGGCTTTATCTCTGATTTCCATTTCCAGTATAAGGAGATAGAGAATATCTTCTCCAAATACTGGTATATACTGTGTAGGGACAGAGATTTGTGTAGTGTCCTGCCAGAAAGACCAAAATTTATCTATAGAAGGGCCCCCAATTTTGGGGATAGGGTGGTACAGAAGATTCTGGACCCCCCAATAAAAAACTTGTCAATTGATTTTAAAGGTTTTTATTCATGTCGAAGGTGTATTTGCTGCAGAACTGTGAAGACCAGTAATAGGGGTCGCATGAATATTACTAATATAGACAATGAGGTGTTTGCAATAGATCACTTTATAACATGTAATTCTTCCTTTGTTGTGTACCTGTTATGGTGCCCATGCGGCCTGTAATTTGTGGGCAGGACAAAACGCCTACTGAGGGTCCGTATAGCGGAACATTTGGCCGACATTAGGAAGGGTTTTAAATATCATAGTGTATCTTTGCACTTTAGAGATAAACATGGCCAGGATCCCTCAGTTTTACAGTTCTGTGGCATTGATATTATGCAGCCCTCTTGGAAGGGCTCTAATCAGGTTAGGGATCTATCAAAGAGGAAAACTAAATGGATTTTCCTTTTGAAGAGCCTTTATCCGAGAGGGTTGAATATTGAATTAGATTTGAACTGTTTTATTAATAATTTTTAATAACTAATAATAATTTTTTAATGAATATTATTATTATATTAATTTAATTATTAACTTTATTATTAATTTTAAATAGAATCTCAGAATATCATATACCGTTATATGGTTAATGACTAGTTCTTGGAAATGAACAGGAGTCATGTACATATATGTGTAATCTTATATTACTGTGAAGGTATATTAATGTGATCTTTGTGTGTTAATAATGTATCTGGAACATGCCCGACTCATTTGTGACTCAGTTATGAGGAGGTATATGTAAAATGATATGAGTTTTATATGCCGCATTTAGGTTAATATTCACCATTATAAAGGATCTGCCCACAGGTTTTAAATATGTGGGTATGCAAGTTGTTTGCACTATGACAGTATTTAAATTATTGTGTATTACTGCATTTATGTCCTGTTTGATCGAGCGGTAAGGAATTAAAACGGATGTATCGCGGTCACGGAGACACAGGCATTGCGCAGGCGCTTTAAACACCAGATCAGTAATGGTTTTGGTGAGAGTATAAAGGGGAGGTGGTTTTGCCGTTCAGCCAATCCCAATGAATAAGTCCGTATGACGAAACATGTCTGGGCGTGGCTGTGCGGCAAGCGTTAAGTGAGATACTACGTTCGTAAGCACCGGCTGTTGAGCTAATTTGAGATCCGGGAGAGGAGACGGACGTGCGGAGGGTGAGATTGCTGGTTTTGCTTTGGGTCCGCTGTGACCACGATACATCTCAGTATACCGCAACTACCCTCTTTTTGTGTGGAATTTTCACCTGAAGTTTTGCTGTGAAACATTTTCTAGTTGTGAAGAGCTTTCTGTTCTCTGAAGTGATGTGAGTGCAATGGTTGAAGTTTATTTGTGCTTTTTAAATAAATGGCTGTTTGACAGTACTACACTATTGGAAGCACTTCTTCTTTTTTGCATATTCACACCGAACATTGAGTGAACAGTACTGGAGAAGCTGCAATCACCCTGAGTGGTGAATTTAAAGCCTGTTTGCCTGTGCATGAGAATGCTAGGCTAGTTATTCCGGTGAGTGCAATACTTTTGGGCGAGGATTCACAGTCACAGCGGTGTTGGTGGAAGGAATTTCTTTTTATCAAGTTATGGATTTTGTATGCTGTTTTTAAGTCGAAACACTTGGATACACTTATAGAGAAATTCATTTTTGGGCTTGTGTAGCCCCTTCCTTTTTTATTTCTTTTCTCTTTTTTCTTTGAAAGTGTGTGATCACTTTGAAATTCACTTCAATGGACGTTATGTATTGAATATAATTATTCACATAATTATTTATATTTTCAAATTTTTGCACTTTTTCACGTGGTGTAAGATTGAGTTTTATATTTGTTTAGTTATATATTTCACAATATATGTTTTAGCGCCACTATTTTAGATATTTAAAATACGTTTTCACATTATTACCTGGTTTAAGTTGGCAGCTTGCTAGGATAGTAGTTTAACTTTAGACTCATATGCGCAGTGGTGGTTTATTTGATTAAGGTGCGAGTTAATCTGTTTACCAACATTTTCTATTTCTATACTTAGTACCATTTGCAGCTATGGAAGCATTCACTTTTCTGTCTAATAGACAAATAGACCCTGAGTGTATATTCTCCTCTAACCAGGAAATGACAGAGTGTGAGGAGGATATCACAGGGATTTTAAAAACTCTAGAGAATCTATTAGAGAAACAGGTGAAAACCTGGTGGGATATTTTTACTTTCGAACACTATTTAAAGGAAAATCTTATTTTTAGAAGTCTACGTTGGGAGGTATCCCCCCAAGGTGGGCTATCCGACTCTAAATATATGGATGAGTGGTTCGAATTTTTTAATAGGGTGGGCAGAGACCTTCAATGTTTGGTTTTAAAGAGAAAACGGATCAAATTAGATAGACTTAATGAAAGTATAAGTTTACTAAAAAACAAACTTGATCCTTTTCATGAATCCAACCAAGTGAAGGAATTTAACACTAATATGTGGAACAAATTAGAGAAAGTAGATAGGGACACACAAAGAAAAAAAGTAAAAAAAATATAATAGAGATTCAAGTGATTTTAAGAATAATAATGTTTTTTTATGGCAGAATGTTAACACGACCACAGATACCGGTGTTGAAATGATAGAAGGTACCAATGAGACAGTGGTTGATAGAAAAGTGACAGTTGAAACTATACCAATAAAAAACAGTCAAACTAAGGGGGAAGGAACCTCTAACCCCAGAGGCAGACCAAATACCCCCAGGGGAAATCGTATTAGCACTTCTGGAGGCCACCGCAGTAATACCCCTAGAGGAAATTGAAATGGAGGACCTCAGGAAAATAGAGGGAATCAGTCTGGAGGTAATTACTATGGGGATAATTATAATAATTCTAGGCATGGAGAACAGAATAGGGGAAATGACTATTCCTATAATCTCCAACCTGATCAGCAGTATTGGAACCAATACTCTTCTGATCAATATGGAGATCAGCGATATGCAATACCCATACAGAATAGATACCAAGCCCTTGGATATGATGAGTATAATGGATATAATTCACAACAATATCCGTCTTTTTTAGATTATCAGGGGGGGAGAGGTGGGACATTACGAGGAAACCCTCACCCTGTAAACAACAGAGGAAGAGGGAGGACCCCAGCCCATATTTCCCTGAACAGAGATGGGGGCCCTTACCACAGAGAAGGAGAGGATGCCGTGCGGGGAGGAGAAAACAATCCCAGAAAGAGAAGAAGGAATCAGTAGATGCCGGCATCTTCAACTTAAGTAAAGTAGAACTCAATTACAAAGAAAAAAATATTTTAAATCTAGGTTTGAAATGTGCACCCCGTAAGGGTATGAATAAATTTGACGTGTATATTGACACGCACAAATTTATTCGTACAATAAATATGAAAAAATATTTTTTGCGTCACCCTTATGACACAGCTAGAAGATCTATTAATGAACAAGTTAGAGTAGATAGCGGCCTACGGAATAAATCCATTTTCAATCCACAAAATGTTAATAACCATTATGTTGAAGTGTTTAAAAATTTGGTACTAAAGGATATAGAGGAACTCCCCCTGAAAAAACGAGTTAACCCAGAGTATATTAGGGAAGGTATTAAATCTCTAGAAGATAGAAGAGATATTGTAATCCGCCCGGCGGATAAAGTGTTAGATAAATTTAAAATTATACTTTATATGTCAACTATCAAGATGCATATTAATCTTCTAAAGTTAAAATGTTTGTTTTATATAACTCTATTATACATAAATATGCTGAATAGCTCTAATAGTCCTAAGTACTGTAATAAGTCATATGACCATATTCTATTTGTGCAAAAGATGTGCTGACTTATAGTAAAACTGTATTTTGCTTACATCTGCCAAACATGGGCTGTGAACCATGAAATAATTTATGTGTCCATTGTATGAGATAATTTATGTGTCCATTGTATGAAATATCCTGTCATAAGGTGTAGGCTGAAAAAGGATATTTCCCTCTTTCCTGCTAAAACGTCAGAATAAAGGTTGAAATTATACACATGATCAGGACGTTACGAGCAGGAAAGGGGAAGGTTTAAGGGTTATAAAAGCAGAATGTAAATCTATGACAGGCAGAAAATGGATCTCTGAAGCCGCAAATATACTTTAACCATTTTCTCTGCATATGCAATAAAAAATCTTGACTTGTAACGAGAGTCGGTCAGAAATTTCTGTGACATTTTGGTCCTTCGGACCGGAAGTCCAAATTCCTGGAAAGCACTAGCCAACAACCCAGTGAACCGATGTCCGTACGGCAAAAAACTGTAAGTCCTCTGTCTTAAATTTGACGTTAACAGAGGCCGGCTCACTGAACTAGTGCCTCCCGGGCAGCGACTTACCGGATCAGCACAAGAGACCGCTCTCGGGGCAAGGTAAGATATTTTCATTTATTATATTATACCTTTAGGCCTAAATGTGATTAGGGATTTAATGAATTAAGGGATTTTTGTTAAATACATATAATATAGAGATGAATTGAATGTTTATCTGTTGTGTATATGTTTTGCTTTATCCGAGTTGAGGGAATATAAGTAGATACGTCCGTAGTTTAAATCCCTTTGATATAGGAGTATGGTCCCATTCTAATACCCGGGTGCAGATAAAGGAAATTTGTCGACTAAGGACCTAGGTCCCGACAGCCTTGTAAACTGCAGGAATTCCCGTGGGGGACACATAAATATTCCTACATCAAAAACATGAACCCCTGTTAATACAAAGGTATGGCCTGATAGATTTCCAGGTAACAAATAGAGGTAATTTGACGAGCCCTTGCGCTCAGCCAGCCTCGTATGTTGTGTAAAAAACCTGTACAGGCATTTATAAATACCGTTGAATTAACAAATATTAATGTTTTGATAAAGTGTGGGAACAACAGTCGAGAGAAATTACGGTAAGTCTCTTTTGTAATTCTGTTCATGCTCCCTACAGTTTACTGAAATATTAATGTTTTGATCAGGGGGGGTTGACCAGTCAGGTGAATTTACGTTCGCCTTGTAATTCTGTTCATTCTCCCTACAGTTTACTGAAATATTAATGTTTTGATCAGGGGGGGTTGACCAGTCAGGTGAATTTATGTTCGCCTTGTAATTCTGTTCATTCTCCCTATAAATGAATAAAACATTAAGTAAGAAGACAAGACACCAGTATTATAGCAGCACACAAGCTCAATAATCTAGAAGTGATATGTCACAACTAGAAAGTTTGTGAGTAGCTGCAGAAGTGATAAGATACTGTGTGCAGGTATTGTGTCAGTGTGAGAAGACCTTACAAAAAAAAAAACTCCGTGTGCACGTTAAAATGGGTGTGATCCATGGAAAATCTGTTGGTTTGAATGAAGATGCTAAGTATATGTGTAGTCTAGACTAGTGATGAGCCGAACACCCCCGGGTTCGGTTCGCACCAGAACCCGCGAACGGACCGAAAGTTCGTACGAACATTAGAACCCTATTAAATACAATGGATGCGAACGTTCGAATTCTAAAGTGCTAATTATAACGACTATTATGCATGTTATTGTCCTAAAAAGGGTTTGGGAACCCGGGTTCTGCACCAGGGGACATGTATCAATGCAAAAAGAAGTTTTAAAAACGGTCGTTTTTCGGGAGCAGTCATTTTAATGATGCATAAAGTGAAAAAAAAAAAGTCAAATATTCCTTTAAATATCGTACCTGGGGGGTGTCTAAAGTATGCCTGTGAAGTGCCACGTGTTTCCCGTGTTTAGAACTGTCCCTGCACAAAATGACACTTCTAAAGGAAAAAAAAGCCATTTAAAACTGCTTGCGGCTTTAATGTAATGTCTGGTCCCGGTAATATGGATGAAAATCTTTAAGAAAAATGGCATAGCTACCCCATGACCCCCCCCCCCTACCCCAGCCCATTACCAGCCCCTTTGGGTCTTGTATGGATATTAAGGGGAACCCCGCACATAAAATAAAAAAGGCCCTATATACTCTGAACAGCCGTATACAGGCGGTGCATACAAGACAGGGACTGTAGGTTTGTTCTTATGTAGAATGTGTTTGTAATTTTGAACAGGTACATTGTTGAAGTGTAGCTCCAGCCCAAAAATCTATTTTTAAACTTTTTGGAAAACATAGGTAAGGGTTATCACCCCTGTAACATTTGTTTTTCTGTCTGTGCCCCTGTTCAGAACATTTCACCTCACTTTCCGTCCCAATGACAACTGTTTTTGAAATGTGGTGTTTTTCTTGAAACAAGGATTGCTGATAAAGCATCAGTACAGAGGAGACACCTTTCTCCCATATTTATTCTTACAGGAGAGAATTTTCCTTCCTAGTGGTAGATTTCCTCTCACTTCCTGTTCTCTTCTTGCGTTTGCAAGTAGGAGTCGTTTGTAAGTTGGATGTTTGAAAGTAGGGACCTGCCGTATATACTCTGCAGAAATAGGCCCCTTAGTTGTTGGTGTTGGCACAACACTGTAAGCACTCACAGTTACTCTTGGTTGGTGCTGGAACGCCCTGCTGTCAACTATTATATCAGGAATTTTAATTACATATAATTGTTGAACAGTGGTAGTAAAAATTGGGCCTTTGATGGTGGTGCTGGTGCCACAACACTGTAAGCCCTGACAGTTACTCTTGGTGGGTGCAGCAATGGGCCCTGCTGTGAATTATTAGATCAAGAATTGTAATTGCATGCCCCTGTTGAACAGGGGCTGAAAAATTGGGCCTTTCGTGGAGGTGGTGGTGGTGGTGTTGCCACAACACTGTAAGCCCTCAGAGTTACTCTTGGTGGGTGCAGGAATGGGCCCTGCTGTGAATTATTAGATCAAGAATTGTAATTACATGCCCCTTTTGAACAGGGGCTGAAAAATTGGGCCTTTCGTGGTGGTGGTGGTGGTGGCGTTGCCACAACACTGTAAGCCCTCAGAGTTACTCTTGGTGGGTGCAGCAATGGGCCCTGCTGTGAATTATTAGATCAAGAATTGTAATTGCATGCCCCTGTTGAACAGGGGCTGAAAAATTGGACCTTAGGCACTGGTGGCACAACACTACAACCCCTCACAGATACTGTACTTGGAGCACAGCAATGAGCCCTGTTGCAAAGTATTGCTTCAAAAATTGTAATGACACGCCCCTGTTAAACAGGGGCTGAAAAATTGGGCCTTAGGCACTGGTGGCACAACACTACAACCCCTCACAGATACTGTACTTGGAGCACAGCAATGAGCCCTGTTGCAAAGTATTGCTTCAAAAATTTTAATGACACGCCCCTTTTAAACAGGGGCTGAAAAATTGAGCCTTAGGCACTGGTGCCACAACACTCCAACCCCTCACAGATACTGTACTTGGAGCACAGCAATGAGCCCTATGGCAAATTATTGCTAAAAAAAATTGTAATTACACGCCCCTGTAAAACAGGGGCTGAAAAATTGGGCCTTAGCCACTGGTGGCGGCACCCATAAACAAAAATGATCTTCCAAGCTATCATCATCAATCGTATCATTGAGGACTCGGAGGAGGAGGATAGCCAGTCAACATAACAGCACAGGCACTCAGCATCAGCATCAGTCTTGAAGGGATGTGACATGTTAAAATCAATTAGTCTGTTATATCAGCATCAGGTGTGTGGTAGCTGGTGGTGATCCAAGACTGGTTCATCTTGATGAAAGTCAGTCGATCAACCGAGTCGGTGGACAGGCGCACCCTGTGATCCGTGACAAATCCTCCAGCAGCACTGAATGAGCGTTCCGAAAGAACGCTGGATGCAGGACAGGCCAGTAGCTCAATTGCATACTGTGCAAGCTCTGGCCAGTGATCCATCCTCAAGACCCAGTAAGCCAGAGGATTTTCGGTGGGGAAGGTGTCCAAGTCTGACCTTGCCCCTAGATATTCCTGCACCATGTTTATCAGACGCTGGCGATGGTTGCTGGAACCGATCATACTTTGGGGCTGCGGACTAAAGAATTGTCTGAACGCATCGGTCAGACGGCCACCTTCCCCACCGCTCCTTCTTTGACTGGCCGAAGCCTCAGCAACTCGTTGTCCAGGACCAGGAGTTTGTAACCTCCCAGTCTCTGGGAACGCGTTGCACAGACCTTTCTGCAAGGCCTCCCGGAGTTGTCTCATCCTCTGCTCCCTCTGCGAAGGTAACATAAGGTCCGCAACCTTACCCTTGTACCGTGGATCAAGGAGAGTGGCCAGCCAGTAATGGTCCCTCTCCTTGATCCGAAGAATACGAGGATCCTTCCGCAGACTTTGCAGGATCAGGGAGGCCATGCAGCGTAGGTTTGCTGAGGCATTCGCTCCGGAGTCCTCTGGGTCACTAAGGACGACATGATCCGCAGCCACCTCCTCCCAGCCACGTACAAGTCCACTGGTTTCTTGGGACTGTAAATCATCCCTAAAAGACTGCTGCTGATGATGCTGAGTGCCAGCCTCCACCTCCATGCTGACACAATCCTCCTCCTCCTCCTCCTCTTCCTGTGCGATGGGTGGGACAGAAGGAACACTGTCTGGGTAAAGGGGGCCTTGAGAGGCAAGGAAGTCCTCCTCTTCCTGCCTCTGTTCTGCCTCAAGTGCCCTGTCCATTATTCCACGCAGCGTGTGCTCCAACAGGTGGACAAGAGGTACAGTGTCACTGATGCATGCACTGTCACTGCTCACCATCCTCGTGGCCTCCTCAAATGGTGCCAGGACAGTGCATGCATCCCTGATCATGCCCCACTGGCGTGGAGAAAAAAAAACAAGCTCCCCTGACCCTGTCCTGGTGCCGTAGTCGCACAGGTACTCATTGATGGCCCTCTGCTGCGTGTGCAGCTGCTGCAGCATGGCCAACGTTGAGTTCCACCTGGTGGGCATGTCACATATAAGGCGGTTCTTGGGCAGGTTCAACTCCTTTTGCAGCTCAGCCAGGCGAGCACTGGCATTATAAGATCTGCGGAAATGCACACAGACTTTCCTGGCCTGCCTCAGGACATCCTGTAAGCCCGGGTACCTGCCCAAGAACCGCTGCACCACCAGGTTAAGGACGTGAGCCACACAGGGCACATGGGTCAGTTGTCCCTGTCGGAGAGCGGAGAGGAGGTTGGTGCCATTGTCGCAAACCACCATTCCTGGCTTAAGCTGGCGTGGCGTCAACCACCTCTCGGCCTGGCCCTGCAGAGCAGACAGGACCTCTGCCCCAGTGTGGCTTCTGTCCCCCAAACACACCAGCGCAAGCACGGCATGGCATCTTTTTGCCTGCGTACTTGCGTAGCCCCGTGAACGGCTACGGAGCACCGCTGGTTCATAGGACAAACCACAGGAAGAGGCCATGGAGGAAGAAGAAGAGGAGGGGGTGGAGGAGAGAGGTGTGTCACAACCAGTAGTAGCATTTTGGAGGCGTGGCGGTGGAACAACCTCCAACACTACTGCACCTTGTCCTGCATCCTTCCCAGCTGCCAAAAGAGTGACCCAATGGGCCGTGAAAGAAAGGTAACGTCCCTGTCCATGCCTGCTGGACCATGAGTCAGCGGTAATATGCACCTTACCGCTGACCGCCCTGTCCAGCGAGGCCAAGACATTGCCTTCCACATGCCGGTAGAGAGCTGGAATAGCCTTCCGTGAGAAAAAGTGGCGTTTGGGAACCTGCCACTGAGGAACCGCACATTGCACAAACTCACGGAAGGGGGCCGAGTCTACCAACTGAAAAGGCAGCAGTTGAAGCGCTAGCAATTTAGCCAAGCTAGCATTCAACCGCTGGGCATGTGGATGGCTGGGAGTGAACTTCTTTCGACGGTCCAGCAGCTGGGGCAGGGAAATTTGCCTGCTAGAATCGGACGTTGGTGTACTGCTAGCAGAGTGGCCGCAAGTACTTGGCTGTGACACACCTAATTCTACACCTTCATTCCTCTCAGTGCATGTTTCAGAGAGGACTGAAGTTATAGTGGGGTTGGAGATCCCAGCTGATGCGGTGCAAGGAGAGGTCCGCTTTGTTCTTTGGTGTGGGTCTTTGAGGTAGGCTTGCCAACGAGCTGCATGGCAGGTCAACATATGTCTGGTCAGGCATGTGGTACCCAAGCGGCTGATGTTTTGGCCACGCGATATACGCTTGAGACATATGTTGCAAACAGCAGCTGTGCGATCTGATGCACTAGCCTCAAAAAAGGCCCACACCAAAGAACTTTTTGAATGACGGGCAGAGGCAGCGCCCTGCACAGGCGGAGCTCTGCGGTGTGATTCCGTCGGTGTACTGCCCTTACGCTGGCCACCAAAGGGCATCCTGCCTCGTTGGAGATGTGCCTCCTCCTCATCCTCCTCCTCCTCCTCTCTCCTATTAGGCACCCACGTGGAGTCAGTGACCTCATCATCCCCTCCCTCCTCATCACTGGAGCCAATCTGGCAGTATGCTGCAGCTGCTGGAACATGACTGCCAGATTGGTGTCCTTCTTGAGCATCCCCTCTGTCTGCTCTCACGCTACTGCCTTCCTCTAGCTGGGTTTCATCATCAGACCCTTCGAAACGCTGGGCATCCTCCTGGAGCATGTACCCAACACTGTGCTCAAACAGTTCGGGGGACTCCTCAGGAGGAGGACATGGTGGGTCTAGGGAAGGAGTGACTGATGATGAGTCTGACATTGATACCAGGGAAGAGGACGCTTTGGCAGCTGCTTTGCCAGTACCCTGAGCCTGGGTGAGAGAGGATGAGGAGGAGGAGGAGGGCTTGGTCATCCACTCTACCAAGTCTTCGGCATGATGTGGCTCAACATGTCCAGCTGCCGAAAAGAAGGACAAGCGTGTCCCATGGCCATGTGCTGATGACAATGCACCGCGTCCACGACCAGCACTGTTGCCCCCAGACACAGAGCCTGCTTGCCCTCTTTTATTGCCTCCTGACTGTCTGCCTCTCCTTGTTTGCCTTCCAGACATTCTAATAGATGGCCTGCAGGGAGATGGGAAAAAAGCAATAAGGGCTACCTTCAGGTGTCCTTCTCTGTCCCTTTACTTAAGGATTTCTAAATATGGTTGAGGATGATTGCTTTTGCACAGAATAGCACAACGACAATTTCCCTGACTGTCCAAAAAACAAGGATTTCAAAGATGGTTGATGAGGAATGCTTTAGCACACTATAGCACAAGGAGAATTCCCCTCACTTTCCTTCTTTGTCACTAGAAACAAGGACTCGCACAGTGAAAGAAACTGACACTCTCCCTACCTAGAGTTTTCTGTCCCTAGAAAAAATGTTTTTTTAAAGCACACTATAGCACAAGGAGAATTCCCCTCACTTTCCTTCTTTGTCCCTAGAAACAAGGACTCGCACAGTGAAAGAAACTGACACTCTCCCTACCTAGAGTTTTCTGTCCCTAGAAAAAATGTTTTTTTAAAGCACACTATAGCACAAGGAGAATTCCCCTCACTTTCCTTCTTTGTCCCTAGAAACAAGGACTCGCACAGTGAAAGAAACTGACACTCTCCCTACCTAGAGTTTTCTGTCCCTAGAAAAAATGTTTTTTTAAAGCACACTATAGCACAAGGAGAATTCCCCTCACTTTCCTTCTTTGTCCCTAGAAACAAGGACTCGCACAGTGAAAGAAACTGACACTCTCCCTACCTAGAGTTTTCTGTCCCTAGAAAAAATGTTTTTTTAAAGCACACTATAGCACAAGGAGAATTCCCCTCACTTTCCTTCTTTGTCCCTAGAAACAAGGACTCGCACAGTGAAAGAAACTGACACTCTCCCTACCTAGAGTTTTCTGTCCCTAGAAAAAATGTTTTTTTAAAGCACACTATAGCACAAGGAGAATTCCCCTCACTTTCCTTCTTTGTCCCTAGAAACAAGGACTCGCACAGTAAAAGACACTGACACTCTCCCTACCTAGAGTTTTCTGTCCCTAGAAAAAATGTTTTTTTAAAGCACACTATAGCACAAGGAGAATTCCCCTCACTTTCCTTCTTTGTCCCTAGAAACAAGGACTCGCACAGTAAAAGACACTGACACTCTCCCTACCTAGAGTTTTCTGTCCCTAGAAAAAATGTTTTTTTAAAGCACACTATAGCACAAGGAGAATTCCCCTCACTTTCCTTCTTTGTCCCTAGAAACAAGGACTCGCACAGTGAAAGAAACTGACACTCTCCCTACCTAGAGTTTTCTGTCCCTAGAAAAAATGTTTTTTTAAAGCACACTATAGCACAAGGAGAATTCCCCTCACTTTCCTTCTTTGTCCCTAGAAACAAGGACTCGCACAGTGAAAGAAACTGACACTCTCCCTACCTAGAGTTTTCTGTCCCTAGAAAAAATGTTTTTTTAAAGCACACTATAGCACAAGGAGAATTCCCCTCACTTTCCTTCTTTGTCCCTAGAAACAAGGATTCGCACAGTAAAACACACTGACACTCTCCCTACCTATCCTTCTCTTTCCCTAAACTAAAGGAATCCAGGTTAAGCAAGAAAGAAATAAATGTCACTGTCCCTGCCTATGCTTGTCTTTCCCTGCTCCGGAACACACTACACTAGGCCGCCGTGCTGGCGGCCTTTTATAGTGTGGGGCGTGTACTAAACACCCTCAGCAATAATTGGCCACAGGCATCCTGCCTGTGGCCAATCATTGCTCTCCTCGCTGCCGGCGCTGTGATTGGCCAAGCATGCGGGGTCACAGTGCATGCTTGGCCAATCACAGCGCCTGGATGACACTGCGATGGCGTAGTGCATTGTGGGCCGTTCGCGTCACTCGAATTTGGCGCGAACGGCCCAAATCGTTCGATCTTCGTCGAACGATCGAACAGCCGATGTTCGAGTCGAACGTATGTTCGACTCGAACACGAAGCTCATCCCTAGTCTAGACAAAGAGAATGTGAAATTTCTTAAGATGTGGGAAACAAAATATGATTTTGATACTTCCTTAAATAAGGATGGTTGTGAAATGCTGTGTAGAAAGCTTAAAAATAAGGCCGGCCCGAAAAAAAGGAAACAGAAGAAATTAGGTCTTCCCCAGGCAAAAAAATGGCTTGAGGAGGCTAATCGTAGGTTAAATTCAGGAAACCATAAAAAAACTATGTTTTTAGACAAAGAGGAGGACAATAATATGACCGTCCTCCGAAGCTTAGTTCAGCAAGTATTGACTGAACAAAACTCAACAAATCAAATGCACCCAACAGCCCCCACACACCCTTTAGAAGATACCCCAAACCCACTGACAGTTGCCGCTCCCCCTTTAACCACAACTCCCACTCCCAAATCCCTATACCCTATTGCAGACTTACATTCCCCACCACCATACGGGACAGAGGCATGCAATAGGCCACCTCGACTGACCCCCCGACTATCGGCAAACAACCCTTTTTCCATGCAATGTGACCCCCCACTGTTTGCTGTCCCTTCGTGGTCACCTGGGTCACCCCCAGATGCAACAGTTTCTCCTACGGCTGCAGCAAAACGCCCTCTCAAAATGACCCTTGCTGTCCAGAGAAGTCCACAAGGGACCCCCCTTACAGCAACGGTTACAAAACTCGTCGGCCACCTGCTCAATAAATTAATATCCCTGCAGCTGGGGAACAAACAGAATTTGGGGAGGAAGAGTTCCCATTAATTGAAGTTCCCAACCCTAGGGCAGGACAAGATGTAGGAGGTGTACCAGCCCCCAACACTATGATGGTCTATCGCCCCTGGACCCCCGAGGATGTTAAGAAAGCTATTGAAGGGATACCACATCCCAAAGTTAACATAGCTCAATTCAGGGATGGTATCATGGGAATGATTGCTAGCTATCATCTCAATGGGAGGGAAATAGAGCTGGTCATCTGACAGGTACTGGGACCTGACTGGCATCATGTAGTGGGAGATTGGAGTGGATTAAACAACCAGGGAAGGGTGTTGCCTAATGATGATGCAGCACTCGAAGTCAGGAGAAATGCTCTTATAGCAAGGATAGAAAATAGATGGGTACGTCGGGCCGACTGGTCCATTATAAATCGGTGTATGCAAGGAGAAGAGGAAACAGTGGATAATTTCATTGTTAGGATGAGGGAGATTTTCAATAACCACTCTGGGATAGAAATCCCAGCAGACCAAGTGAACGATAGCCCATATGAGCAACAGCTAAAGAATGCAATCCTGAAGGGGCTGATAGCCCCTATATCAAGTTTTGTTACCAAACACATGATTAACCATAGGATTTGCAGACTTCAGGAGCTAATTGAGTATGCAAGGCATGCTGAAAGGCACTTCCAATCAAAAAAGAAAGTAAAAAAAAGGGAAGGTGTTTATGATGGGTGAAAGTAATGATGTGTATGTTGTTGAGAATCGGAACAAAAGATTGGGGAACACTCGAACAAGGCCCCGCATTCAGGATTATGAGGGGAAAAAAGAAGAGGGGGGAGTGTTTCCTGTGTGGTAAAAGAGGTCACTTAGCGAGAGCATGTGAGTCAAACAGAGAGGAAGAAGCATGACTAGAAAATGTTGGTATGTCCACAGAGAGAGATACAGAGGGAAATGAGGAGAAAGAGTCTGAGATCTTGGATATGTGTAATGTTGAAGCTTGTTTGCATGCTGAAGTCAAGCCAGAAATAACATTGATTGTAAAGGGTAGTTGGGTAACATTTCTCTGTGACACCGGGGCTTGCAGGACCCTAATACACCCACTGGATATGCCACCAGGGGTAAAGAAAACAGGTGTAGTATATGTAAAGTCTGCAAATGGGTTAATGCACCAGGAGGCCGTGTCTGAAGGCCTTCCTGTGGAAGATCCACAGACAGGTAAAAAGGCTCAGTGTAAAATTGTAATTTCAACTAAATGTCCTGTTAATTTGTTGGGTAGAGACATGTTGCATGCTCTCGATATTTCTGTCATACCAGTGGAGGGGGGCCTCAAAGCCCATCGGCTGTGTGAAAAACGAATCACAGCCGTGGATAATGAGCCCCGATACTGGTATAGCTTGGATTTGCAAACTGAGGGGTTAAAGATGCCCAAAACCCTGACAGAAATAGTTGAAGAAGAGCCTGTGAGGAGCGGGTACAAGGTCCAGACGAACCTCCATTGCACTATGTACTACAAAAAGACCTCAGGGCCTGATAAGTCTTATGAGAAACAGTTAATGAGTCTCACTAACACTGAAGTGCTCTTAAGATACCTGTACTGTGATAAGGAAGGAAATAGTGTGGCTACTTGTCTCCTACCACAACCAATTCTGCAAATATACAGGCAGGATACTGTACCTCATGTTTCGGTCACCCGGAACCCTGGGGTATCATGGTATGAGCTGGGAGAACTTATCACAGACTGGGTTCTACTAACAGATGAGGAACTAGAATCCAAAGGAATTCGGAGGTGCAGATTAGCATGGTTTGTTGAATGTACACCCAGAATCCACATGATTGAAGTTTGTGACAAAAGACAGTGACTGACACTTTTGACCCAAGAAGAAGAGGATGCCTTAAAAGACGTCCCCGATTTCTTGTGGTCAAAAGGAAAAACAGACGTTGGACTAATTAAAACAGCCAGTGAGGTCCAAATAACCCCTAAAAGTACAATGAGGCCTCATCAAAAACAATATCCACTAAGGAAAGATGCCGAAGAGGGAGCAGACCACTTGATAATGGAATTACTAAAAAATGGTGTCTTCATTGAATGTCCGGATTCACCATGTAACACGCCCCTGTTCCCAGTCAGGAAGCAGAAGGGAGGGGAAGATGGGTGGAGACTTGTACAGGATTTACAGGCGGTCAATAGGGCCGTATTACCGAGGGCCCCGGTGGTCCCAGACCCGCATGTACTTCTGAACGACCTTCACCCAGATAACAAGGTATTTTCTGTCATTGATATCAGTAACGCTTTCTTTTCTATTGCCTTACACAAAGACAGTCAGTTCTGGTTCGCTTTTACACATAAAAAGAAAAAATACACATACACCAGGTTACCCCAGGGATATTGTGAAAGTCCAACTATTTTCTCACAAGAAATGTCCAATAATTTGTCTCGGTTTGTACCTCCCTGTGGGAGTCAAATTCTCTTGTATGTGGATGACATTTTGGTAGCAGCTCCTTCGGAGCAACAATGCAAACTTGACACCTTGGCTCTGATGCATTTCCTCGCAGAACAAGGTCACAAGGTCAGCAAGCATAAACTACAACTATGGAAAGAAAAGGTGACATACTTGGGTTATATTTTGTCTCAAGAAGGCAGACATCTGGATGAGATCCGAAAAGAGGCCATCCTTCAAGTCCCCAAACCACGCACCAAAAAAGAAATGATGTCATTTCTTGGTATTGCAAATTTTTGTAGAGCATGGATAGCTAATTATGCTACGGAGGTGGCGCCTCTTTCTGATCTCATCTATGGTACACAAATGTCTGCGAAAGATTGCATCCAGTGGAATGTACAAGCAGAGGATGCATTTACAAAAGTGAAGCACCTCATTGTGGGTTCCTCTGTGCTCAGCTTACCCAATTACAGTAAAATATTTTATCAGACTGTAGACTGTAAAGAGGGGTACATGACTTCTGTTCTCACTCAAGTTTATGGGGACAAACACAAACCAATTGCATTTTACTCAACTAAATTAGATCCAGTGGCACAGAGTTTGCCCCACTGTGTACAAGCTGTAGGAGCAGCCTCATTGGCCATACGGTCCTCTGCATTGATAGTATTGTTCCATCCCCTGGTACTTAAGGTCCCACATGCCATCTCAGTGATCTTACTACAAGACAAGATCTCCTATTTATCTCCAGCCAGACATTTATCATGCATGACTACACTTCTGGGACAGCCACACCTTACAATTGAGAGGTGCACTACATTGAATCCCGCTACACTAATGCCAACACCTGGTGACGGGGATCCACATGATTGTATAGCTCAAATTGATGAACGGGTACTCCCTAGAAAGGATCTCACTGATGTTCCCTTTCTAGATGCTGACATTACCTTCTTTGTTGATGGGTCGTGTAGAAAAAACGATAAAGGGATAAATCAAACAGCTTATGCTATAGTGACACATGACCAGGTCATTGAAGCCAGATCCCTTCCCAATTCCTATTCTGCACAACAAGCTGAAATTATAGCCCTGTCTAGGGCTTGCAGTCTAGGGGAAGGGAAAAAAAATAAATATTTATACTGACAGCCAATACGCTTTCTCCACTATACACATATTTGCCCAGCAATGGAAAAATAGGGGTATGATTACGTCCACAGGTAAACCGATCACACATAGAGATCTCATTCTTGCCCTTCTAGAAAATGTACAAAAACCAGCACAAGTGGCTATTTGTAAATGTGCAGCACATAGAAAGGGAACAGATCCAATTACCCTAGGGAATGCACTAGCAGACAAGACAGCAAAAGCAGCTGCTGAGGGACAGCAAATAACGTACATATGTTATACAAATCTCCAAGTAAATGGTGAGGTACGGAAAGCTATTGATGAAACATGGTTATCAGAAATGCAGAGGGCATCACCGGAAGGTGAAAAACAAAAGTGGTTATCAAAAGGGGCAACACTGGTCAATGATGTATATACAAGTACAGACGGTAAACCCATCTTACCTACATCATTATTTAGGTATGCTGCATTATTGAGCCATGGGCAAGCCCATACCTCAAAAGGAGGGATAGTACAGGTGATCAACAAGGTATTCACAACATATGGATTTACGAACTACTCAAAAAAATTTTGTCTCACATGTCCGATTTGTAACAGATACCATGCACAAGGTGCCCTACGACCCTTACGAGGTCATTTCCCACAACCCCCTTATCCCTTTCACACAATATGCATGGATTTTATTGAATTGAACAAATGTGAGAATAAAAAGTACTGTCTGGTTATTGTTGATATGTTTACAAAGTGGGTGGAAGCTTTTCCTATGACACACCCGGATGGGCAGTCAGTAGCCAAAGTACTAATCAAAGAGGTGATTCCACAACAAGGGATCCCCTCGGTAATTTACAGTGACAATGGCTCCCATTTTGTGAACCGAACAATACAACAGATTGGTAAATGGTATAATATTGACCTGAAAAACCACTGTGTCTACCACCCACAATCTGCAGGCACAGTGGAAAGACATAATGGTACCTTAAAGAGTAAACTAAGAAAATTGATGGAGGAAACAGGAAAAAACTGGGTTCAGTGTTTGCCAATGGCATTGTTAAGTACAAGAATTACCCCTACTGCTAAGGGCCTAACACCGTATGAAATGTTGTATGGTAAACCTTATTATATTCCTCTCCCTGAAGAGGAAACAGATTTAGCTTGCATAATAAGACTGTTTTCAGAAAATATTACTGGGTCTGAATGTGCAAATGAGAAAAAGAGATACCCTAAAACTAAAATGCGAAGTATACCCCCTTCAGTACAAGCATTACCAGGAAATGTTTCTTGTTTCTCTAACATAGACAAGGATGGTTCAAAGGTTGGCACTCTATCTCCTGAATACTGTGCGACCACAACATCAACTACAGACATTAAGTACCAACTAAAATGGTTTCAGGAACAGAAACGGCAACTGGCTGATGTTTGGTGGCTGTGTGGGGACATGAAACTAAGACCTAGACTGCCACCTAGATGGGAGGGTAGTTGTGCCCTTACCCGCCTGTTGCTTCTCTTTTATATTGTTCCTATGACTAACAAATTGATAAAACTACCAGGTAAACACTATTTTAAACGGTTTAAGCGAGAAACACCCCAAGGATCCTTTGACAACCGGGTTTATATAGACTCAATAGGTGTTCCACGAGGAGTTCCGGATGAATTTAAAGCACAGAATCAAGTACCAGCAGGACTCACCTCACTCTTCCTATGGGTACAGCCCAATAAGAATGTCGACTGGATAAACTACATTTACTACAACCAGCAGAGGTTTGTGAATTACACCAGAGATGCTATCAAAGGTATAGCAGCACAATTGGACGCCACCTCTTTGACAGCGTGGCAGAACCGTATAGCATTGGATATGTTGCTGGCAGAAAGGGGCGGGGTATGCGAAATGTTCGGCACCTTCTGCTGCACTTTTATTCCAAATAATACGGCACCTGATGGAAGTATCACCAAGGCTTTACAAGGCCTACAAATGTTATCCCAGGAACTAACTGAGAACTCTGGTGTAGAGAACCCCTTAACAGGACTCTTTGAAAAATGGTTTGGTAAATGGGGTGATCTTGCAAAAGGTTTGCTCATCTCTGTTGTCATGGCAGCCACGGTCCTTACGCTGTGTGGATGTTGCTGCATTCCTTGTATTAGAGGAATTCTTCAAAGACTGATTGACACATCACTAACAAAGACTATGTTTTTCCAGAACAACACTGAATTATACCCGGAACCTGATGAAGATGAACTTACAGTCCTTTCAAAAGACCTATTTGTCTAAATGATAATACCTGGTAAAATAAAGAACATGGATATTTGAAGTATTGACATTATAAGTATAATGAGGAGGGAATGTTAGATAAATTTAAAATTATACTTTATCTGTCAACTATCAAGATGCATATTAATCTTCTAAAGTTAAAATGTTTGTTTTATAACTCTATTATACATAAATATGCTGAATAGCTCTAATAGTCCTAAGTACTGGAATAAGTCATATGACCATATTCTATTTGTGCAAAAAATGTGCTGACTTATAGTAAAACTGTAATTTGCTTACACCTGCCAAACATGGGCTGTGAACCATGAAATTATTTATGTTTCCATTGTATGAGATAATTTATGTATCCATTGTATGAAATATCCTGTCATAAGGTGTAGGCTGAAAAAGGATATTTCCCTCTTTCCTGCTAACGTCAGAATAAAGGTTGAAATTATACACATGATCAGGACATTACGAGCAGGAAAGGGGAAGGTTTAAGGGTTATAAAAGCAGAATGTGAATCTATGACAGGCAGAAAATGGATCTCTGAAGCCGCAAATATACTTTAACCATTTTCTCTGCATATGCAATAAAACGAGAGTCGGTCCGAAATTTATTTTGACAGTTTAAAGGAGACTCTTGGAGGGAGGATCCGATGCACAGCACAGACCCGAAGGTAACAAGAGACATTGCTGAGACCACACATACAACTGTGGTGGAAGCCTGGCGTAGCTCACCCCTCTCCCTCCCCTATCATACCCCTAGACCAGAGACAGTGCGAGTTGGAAAACTTTAATCGAGGGGAGTGGGGAGAGGGTGTGCGCTACAGAGGCCACCCATGTCAGCACGCCGAACACCACGGCCATTTTGCTGGTGTGAGATATCTGCATTTGTTTCTATGTACATGTAAGTGTATTACTTTGCTATTAACCTCCCTGGCGGTAATCCCGAGCGTGACTCTGGGTTGTTTTTTTTTGCTAGGATCGGTAACTCCGAGTCACGCTCGGGGTAACATTGCAGAGCCTGCAGCGGAGTTTCCTTACCTACTAAGAATTGCAAATTTCCATGCAAAATAAATGTTACCGCTTTTGGTACATAATTCCAGACAGAATCATACCGCCAGGGAGGTTAAATGTGTTTTGCTTTTAAAAAATACTACACCATAGCACGCTATTTATTTATACTCTTGTGAGGTGCTACTTTATTAGTTTTGGATGCTGCGATCTGGGGATGTGTGGAAATCAGGCCAGTCAATCATATTTAATCATCAGTGTTTTATACCTATTACGGTGATTTCATTGGAATCCTGAGTGTAACCTGGCTATTGGTGATACCAGAGAGGGTGGAAGCCCCTTGGAGAAACAACTGGCACCATTTGATCATTCTATAATTTGAGGGTCAATGTTTTTGGTAAGCAGTTTGGCTTCATCACTATGGTGCCGGGTGAAAACTTTTATACACTGTGGATTGTGTTGGGATTCCTTTCTGCACTTCTGATGAACTTTGAAGTGTTTTATGGACATTTTATTATTTCTTGAAGCACTGCACATATTTTTAAACCCAAGTGGATTGATCGATCAACCTGGGTACAACCAGCCTGTCAGAATTTTCATGTGATTATTGCCAGCAGCTATAATCACTGTGTGTTTTCCCAGCTGAGACGCCTCCATCCCGCCCCCCCCCCTTTTCCCACCGGCAGAACACAAAACGCAAGAGGCAACTATTGTCAGTGTTGTTGACGGAAACTAGCAACTCATGGTTGCAGGAAAGAAAATCGCTCCATGTATGGCCAGCTGAACTGGCATACATGTTAAACTATAATGTTCAACCCATTCACACTTTACAGTCACCATGTGGATATACAGTATATAAAAATATATATATTTATTTATTTTTATTATTTATAATATATATATATATTACATGTAGCGATACCTTCAACTAAGAAGGCCGCAAGTTTAGTTTGGGCCCTGAAAACAGCTCCATCAACCCCCGGCAATGTACTCGACCCCCTACTGGCACAGTTAGTATTGGCAGCAATATATATTTTCTTATACTGTATGAGTAAACCCAGACACCAAGACAATAATAAAAAGGGTATCAAATTTACTTAAGCTTTTGGTAAGAAAGGTTTACAGTGGTAACAGTTCACATATAATAAATTGCAGAGCCCTGCAGCAATAACACACTATGCATTTAGAATGAACAGTAAAGGTGCGCCGCGTGGGCGACCGTTAACTAGGCGTCCTGTGACGCAGTAACCAAATGAACTAACTAGCTGGCCTGGCCTGGCTCAGATATCTACAACTCAGTCTATAGGGGATGATGGTTTTCTTCACCGGCAAGTCTTTAAAGGTGGTGCACATTAACAGAATACCATTTGTAATCCAATGGGAAGGTAGAGATGAAATAAACACTTTAATATGTGAACTCTGAGTTCAGTTCTGATAAGGTTCTCCAGTGAGAGTATCAGAAATAACTTGTGGGCCACGGCAGTCTATAGGCACATTAGCAACAACAGTATATGGTCTGGGCATACGCCCTCTCACCCATCCGGACGCGATCCCAGTCCGGGAACTTCCACCGACTGTGTCCTCACACACACAGTGTCTCCAGCGATCGGGTCCCCGATCCAACCAAGGTTGTAGACAAGCGAAGTCAGATGCCACCCAGGCTCGCAGTGGGGTGGAAGGCTCTTTGGTGCTGCGCAAGGCCTCCGGCTTCAGGCCTTGCACTCCGGCACATCCGCACAGGAGGATCAGTCACTGAAGTCTCGTGTCCCAAAGAGGCCGAGCCCAGCCTCGCCTCCTGCTTTTATAACCCCTCCCATGAGTCTCTGGGGGGGGGGAAACGTGCCAAAAGGGATTCTGGGCAAGGTAGTCCCGAGAGTCTTAAAGGGGACCCCGCTACACTATTATTGAATGGGGGAGGGAGGCTATCTGCAGACGCGCGCTACGAATCCCAATCAATGTTGATCAGACACAGCAGAGACAAGAGCACACATCTGCCTATAACCAATGATGTCGTTGCAGAGCGAGCATATCCCCTCCTCAACGATCATCCGTGCTAAGGCACAGAGGGCCCCCGTCGGTGGACATATCCGCACCCTGCAAACATCACACTCCAACCTCAAGACGTTTTCCCCTACCAGACGGGATTCAACCAGCCTCAGACTGCCCCAGTCAGCTCTTTAGGGGCGGGCTGCGGAAGTACTAACACTGGGTGACACTATGACAATACATATTAAATACATCTTCATAAAAATCTCCACAACAGTCCTCCCTTTTTTTTGTCATATGCACCCCATGTGTCCATCGATGAAACTTGATCTGCTTCTTACACCTGGAAATGAATCAGTCCTTAGTCCATAAAAAGGAAAACACGGCTTGACATGTAGGCTCTATTCTTTAGGGGCATGACTTATAAAGGAGGACACAACATGGTGAGCTGTAGTAATCGCCGATCCGTCTGTGATCCTCTGTGTCTTGTATGTGGGTCCGGCTTCGGGGCGTCTCATCAAGGAAACTCTGGTCACGCGTCAAATCAGGCAACAGGAGCACCTCGTCACGACATAGAAAGAATAGAAATAAAAACGACATGAGTATATATATTCCCACTTCCTTTAACCACGATCCGCTGTAAAATAAAAATTAGATCCCCAAAGATTCCCAGACCCTTAAAAAGGACTCCCAACCTTCACTTAGCTACAGCTCTGGCTTCAACAGTTACATGAAGAACCCTATCCTTAACGGATGAGAATTGTTCAATCGTATCCCAAGCCCGAGCCCCCCCCCCACCTTGTACATGCAGGACCCCATGCCCAGACCTGGTCGGGGTTGGTGAACAAATCCCTTCTAGCTGTCCCTGCCATTCTTAATTTCCTGCGCCATCAGATCCTCGCGATCGGCCGCTACATAAGGTGCTGGGACAGCTTCACCATCGCGCATGAACCTCTTGGTTTGGGGGAATTACCTTTATAAGCTGCAGATCCGCATAAACACCAAACTAAAGTTCAAACACACTTGTGGCCTACCTAGATACCCAAACCTGTGTGAGGGTCCAGGAGGGACTCGTGAACCCTGTGGTGGACATTTTGAAGTTCATGTCACAACGATCGCACCCACCCCATCAGCCGAGAATATAAGTGACAGCTAATGAGGAAAGTATGACTCTGGTTTTGATTGACCTCCAAACAACCCTCATATGACAATAACCCAGACATCGGGACTGTGGTCACTGCATAACCTGTGCGTGGCTTACAATACCTGGAACCATTGACAAAAGGTTCTTAGCCTCCGGGATGGGAACCTACTTCACCAGACTGCTGCTTGCCTATTCAAATTCTATCAAAGAAAGACAGTCTTGGCACAAACTTGGTTAGAATTACAGAGGTTATTATTAGTTTGAAAAAAAAAAAACTGTCACTCTTACATTTATCACTTCTCCCCCCTTTTCTTCCTCATTACAGACTGAAGGAAGAAATGCGTGGTGCAGGAAAAAAGAAACAATGAAATAACCTATGATACTTTTACCTCCTTAGACTCGTATTTATCCATATGTACCGCTGTCTACATACACTTGTTCTCTGTGTACAAACTCCTTGGACCTGAAAAATACTTATAAGCAAAATCATTACTCTATCCTTCATATTTAACCTGCAAAGAATGGTAAACAATAATGACATTCCTGTACATTGGTAAATTGTCAATGACATTCTTTCCAAACCGATTCAAACAAAACCCTCTGTAACCCTTACTTTTCCCGTTCCTACAAAAATACAACAGCCGCGACGCATCGGAGGATCGCCGCGGTAAGTTCGAACATGTTCATGTTACTACATACAAACATTCCGATACAAACGTGGGGGAGATACTTCATAGTTTCCAAAACCAAAAATGAAAAAAAAAAAAACAGCCAGAATTCTCCCTTCACTCTTTCAGCAATAGAAAAAAATACAATGGGACAAACATGAGAGCAGCTCGAGAACCTTGCATGGACCAGCCATACAAAGTTCAAACAAACGGGCATGAGACTACACCTCCATCAACACACTCATCATTACAGATTTCTGAAGCCGCAGCTCAATTACATCCACTCCAGAGGGATACCCAAAATAGTATCCTTGGACCACCTATGTTAATCTTTTTGGGGTTCAAAGGCCTTTGCCCCAAAACTAGGCTTCGTGCACTGTGTGACCGTCTGACTGTGGGAAGCCTCCATTCCTTCCCTTTGCACAGACCTCCTTGTGTCCATGGCGATTCGAATCGGCTTATCGTCTTAAACCTGCGTCCAGGTTAAACCGTTGCACCCATTTCGGAGATCACCGCCCGGTGTCTTCTTATACGGTGGATTGAAGAACTACAACCACTATATGGTCAAGTCCTCCAACTAGAAACCCTAACCGAGGCGTCAACTTTATGGCTTGTTGTCCCAACACTTTTGGAACTACAGCAACGGCCACAGATCAACCCCCGAATTAGGCCTCTACCCCTCACAGTGCATGCATACACAAGCATTTTCCGTTATACACCCATACACTGCGTTGTCAGACTAAACCACACAGAACACTTACGCCCGTTTACCACCTGCAGAACAATGTGGCTTCTCTCTGTATCTAGATGATAAAACAATGGTGATGCCCCCCTGTTTTGCTCTCTACCCAAAACTGTATTACAGTCCAAAACTTCACAAAACTGGAACAAAATATAAAAGACTTTTAAATGCAAAAATGCTTTCCATTTTCCTTCCAAACACAAATCTCATTGGCCAACCTTTCAGACAACCCCAAGCTCCTCCCACCAACTTTCTGCTGATATATGAAATGCTGAAAAGAAACTTCCGGTTATGCTCAGCTCTCAAAAAAAACAAACTGGTTTATTTACATATCGATTGTTCAGGAAGAGGGAGGGGGAGGGGGAGCCTAGCCCCAATTGCCTTGTCTATCAAGACTCCAAAAAATCCATGGCTAAACATTATATATTTCAACAATTTAAAACCTTGTCAAGAAAATGATGGAATAAAACCCCCCTTTGCAAATGGGAGGGTCCTGACCCAAACATCTTATGCAAGAAAAACCACAAGTTGAGACTCAAATACAAAACTCCTGCAAAAAGATGGCTCTAGGAGTTTTGACCAAACCCCCACTCCTCCTCTACATGCTATACAATACAAGCTTCAAAACATATGAATTGCCTTCTGGGAAACTCCCAAATATTTAAACATAAAAACACACCACTGTGCAAAAACTCTGTTAGTCTTACAATCTATCAAAATTCAGTGCAAAGTGGAGTTTTTACTTAAAAACGAAATCCAATACAAAAACCGCCGCTCATATACTGCAAAGTCAGCTGACCCTGCAATAGCTTACATTCACTTTAAATGAAAACAGAGAAATCCCCATCCTAACACCACCTGCATGGAGTTTGCATGTCCTCCCTGTGTCTCACTACTCTCCCCAGCAGTGCACAGGTCAAACTGCAAACGCATAAAACAGGACAAAACTTCGCCAATCAACAAATGCCAATACAGCATATTCAGGGGCCGTGTTTGCTAAACTGGAACTTCCTATCTCAAACTGTAAACGTCTCAAGACGGCCGACAAGCCAGGACAACAAAATGGTGGATGACCACCGCACACCTCATGGACAACAACAACAATGGTGGATGACCATTAACGCATGCAATTTTTCCCGCCAAAACCAGCATGGGACATCACAATGAACACCACATGGGTTCCCACACACAAAGGAAAATAAAAATGGTCTCCACCAGATTACAACGCAGAAAAGACCGCACTACATTCGCACCAAACATCAAAATCTGCCCCAAAGGCTGAGAAATTCCACCAGCGAAATAGCCGACGAATGACACATGGTATAGCGCCCAAAGGAAAGGTTGCTGCAACTTCCCTTATATGATGTCCACAGGCTAAGGAGAAACTGCATCTCTCAAGATGGCTGCCGACGACCATGACAGCATGGCAGACCACAAGATGGCCACCACATGCAGTTTTTGCCGCCAAAACCAGGATCTCTTCACTAGAGAACTAAAAATGTTTTTTCTCCACAAAGACTGACTACACCATTGAAACTTTTCTAAATGATCATCAAAATCCACTGAAAAATGTGTGTCTTGAGTCAGCTACACTCTACAAGGCTCATGCCATCTCCACAAAGCCACACACCTGAGACACCACATGACCACTTAAACATTTTAAGACCCTTTGGCCACTAAACAGCACATTTAATAAATGTTCGTTACATAAACAATATTAAAAACATATTAATTTCTCTAAGTTAATATACTCTGAGATATTCACCACACACATACAGTACAATGTTGTCCTACATGGCTGCTCAGAGTTTCCTTCCCTCAGGGCATAGCCCGAGCAACACAAAGCAGTGGGCAAGCCCTTCCCCCATTCAAGCACATGGCTCATAAACAATCATCCATTTACAAACTTCTCAGTGCAGGCTGCACTAAATAATCACAGCTATACCTTAATGTCATACACAATATACATAGGGTGACCACATTTCCAAACTACCATTCAGGGACACCCTTCCCTTCCCAAAAATCAGCTTGTGCTGTAACGAATCACAGCACAGTGATTGGACACAAGAAGCGGGATTTATGATTTCTCCAATCACAAGCAGGGGGTGAGGATTGTGCTCCTCCAGGCATTCCCGGCCAGGACAAGTACTGTCAGTGAGTAAAGCAGTGATGTGGCGGCCTTTTTTGGGGGCATCAGATTGGCCCGGGGGGGGTGGCTGTGTCAGTTTCATTCCGGGACACTGTATTGTCCGAGAATGAATGTGCCCGGGACAGACCTTCCAAATGCGGGACTGTCCCGGGCAATCCGGGACACCCTAAATATACAGTTTCCATCAGCATTCACACAGGCTCAAACACTACACACAACTTTGTTCTGAAAATTGGAAAGTCAGATATACACAACTTTCAAACATGTTGGCAATGATAGCCATGCTGCCGGCCCCTCCCCCACTAAAGCACATGGCTTATGGCACAATGCAGCCAAACACTCTTACAGCAAACAGCTTACCCACACAAACACCCAGGCACATGCAGGCATACCCACACAGGCACACACAATCAAATTCAAAGGCATACGATCCATGACAAAATCACACACATACAATCGGATTAACGGACACAGGCCCACATGATCGGATTCACAGGCATACGATCTCTCTCCCAACAAAATCACACACACACACACACACACACACACACATCTCTCGTACTGCAAACAGCATTATTTCAAAAAGACAAAAAAATGTGTTCTTTTACAGAGTAGAGCCCCCACACATCGGAACGTAGATCCACTCTCCCCCCCCCCATTTCGATCCGATGTCCAAAGGGACTCCATCTATTCCCAAAGGTCCTGGCCCGCCATTAACTGTTGTGGAATTATAGGCTGTTGTGTACAGAGCACACAGCCTATATTTCCTGTGCTTACCTAAGCACACTTCAGATTCATCTTTTTGCAATAATGCTATCTATAGCTAAGTTCCACTCACCGTTCATTCCATCATTCATTCAAGGAAAACACCATCATCACAGGTCTTATCATCAAGTCATCCCAAAGCAGAGTGCCTCTGGGAGCTGTGTGTCTCTCTTTTATTAAAATCCCCACAGGATTAAAATCCCAACAGGAAGTGATGTCACAGCATGTGATCCTCACTAAAGAAGTTACCAACAGGAAGTGAGGTCACAGCATGTGACCTTCACACAGGGAAAATAATACAAGGACATCCCTTCCAACAGGGAATGCAGTACATGAAATATAGCTTAAAGGATTCAATACAATAATACAATGCATGATGGCTAAAGTCTTATGGGCGTGTCCAGGCAGGGAAAGCGCGCATGCTCCCAGCAAACAAAGCCGTATTGCTTTAAAACATGGACGTTCTCCCCGACTATGAAACGATCATAAGCTCTCATATTACCGCTGATAAGAATCCTTATTCTGCGCTATTCCATAGAATAACGCATATTCAGATTATACTATTATTGAATGGGGGAGGGAGGCTATCTGCAGACGCGCGCTACGAATCCCAATCAATGGGCAAGGTAGTCCCGAGAGTCTTAAAGGGGACCCCGCTACACTATTATTGAATTGGGGGAGGGAGGCTATCTGCAGACGCGTGCTACGAATCCCAATCAATGTTGATCAGACACAGCAGAGACAAGAGCACGCATCTGCCTATAACCAATGATGTCGTTGCAGAGCGAGCATATCCCCTCCTCAACGATCGTCCGTGCTAAGGCACAGAGGGCCCCCGTCGGTGGACATATCCGCACCCTGCAAACATCACACTCCAACCTCAAGACGTTTTCCCCTACCAGACGGGATTCAACCAGCCTCAGACTGCCCCAGCCAGCTCTTTAGGAGCGGGTTGCGGAAGTACTAACACTGGGTGACATTATGACAATACATATTAAATACATCTTCATAAAAATCTCCACAACAGAACGCATACATAAGTCGCACCCGCAAATGTACACAGTGTTCAAACCACACTATGAGGTATCGCTGCAATCGTTAGAGCGAGAGCAATAATTCTAGCACAAGACCCCCTCTGTAACTCAAAACAGGTAACCTGTAGAATTTTTTAAACGTTGCCTATGGAGATTTTTAAGTACCGTAGTTTGTCGCCATTCAACGAGCGTGCGCAATTTAAAAAGCGTGACATGTTAGATATCTATTTACTCGGCATAACATCATCTTTCACATTACAGTAAACCCCCCTCCATCGCGGGGGTTACGTTCCAGACCCACCCGCGAAAAGTGAAAATCCGCGAAATAGAAAGACCCTATTTAAATACACCCTAGGCATGTTTTGTTAACTTTTTAATAGTGTAACGAGCCCCTTTGCTCGCTCGGCTCCACTCTCCCGACACTCCTCTGCTCTATTGGATCATCCGGTGCTCCAGGATTCAAACTACCGCTATGTGCCATTCGAATCCATTTGTGGTCGGTCAGAACAAACACCAGGCAGGCTGTATGTAAGTTCAACCAAGAGAGACTTCAGAACCAACACCAGGCAGGCTGTATGTAAGTTCTAACAGGAGAGACTTCAGAACAAACACCAGGCAGGCTGTATGTAAGTTCCAACAAGAGAGACTTTTATTATGACCAAAATCAAGTCTTATATACAGAAACAGAGGGGGTAACCAGATCATAAATTAACATGCTAATTAACTAAGTTCTTTAGACAGCCCAGGTGACTCCTAGATATGACCTTTTCAGGGTAGACATCCCGTCTCTGGTCTCACCTGCTAATACACATTCCTAAGTGTAAACATCACACATTTTAACAGGATCAAATTAGCACAGAGGACAGACAGTTGGCTGGAGGTGATTGCATTCGCATATCCTTAGAGTGAAGGTGTGAAAATCCCAACAGTATGAATTAGTCACTCTAATATGGCATATACAGGGTCCCCAGAGTCTGTGTGTCTTGGGGGGACATGGACCTGAATCCAAAGTAACACCCCCCCCAAGGGTCCCCAGGCATACAGCTCACAAAGAGCACCATTCCCCCAAATGCCAGGGCCCATGGTCGCAGGGCAAGAGGCTTGCATTCAGTCCCCTCCAAAAGCCCCTGTCCCGCCTAGGTCCGTCACACATCTCCCCTTTCGGCAGGAAACTAACATAGGAGGAGACCCCAAACGGGTTGACTCCGAAGTTAGTCCATAGTTCTATTCCCCCAATGCCGGTATCCACACAGTACCCCAAACAAATTGCTCCAAACAGAGAATCACTTACCCAGCCAACCTCTGCCTCTCTCAGAGAACACACCCGCCGCTGGGGAGAGGCCTGGACTGGCCCTTCTCCCTGGAGTCCTTTCTGCTGCTGGAGAGAAGACAGGGTGACTGGGCTCAGTCCGTCATGCTGTTGGGGATCTGGGTCGACTGCCCGGCCTCCCTGGGGTATACAAGTGGAGACTGAAGTCCCATCCACTTGTGGTAGGTGAAAATCTCCCAGTGCTTGCAAAGCAAGGCTGACATCCTCCTGTCTCAGTGTCACACCATTTTCTGGGGTTGTATCAGTGAGGACTGAAGTCCCATCCAGTACCACAGGAACTCCCTCTTCTGTTAGTTGGAAGCCGAGGCCCGTGGCGCTCGGCTCTGTTGCCAGCTCTTCTGCTGGGCTGCTGTGAGTGGAGACCGCAGTCCCATCCACCGATATCCGCTCAAGTGGCAGTTGTGTGCAGCGGCCAGTAGCATTCTGCCCTGCTGCCAGTGATTCAGCTGGGGGTAAAAGCTTTACCACCTCAGCTTGTTGCTGGGGAGAGGGGCCAACTGCCCCAGCTCCCTGAAACTCCACAGTGGTTTCCGGTGCTGGGCAGAGGTGGGTATCACTCTGCCCTGTTGCCAGCCCTTCTGCTGGGGACTCCGAGTCCACACCTTCTGCTCTGGTTAACTGTTGGGGAGGGAAAATGGCTGCTTCTCCTCCCTGCATCTCTGAAATCCACTCGGAAAGAGGAACCATCACCTTCTCAACTCGGGCCTCCAAAACTGCCACGGGTGTAGAGCAAGGGTCTGCAGTACTTTGTCCTGCTGTCAGTACTTGAGCGGGCGATGCATAATCCCTAACATCCTCTGAACAGTCCCTTAAGTCCATACCTTCTGTAATCTGTGGCTGGGGAGATGAGCCAACTGCCCTAGCTCCCTGGAACTCCATATCATCCACTTCGGCTTTAAGGGTGGCAATCTTCAGATTTTCCACTGCTGATTCTTCAGCCAGGCTAGCTCCCTGGAACTCTGTATCATTCACTTCGGCTTTAGGGATGGCAATCTTCAGATTTTCCACTGCTGATTCTTCAGCCAGGATTTCATAGTTGTCAACTGGTATTTCCTGATAGTCCCAGGCAAAGGGAGCCCCACCCTGCTGCTGAGCAGAGTCTAGCAGCTGTTTGTAGGCAATCTCCAGCTCCCATTCCTGAACGGCCAGAAACTCCAAATCTTCCTGTGCCCAGTGCCCTTCCGAGACATTCAGTCTTTGTTCTCTGTGCTCCATTATTTGCTCCAAACGCCACTCCCGATCACTCCCAAAGTCAGGGTCCTCGGACAGCCTTCCATACAACAATCCCAGGCCATTATAGTCAAAGCCTTCCGTGGGGCTGTCATCCGCTGACCACTGGCACTCTTGGGCTACATACCACCGGAGGGCTCTGTAGCTCTCGTCCAACCGCATCTCTGCCCGGATCAGCCTGCTTAACTCAGCTGTCCACTTCTGCTTTGGTTGTTCCCCCAATAACAGCATTCGTACATCATACTGCGACCAGTACCTTACATAGATGGAGGGGAGAACCTTTCCCTGGTGTTGCTGCTCGAGGGCTAGCACTTTCTTCCAGAGTTCGCAGCGGATCGAATCCGACCATCCCAGCAGGACCTCCTCTGATACTGGTCCTCTATGCTGTATCTGCATCTCTCGCAACCTCCTTCCGAATTCCTCTTCCATGGCGGCTGGTTCTTTAGGCGTTGTCTCCGATTGCCGTATTACCGCCATTCTCCACTCATGTTGCCGCTCTAGTTCTCTCTTTTGTCGCTCTCGCTCTCTCTCTTGTCGTGCATCCTGCAGCTGGATGTCTTTAATGGCTTCCTGTATGGCGGTCTCTGATGGGTTAGCCCCATATAATGCCAACCGCTGCCGCACTCGTTGCTGAAACAAATCTTCAACTGACCGGGGTCCTGCATCACCCTTCTTCTGGTCCATCTCGCCTCTCAAGTAGGTCTTTCAGCGTGACTTTCCTGCAGGCTGCATAGCTGGTCCTTCACTGTGGTGGTTTGGAGTGTCCCAGTAACTGGAGAGCAAATCCCACCGCTGCCAACCAATGTAACGAGCCCCTTTGCTCGCTCGGCTCCACTCTCCCGACACTCCTCTGCTCTATTGGATCATCCGGTGCTCCAGGATTCAAACTACCGCTATGTGCCATTCGAATCCATTTGTGGTCGGTCAGAACAAACACCAGGCAGGCTGTATGTAAGTTCAACCAAGAGAGACTTCAGAACCAACACCAGGCAGGCTGTATGTAAGTTCTAACAGGAGAGACTTCAGAACAAACACCAGGCAGGCTGTATGTAAGTTCCAACAAGAGAGACTTTTATTATGACCAAAATCAAGTCTTATATACAGAAACAGAGGGGGTAACCAGAACATAAATTAACATGCTAATTAACTAAGTTCTTTAGACAGCCCAGGTGACTCCTAGATATGACCTTTTCAGGGTAGACATCCCGTCTCTGGTCTCACCTGTTAATACACATTCCTAAGTGTAAACATCACACATTTTAACAGGATCAAATTAGCACAGAGGACAGACAGTTGGCTGGAGGTGATTGCATTCGCATATCCTTAGAGTGAAGGTGTGAAAATCCCAACAGTATGAATTAGTCACTCTAATATGGCATATACAGGGTCCCCAGAGTCTGTGTGTCTTGGGGGGACATGGACCTGAATCCAAAGTAACACCCCCCCAAGGGTCCCCAGGCATACAGCTCACAAAGAGCACTGTTCCCCCAAATGCCAGGGCCCATGGTCGCAGGGCAAGAGGCTTGCATTCAGTCCCCTCCAAAAGCCCCTGTCCCGGCCAGGTCCGTCACAAATAGCATTTAAAGGTCTTTAACCATTTCTCCACTGAGGACGTCATATGACGTCCTCGACTTTGTGCGGTGATATTTGAATGATGCCTGCAGCTACAGGCATCATTCAGATATCATTGTTTTCTGACAGCGATTCTGTGCACAATAACAATGATCATAGCGGCAGTTCCGCTGCTTGATCGTTCTTATAGGCAGCGGGAGGGGATGTTCCCCCCCCCCCTCCCGCCGCCATCCGGTGCTTCTCCGGGCTCTCCCGTGCCATCAGGGGCCCGGAGAATGAATCGGCTGGCGCCGACTCACGACGATAGAGATTTCCGGTTACCAGATGGTCACCAGTCATCTCTATGATCGTCGGAGGCCCGGGCGTGATGTTGTGATGCGACGTTGTACCCGGAAGTAAACAAAACCGCAATCGCGGCTGTCGGCATGAGATCTGTGAATTTTTTTCACGATCTCATGCTTTTAAGCCTGGAGGAGAGATGTGGGGTCTTATTGACCCCCCATCTCTCCATAAAGAGGACCTGTCACACACCATTCCTATTACAAGGGATGTTTACATTCTTTCAATTAATTGAAGTGTAATTTTTCCCCAAAAATTTAGTTTGAAAGACTGTTGCGCAAATACCGTGTGACAAAAAGTATTGCAAAGACTGCCACTTTATTCTCTAGGGTCTCTGCTAATATATATATATATATATATATATATATATATATATATATATATATATATAATGTTTGGGGGTTCTAAGTAATTTTCTAGCAAAAAAATACAGATTTTAACTTGTAAGCAACAAATGTCAGAAAAAAGGCCTGGTCTTCAAGTGGGTCAATATCCCCGCCCTACAGAAACATGGACCTTTTTATCTCCCTGACCACCACCTCCTGACCTTTACAGCCATCAATTGTCACAGAGAATAAAACATCAAATTGCAAAAAATCTCTTCTGAATTATTTATTAATAAATGTATACAGATACATGAACCATCACCAAGATTTACTGACATATTCTTTATATGATATGGGATGTATAATACACCATAAAGAGAAGAAATATAAAAAGGTTCTAAAATAAAAATAAATCAGATAATAACCCTACATCCTGGCTCCTGTAAGGTGTCATGTTTATCCTCATCAGATATTTTTCCTGCTTCTTCTTACTGACAGCTGGTACATTTACTGACATGTGGAAGCTCCTCCCTGCACACACACACCTATAAGCTAGACATGTGCACTGCCGAAAAATGTGTTTGTTTTTTGTTTCATTAGTTTTTTGGGTCATTCGTTATGATCGAAATTCGTAAATTCTAAAATATGGAAATTCGAAAAAATTCGTAATTCGAAAACTCAGATTCGAAAATCTGAAAATCCAAAAATAAGAATGAAAATCAGAAAATTCAAAATAATAACGAAATAACTAACTAATAATAACTAACTATGCAATTATAGGTATTGGAATTTCCTTTCAAATTTGGCGGTTAGCAGTGTTGCCAACCGTACGTAGATTTACGTACGGCACGTGAATTTAACCCCTTTTTCGGGGTGTACGTTAATGTCCGTTATGGGCACCGGCGCCCATAAAAAAGATGGCCACGAGCCGGCCATACAACTGCGCATGCGCCGTTCCGAAGCTGGCCGAGCGCAGGGAAACTTGTTCACGCTCGGCCGGGCGGCGCACGCACAGTACGTGATGGCGCCACTGGCGCCATTTTTGAATACACAGCGTGATCACAGCGGCTGGCGCGAGCCGCGACTCCTGCAGTGAGTGCATGCACTCATCATCATAGGTGAAGGAGCGAGCGGCGGAGCACTGACAGGGGTGGGGACTCCTGGGGAGGACAGACAGACAGACTCGAGGTGAGTGAAACTGGGGGGGGGGTCAGTGAGTGAGCCTGGACATACTGGGAGCGTGAAGCCGCGCGTGCCATGCAGGGGAAACAGAGACGGATGTGCTCTGTCCACCATATTACTTATCGAAATCATCAGTGTGCTGTGTCCTCCTCTGGCTCCTGTGCACCTTTCCACAGGTCAGGGCAGCACAGTGCTGCCCTGACCTGTGGAGAGGTGAAAGGGGCACAGGAGGAGGACACAGTACACTGATGATGTGGAGAAGTAATATGGTGGTGGACAGAGGAGGAGGCTACTGTGAGGGGGTGAGGAGGGCACCATCATGTCCGCAGAGTGTCTCCACCACCGGCACCTCCTGTAGTATGTCCGCAGTCTCTGTCCCCCTCCTGTAGTATGTCCGCAGTCTCTGTCCACCTCCTGTAGTATGTCCGCAGTCTCTGTCCACCTCCTGTAATATGTCCGCAGCCTCTGTCCCCCTCCTGTAGTATGTCCGCAGCCTCTGTCCCCCTCCTGTAGTATGTCCGCAGTCTCTGTCCATCTCCTGTAGTATGTCCGCAGCCTCTGTCCACCTCCTGTAGTATGTCCGCAGCCTCTGTCCCCCTCCTGTATTGTGTCCGCAGCCTCTGTCCACCTCCTGTAGTGTGTCCGCAGCCTCTGTCCACCTCCTGTAGTATGTCCGCAGCCTCTGTCCACCTCCTGTAGTATGTCCGCAGCCTCTGTCCACCTCCTGTAGTATGTCCGCAGCCTCTGTCCCCCTCCTGTAGTATGTCCGCAGTCTCTGTCCATCTCCTGTAGTATGTCCGCAGCCTCTGTCCACCTCCTGTAGTATGTCCGCAGCCTCTGTCCCCCTCCTGTAGTGTGTCCGCAGCCTCTGTCCACCTCCTCTAGTGTGTCCGCAGCCTCTGTCCACCTCCTGTAGTATGTCCGCAGCCTCTGTCCACCTCCTGTAGTATGTCCGCAGCCTCTGTCCACCTCCTGTAGTATGTCCGCAGCCTCTGTCCACCTCCTGTAGTATGTCCGCAGCCTCTGTCCACCTCCTGTTGTATGTCCGCAGCCTCTGTCCACCTCCTGTTGTGTGTCCGCAGCCTCTGTCCACCTCCTGTAGTGTGTCCGCAGCCTCTGTCCACCTCCTGTAGTGTGTTCGCAGCCTCTGTCCACCTCCTGTGTCATGTCCGCAGCCTCTGACCATCACTTGTCATGTCTACAGTCTCTGAGGGGATCCTAGAAAGGAGTCAAGAGTGGGAGTGCCAACGGGATGGGGGTTATGGCCCGGGAAGAAACAGTTGTGTGGACTGGGGAGAGGAGATCAGAGCCACCAAGCTGGAGCCGTCTGACTGAGCCCCACACTGTGCACCCGAGAGGAGGTAAGTGACAGTGCCGCCAGGCCATTCTGGGGGGGGGTCACTGATGTAAGAAGGTGAATGAATACAATAATGTAAAGGGGCACTGATATAAAGGTTTCCCCCTTATATTAGTACCCCCCCCTTACCTTAGTGTATTCACTCTGTGGAAGGTGGTCTCTATTCACCAGAGCCCCCCTCCACATCAGAGTTCCCCCTTACATCATGATCTGCAGCGTTCCCCTTTACATAAGAGTTCCCTTGCACTGTAAGGGGGCATCCTGCAGACTCTGATGTAAGAGGGAACTCTGTGCTGGCTGGGTTATAGTAACCTAACCTTCATGTGAATTGAGAAATATGTTTTTTTACTTTTGTTTAACTTAAACACATTGATAAATAGCATTAGCTGTGTGTTTATCATTGAAATATTGATATTTGCACTGTTTAGCACTAAAAACAGTAATTTTAGGTATTTTTTTGCAGTGTCAGTAAAAAATGTGGCTCTGCCAGTAATCTTCATTATTTTTGTCAGTAAGAAATTGGTGCCGTACAGAAATTTTGGCATCCTTGCCAGTAAATTTCACTTTAGGGGGTTGGCAACACTGGCTGTTAGTCAACGATGCGAATACGAATTTATCCGAAGTTATGAATTATCCGAAATAACGAATGCCACAGCTAAACAAAATGGAATGGAATGAATTAATAATAATAATAATAATAATATTATGTTTTTATTATTGTTATTATTATTATTACTGTTATTTTTTATTATTAATTTGTTATGTTCTATTCGTTTAGATACGGCATTCGTTGTTTTGGATAATTTTTAACTTTGGATAAAGTCGTATTCGTTACGTTCACTAACAGCCAAATTTGAAAGGAACTTCCAAATACCTATAATTTATTAGTTAGTAATGGTTACGTTATTATTAGTTCGTTATTTCAGATTTTCGAATTTTCGTTCTTTTGAATTTTTATTCTTATTTTCGGATTTTCTAATTTCCGAAATTTCTGAATTTTCTAATATCCGAATATTCAAATTTATAAATATTCAAATTCACGAATATTCGGAAAAATTTGTTAAACGGGTTTTCGTTAATTCTGAGATTTCTGAATTAACGCATTTGTTAAAAATTCATTAAAAAAACAGATTGCGGAACAAAACTAATTGCACATGAATAGTGAAAAAAGAACTCCGCGCTATGGTCAATGTGCTATAATTAAGAAAGCAGCTCCCCTGAAGTGCTGTAAATAACAACCTTAGTAATGTGGGGGGTGTTTGGTGATAAGGGGGTGCTAATGAAAAGTGCTAAAGTGCAGTAGTATGTAATGAATTAGATATTACTCAATGAATAATGCATATATAACTTGAAAGCAAAAATAAAAATAATGAAAAAAACATACAAATGTAGCGGGTTGCTATATTTAAGGGAAGTATCTGAGTGGTAATTAGGCTCAGATACGATAATTGTTAGGGTTCCTGGACCATTTTATGTTCGTGGAGGATATCAGTGGTGTCCAGTTCCCTGTGGCCTACAGGTGGCGCTGACGCCATAGGCCAGGGTTGAACCACAATTGGAGGGCTGTGCCTTTTGTGTCCCCTCGCGGCAGTAGTACAGCGGGCCGGGGAACCTGCTGGGAGAGGGTATAAAAGGGGCAGACATCTTCCGTTCGGGGTCCACGCCCAGGCACCTTCGGCCTGGGGGTGAGTGAGGGTCGTCTCCGGGTGCCCTAGGCCCGGAGACGGAGCTGCTGTTCCATCTCAGACACCTTCGGTCTGGGGTGAGGTACTCTAGAGAAGGCCCTGAGCTCAGCAACCTTCGGTTGGGGTCCGCTAAGGATCGAGAGCTCCCAGGGATCCGCCTTGCGAGTGGACCCGCATCCAGGACGAGGAGGCCAGGGAGGTGACCCTTTCTGAAGACCCAGCGTAGAGTCATGGTGACAGAGGGGGCCTCTGGTAACTCTCCGGAGGGAGGATTTTCTCCTTGATATGGGCCAAGTTCTAAGAAGGAAGTTCATGTTCTACAGGTCAGTGGCAGTGACCAACTTACAAGGTTAGTGGCAGTAACTTCAACTTTTCACCCGGTCAGTGGCAGTGACCAACCTCATGGTCTGTGGCAGGGACCGTGCGGCAAGCCTGTTCGTGCAAATCAGAACAGGAGAAACCCAAATTCAAGTTTGTGCCTGGACCTCCTCCCACCTTATCTGACCCGTGTCTTGTCCCAACCCGTCTGCTCTCAAAGAGACTGTTTATTGTGCTGAGAAAATAAATAAGAGTTGGACCTTTCAGTTGGTGTGGACAGTTGCTTACTGGGGAGAACTAAGGACTTGCTTCTGACTACTGCAGAAACGAGATCAGCTCTGGAGGTTTTACACGCTGGCTGCAGGCAGGCCCGAGAAAGCTAAGACCGCTCAACCCCCCAATCCGGGAGGGTACGGGCTTGTGGTGCGGTGTGCCTCAGTCTTTCCTGCGGAGGAGCCAAGCAGAAGAAAAGCACCTAAAGTCTGGGGTTGGTGCGCTACACAAAGATGCAGTATTGAACCTGCAGTAAGGTGCATGTGCTTCATACTATCACACCAATATACAAAAAAAGAGGTGCAAATACAAGTCCAATGTGCAGCAATAATGGACCAGCCGTGAACAATGAACAGTCCATGCATACATTTAATTTCTTGATGCCTAACACCATCACCACTGCAACCAATGGAAAGCTTGCGACACCCGGTGGGAAATAGAGGTAAGTGCCTACTTACCAGACCACCATGACCTCTTGTTTAAAGAAAGGTCATGTGGGGCTTTAGTACAGTTTTGTTCGTGAGGTCTGTACTGGTACCTAGAGGGACAAGCCAAGGGATGGACTCCGTCAAAGTGATAGGAAAAAATTGAAGAGAAACGGACCATAGTATAATTCCGCGATTTTAATAAAATAATTGCGTAAAAACCACAGGCCAAATGGCCGCTTAAAGGGGTTGTAAAGGTTCGTTTTTTATATTTTAAATAGGTTCCTTTAAGCTAGTGCATTGTTGGTTCACTTACCTTTTCCTTCTATTTCCCTTCTAAATGTTTTTTTTCTTTGTTTTCTTTGTCTGAATTTCTCACTTCCTATTTCTCCTCAGTAAGCTGTTCAGTAAACTATTTTGGCTGACTCAACACGGCTCGGATGATGGTGTGAAGTTTACTGAGGAGAAACAGGAAGTGAGAAATTCAGACAAAGAAAAAAAAACATTTAGAAGGGAAATCTAAGGAAAAGGTAAGTGAACCAACAATGCACTAGCTTAAAGGAACCTATTTAGAAAATAAAAAAAATGAACCTTTACAACCCCTTTAATTTTAAAAGTGCCTGAGCCTTGGCACTGAGGTATCAAGCGAGTTTAAAGCCAGATATGCCATGGAGTGTTTCGCTGCATTGGGTCTCACTAGCGTGGGTGTAGCGTGCGTTCCACCGCCTCAGAGTGCCGAAACGGGGGTAACGTGACCAGGAGCGCCTCAACGTACGTTTCGTCGTGATGACGTCGTCAGGAAGCGCCCTGGTCACATGATGGATCTCTTATTTATAGCCCCAAGTCAAATGCTATTGGTTGGAATGGACAATAGGAGATACAATGGTAATGCCATCTAGTGGCCATAAATTAATACTACCATCTATGTGAGACCAATTGGGCGCTGCTCTTCACAGCATATCTGACTAATATTCATGTTACAGAAATTTAAACCAATGGCTTATTAAAAGTGACTAACAATCTCACTAAACCTGCACAAAGCTCCACAAAAAGTGCAGGCAAGTGAGATTATTAGTGGTGGTGACCCACCCTATACTTACATAAAAGACGTATAAAAAAAAAAAAAAAACTTATATAAAAAATCCCTGTATGACTAAATATAATGTGACTTATTCGTTTGTTAGGAAATAGTTTAAGTCGACATCAATGTTGAGGTCTGCAGGTTGGAGTGTGTCTAAGGCCCCTTTCACACTAGTGCGACTTCAAAGTCACGCAATTTTGCCGCAAATTCGCGGCTGCGATTTCAGGGAATGCCTGTGTAAGTGCCATCAAAATCGGACCGAAGTAGTGCAGGGACTACTTTGAAGTCGGAACGACTTGAAGTCGCACTAATCTGAATGGTTGTCATTGGAAATCATGGGGAACGACTTGTCATGCTACTTTGCCATCACAAAGTCGTGACAAGTCGTATAAGTGTGAAAGGGGCCTAAATTGTATAACCACTTGGTTTCATTTTGGGAGCGCCCCCTCCTGGTTTAACCCGTTTACTGCCAGTGTAATTTTTACAGTAATCAGTGCATTTTTATAGCACTGGTCGCTGTAAAAATGACAATGGTCCCAAAATAGTGTCAAAAGTGTCCTATGTGTCCGCCATAATGTCGCAGTCACGATAAAAAAAAAAAAACGCTCATCGCCGCCATTACTAGAAAAAAAAAATTATTAATAAAAATGCAATAAAACTATCCCCTATTTTGTAGACGCTAAAAATTTTGCGCAAACCAATCAATAAATGCTTATTGCGATTTTTTTTTTTTTTTACCAAAAATATGTAGAAGAATACGTATCGGCTTAAACTGAGGAAAAAAAAATGTATATATTTTTTTGGGGATATTTATTATAGCAAAAAGTAAAAAATATAGATTTTTTTTTTCAAAATTGTCGTTCTATTTTTGTTTATAGCGCAAAAAAAAAAAAAAAACGCAGAGGTGATCAAATACCATCAAAAGAAAGCTCTATTTGTGGGGAAAAAAGGACGCCAATTTTGTTTGGGAGCCACGTCGCACGACCGCGCAATTGTCAGATAAAGTGACGCAGTGTCGAATCGCAAAAAGTGGCCTGGTCTTTAAGCTGCATAATGGTCCGGGTCTTAAGTGGTTAAGAGCCCATTCACACAGGGGCGACTTTGGATCCTACTTGAAGTCGCCTCAAGTCGCGCGGCATGAGAAAATCAATGTAAGTGAATGAGAGCCGTCTTAATGAACACTACTGCAGTCGCTCCAACTTCAGTAAAGATTCCTGTACTACTTCAATCCGACTTCTAGGCGACTTGTACCCATTGATTTCAATGGAAGTCGCCTCCAAGTCGGATCCCCTGTCTTAACCACTTAAGGACCAAGCCTGTTTTTCAGACTCGGTGTTTACAAGTCTAAAACATTTTTTTTTGCTAGAAAATTACTTAGGAAAAAAAACAATATATAATGTTTGGGGGTTCTAACACCGTAGAGAATAAAATGGCGGTCATTGCAATACTTTTTGTCACACCGTATTTGCGCAGCGGTCTTACCAGCGCACTTTTTTTGGAAAAAATTTACTTTTTTTTTAAATTAAAAAATAAGACAACAGTAAAGTTAGCCCAATTTTTTTTTTTTATATTGTGAAAGATAATGTTACGCCGAGTAAATTGATATCCAACATGTCACGCTTCAAAATTGCACCCGCTCGTTGAATGGCGTCAAACTTTTACCCTTAAAAATCTCCATAGGCGACGTTTAAAATATTCTATAGGTTGCATCTTTTGAGTTACAGAGGGGGTCTAGGGCTAGAGAATTATTGCTCTCGCTCTAACGATCGCGGCGATGCCTCCCATGTGTGGTTTGAACACCGTTTTCATATGCGGGCGCTACTCACTTATGCGTTCGCTTCTGCACGCGAGCTCGTCGGGACGAGGCGCTTTAAAAAAAATGTTTTTTGTTTTCTTATATATTTTACTAGAATTTAATTATTTTTACACTGTTTTTAAAAAAAAAAAAAAATGGGTCACTTTTATTCCTTATACAAGGAATGTAAACATCGCTTGTAATAGAAAAAAGCATGACAGGTCCTCTTAAATATGAGATCTGGGGGTCAAAAAGACCTCACATTTCATATTTACAGTAAAATGCAATAAAAAAAATAAAAAATTGTCATTCGAAAAAATGACAAAAAACAAATAAGTGCCTTTAAGACGTATGGGCGGAAGTGAGGTTTTGACGTCGCTTCCGCCCTGCTATGGTATGGAGAAGGGTGGGCGGCCATCTTCCCCCTCACTCATATCCATACCACAGAGGGAGAAGGACCCGATCGCCTCCGCCGCTACCGACGACTCCGGTAAGCGGCGGAGGGTGCGTAGGGTTGCCACATCATCCCTTAAGGCCTGGTTCACACTGGTCCGACAAACGCTCCGACATTGGGAGCTCATGTCGCATGACGTGTGAAAATCAATGTTTCCCTATGAGAGCCGTCCTAACTGGTCCGACTTTGAGAATGCTCCCTGTACTACTTTGGTCCGACTTTGATCAGACTTCAGCCCATTGACTATCATTGAAGTCGGATCAAAGTCGGACCGCAGTCTTGCCTGTTCCGACTTTGGCATGCGACTTGTGCTCTGCTGCTCGAGGGGGAACTCCACACCAAATTAAAAAAAAAACGGCATGGGTTCCGCCTCCAAGAGCATACCAGGCCCTTGGGTCTGGTCTGGATTTGAAGGGGAACCCCCTACGCCGGCGTGGGGGTCCCCCCCAAAATCCAAACCAGACCCTTATCCGAGCACGCAACCTGGCAGGCCGCAGGGGAAGAGGGGGGGACGAGAGAGCGGGGGCCGGAGAGTGCGGAGACCCCCGAAGTCGGAAGAAGACCCCGGAGCTGTGCAATAAATTAATTTAAAGAGCTGTGTTGTGTTTTTTCTTGACTTTTTTTCCACCAGGTGAATGGGTAGGGGTACGATGTACCCCATACTCATTCACATAGGTTGGGGGGCCTGGGATCTGGGGGCCCCCTTATCAAGGGGGGGGCTCCCGGATTCCGATAACCCCCCCGCCCGCAGACCCTGACAACAAATGGCCAGGGTTGTCGGGAAGAGGCCCTGTCCTCATCAACATGGGGACAGGGTGCTTTGGGGTGGGGGGCCGCAGGTCGCCCCCCTGCCCCAGAGCACCTAACCCCCCATGTTGAGGGCATGTGGCCTGGTACGGTTCAGGAGGGAGGGGGGGCCGCCCTCTTGTCCCCCCTCTTCCCCTGCGGCCTGCCAGGTTGCATGCTCAGATAAGGGTCTGGTTTGGATTTTAGGGGGACCCCCACGCCGTTTTTTCGGCGTAGGGGTTCCCCTTCAAATCCAGACCAGACCCAAGGGCCTGGTATGCTCCTGGAGGGGGAACCCATGCCGGTTTTTTATTTAAAATTTGGCCTGGAGTTCCCCCTCAAGATTCATACCAAACACAATGCCTGCCATTGGCGGGGATCCAAGTCAGATCCCCGTTCATTGAAAGTCGGACATATGTCGGCTTCATGTCGCAGGGCAAAGTCGGATCCAAAGTAGGAGGGCTGTCGTGTCGCACAAGTGTGAACCCAGCCTTAATCCAGGACACACATTAATTACACAGGTTCTGTGGCTGATTAAGGTGGTAATTAAAGTCACTTGGTGCCTTATCTGCATTAAATCAGCCTCAGAACCCGTGTATTTAAAGTGGAAGTAAACTCCCTATCGTTTTCAGCCAAGGAAGCTGCCATCTTGGCCTCTGTTTAATCTACAACTGCCATGATGCTGCACATGGGATCAGTTATGACACCAGCCATTGGATGGTTTGACAGTTTGGTTGAGAGCACAACCAATGGGAGTGTTACATTTCCGGCACGTGCCGTAAATTAAAACTGTTTTATGAATGGGTTTACTTCAATATATGTCCTAAATTAAAGGGATGATGTGGCAACCCTAAGGGCATACCTCCCAACCCGCACGGATTCTGCGGGACTTTCCCGCAGTCCCGCGACAGAGGAAATATTTCCCGCACAAGGGGAGCCAGTGGAGGCAGCACGGGAGGAGGAAGTAAGCAGATGTCACCCTGCGCTTATCCACTTATAACAGCAATATCGGGCGATCGGCGGCAATCCGCGGCAACCCCCCCCCCTGCCCATCAACATTGATTTAATGTTAAAAAATAAAATTTGCCTTCCCGCGGTTGCATATTCAAAAGTTGGGAGGTATGCTAAGGGCGCGGGAGAGCGGCGGGAGGGGGGGCCTCTCCCGCTGCTGATAGCGGTGATCTCGCGGCGAATCCGCCGCAGAGACCACCATTTTCGTTTACAGGACCGCTCACAGAAAAGGTGAGTCAATACTTTGTAGAACCCCCTTTCTCTGCAATTACAGCTGCAAGTCTTTTTGGGGATGTCTCTACCAGCTTTGCACATCTAGAGAGGGACATTTCTGCCCATTCTTCTTTGTAAAATATCTCAAGCTCTGTCAGATTGGATGGAAAGCGTCTGTGATCAGCAATTATCAAGTCTTGCCACAGAGTCTCAATGTGAATTAGGTCTGGACTGTGACTGGGCCATTCTAACACATGAATATGCTTTGATCTAAACCATTCCATTGTAGCTCTGGCTGTATGCTTCGGGTCGTTGTCCTGCTGGAAGGTGAACCTCCCCCCCAGTCTCAAGTCTTTTTGCAGACACATAACAGGTTTTCTTCTAAGATTGTCCTGTATTTGTCTCCATCCATCTTTCCATCAACACTGACCAGCTTCCCTGTCCCTGCTGAAGAAAAGCATCCCCACCACATGATGCTGCCACCACCATGTTTCACGGTGGGGATGGTGTGTTCAGGGTGATGTGCAGTGTTAGTTTTCCCCCCACACATAGCGTTTTGCTTTTAGGCCAAATCTCATCTGAGCAGAGCACCATCTTTCACATGATTGCTGTGTCCCCCACATGATTGCTGTGTCCCCCACATGATTGCCGTGTCCCCCACATGTTTGCTGTGTCCCCACATGGCTTCTCACAAACTGCAAACAGGACTTCTTATGACTTTCTTTCACCAATGTCTTTCTTCTTGTCACTCTTCCATAAAGGGCAGATTTGTGGAGAAGCACGACTAATAGTTGTCCTGTGGACAGATTCTCCCACCTGAGCTGTGGATCTCTGCAGCTCCTCCAGAGTTACCATGGGACCTCTTGGCTGCTTCTCTGATGAATGCTGTCCGTGCCCGGCCCGGTCAGTTTAGGTGGACGGCCATGTCTTGGTAGGTTTCCAGTTGTACCATACTCTTTCCATTTTCCGATGATAGATTGAACAGAGTGAGGTGTTCAAAGCTTGGGGGATTTTTTTTTTATAACCTAATCCTGCTTTATACTTCTCCACAACTTTATCTTTGACCTGTCTGGTGTGTTCCTTGGCCTTCATGATGCTGTTTGTACACTAAGGTTCTCTAACAAACCTCTGAGGACTTCACAGAACAGCTGCATTTATACTGAGATTAAATTACACACAGGTGGGCTCTATTTACTAATTAGGTGACTTGTGAAGGCAATTGGTCCCACTAGATTTTAGTTGGGGGTATTGGAGTAAAGGCGGCTGAATACAAAATGCCCCCCCCCCCCCCCCCACACACTTTTCACATATTTATTTGTATCATTTATCATTTTCTTTCCACTTTACAATTATGTGCCACTTTGTGTTGGTCTATCACATAAAATACATTTACGGTTTTGTAGAAAATCTCAAGGGGTATGAATACTTTTTTTAAGGCACTGTATCAATTAGCTATCAATAAAAAGGGTTTATTTATGTATTGAAATGAATGCGCCACATCTGCAAAATGATCAAGGATTTATTCAGGATCAAACAACAATACATACATAGCAAACAGAAAAAAAGAATTAACACTCGGTGTGTTTCTTTCCATGTAGTGTCATTATTATTATTCTACTATTTACAAGTTCCTGCTGAGCTCGGCAGTTTACTCTACGCAATCCGTAAAATCTTTTTAATAAATACAAATACATTTTAGCAATATAAATACTTAAAATGAGTTGATCCTGGGCATTAAAAAAATAAAATAATAATAGGTAAACCCCTATTTACACCATTACGATGCCGCAACATACGTTGATGCCTTCCGGTGCCTCATTTTGAATGGCAACCTGATTCAAAAAAGACAAAAACGCACGTGTGTCGCGGCACGCAATTTTTCGGGATGTTTTGGTGTGTTGAGAGACCATTCATTTCAATGGGCTGCCTTAACTTAATTCATTATGGCACACGCAAAAAATTTAATCGGCCTTAAATCTATTTTTTTTTTCTTTTTAATTATGCTTGCCATCTTGTCTCACTGCACACAGATTTATGAAGCAAACTGTTTTTTTTTTTTTTAACCACTTCAGCCCCGGACCAATACGGGCCATTATGACCAGGCCCCTTTTTGCGATTCGGCACTGCGTCTCTTTAACTGACAATTGTGCGGTCGTGCGACGTGACTCCCAAACAAAATTGGCGTCCTTTTTTTCCCACAAATAGAGATTTCTTTTGGTGGTATTTGATCACCTCTGCGGTTTTTATTTTTTGCGCTATAAACAAAAATAGAGCGAAAACTTTGAAAAAAATTACATATTTTTTTACTTTTTGCTATTATAAATATTCCCCAAAAAAATATATAAAAAAATGTTTTTTTTCCTCAGTTTCGGCCGATACGTATTCTTCTACATATTTTTGTTAAAAAAAATTGCAATCGGCGTTTATTGATTGGTTTGCGCAAAAATTATAGCGTTTACAAAATAGGGGATAGTTTAAAGGCATTTTTTTTTTTTTTTTTTTTACTAGTAATGGCGGCGATCAGCGATTTTTTTTTTTCGTGACTGCGACATTATGGCGGACACATCGGACACTTTTGACACATTTTTGGGACCATTGTCATTTTCACAGCGATCAGTGCTATAAAAATGCATTGGTTACTATGAAAATGACACTGGCAGTGAAGGGGTTAACCACTAGGGGCGCTGGAGGGGTTAAGTGTGCCTAGGGGAGTGATTACTACTGTGTGGAGGCGTGGCTACGAGTGACATGTCACCGATCTCCGCTCTGATTACACAGAGTGGAGATCGCTGACATTGTCAGTAGAGGAGCGGGGAGATGTTGCGTTTACACACACATCTCCCCGCTCCGAGCCTCCGTGAGACGATCGCGGGGATCCCCGCGGCGATCGAGTCCGCGGGACCCGCAGTCCCACTCACGGGGAAGGCAGGGGGGCGACCCCGACGTCGGCAGTTAAAGGGCCACGTACAGGTACGTGATTGTGCCTGTACGAGCCATTCTGCCGACGTATATATACAGTGAGGGGTCGGCAAGTGATTAAATTGTTGAAATTTTTCTTCTGTTATGCCCCGCTCTGAATTTCCGATGGAAAAAGTCAGACGGAATTTTTCCATCGGATATTCCGACCGTGTGTGTATGCCCCATCGGACTTTTTCCGACGGAATTAGATAGAGAGCAGGTTCTCTATTTTTCCCGATAAAAAAAAATTCTAAATCTGAATTTTCGTCCGTCTGGATGCAATTCCGGACGGACTAAAAACCGCACATTCTCTGCAACAATTTGACGCATGCTTGGAAGCATAGAACTTAATTTTCTCGGCTCGTCGTGTTTTTTACGTCACCGTGTGTATGCAAGACAGCTTGAGCGGAATTCCGTCGGAAAAACCCGTCGGAGTTTATTCCGACGGAAATTCCGCTTGTGTGTGTGTGTACAAGGCATTAGAGTAACGGCACTTCCTGTTTGTAGGCTGACAACGCTAAGGGCCAAAAAACACACTCCTCCGCTGTGTGTTAATCATCGTGGTACTGCAGCCCACATAAGTTGCAGTGCCATTTATTTCAAAAAGACAGCGCCAATGCACATTGCGTTGCATGTTGTGGTGCACTGCAGTGGCAAAAAATGGAGCATGGCCATTCTTTTGGGATATTTTACCCACTTCAATACCGGGGCACTTTCGCCCCCTTTTCCTTCCCAGACCAATTTTCAGCTTTCAGCGCTCTCGCACCTTCAATGACGAATTGCGCGGTCATACTGCGCTGTACCCAAATGAAATTTTTATCATTTTGTTCACACAAATAGAGCTTTCTTTTGGTGATATTTATTCACCACTCTGTTTTTTATTTTTTACGATATAAGCGGAAAAAGAGCGGAAATTTCTGGAAAAAAAAACTTCTTTTTTCTATTTTAAAAGAAATGCAATAAAATCTAATTTTGTCATAAATTTAAGCCAAAATGTATTCTACTACATGTTTTTGGTAAAAAAAAATCCAGTTAAGTCAGTGGTTCTAAACCTGGGGGTTGGGACCCCCTTGGGGGTCGAATGACGATTTGCCAGGGGTCACCGAATCCTGGGCTGTTCCTGAATCCCGCACCGCTCTCCCAGATTTTTTGCAGCCGCCCAGCTGGGCTGTCCCTTGAGCCTGTGGCTGCTCAGCCAGGCTGTTCCTGGGGCCCACGGCCGCCCATTCAGTTCAGGGCATGGTTGGGGGGCAGGGACTAAAGGTCAGTTGACTGGTGAGGAATGTGAAGTGGGAGGGGCTGTAAGAGACCCCATCTCCTGATTTCGGCATAGGTGTCACTGCTGCGAGACACCACAAAGTTAGAGACACAGTGAGTAAAGCCCCATACACACAGTCAGACTTCCATCGGACTTTTCCGGGGTTTTTTGTCCGAATGGAGTTGGCCGGGCACACCCATAGCATACACACCACAGGACTTTTCTGCAAACTTTCCCAAAACTTTTTCCAACATCACTTGATTTTTCTGCTCTTTTCCGCCACCCTTTGGTCAACTTCTGCTATTGTTGGTTGATTTTAACATTATTTGTTTTGTCCATCGGACAAAAGTCCGATGGTTTTCTGTACACACGGTCGGACTTTGCTCCATCAGACTTTTGTTGGCTCCGTTTGTCCGTTTGCAGACCCAACTTTTGTCCGATGAAAAAAAAAAAAAAAAAAAAAAAAGTTTGTCCGGTGGAGCGTACACACGGTCGGATTGTTGGTCCAACTTGCTCAAAATGAAGTTTGTTGGCCAAAAGTCCGACCGTGTGTACGGGGCTTTACACTACCTGTGATTAGAGTTGCCATTAAAAGTCCCCAATACAGTTCTCAGATCAGCAGATGACCTTGATCAAGAGCACCCAAGTTGGCTGATCAGAACTCCACCCCCCCCCCCCCACCAGCATTGCCACTCATCCTATTCCCCCCCCCACCAAGGAGTAAGAGAAGAAATAAAAATAGAGAATACAAGGACGGAAGAGGAAAAGAGGGGAAGGAACAAAGAAAGAGGGAGAGAAAGAATAAGAGAACAAGAAAGAAGTCTAGAGAGAGGGATGGGGGGGGGAAAAAGCCAAAAAATTAGGATAGAGAAATAAAAGGGAAAGAAAGGAGAACAAAGAGAAAGAGTGATACATCCTAAAATGTACCGTAAGGGGTTTTAATATGGTACGAGTGGAAGGGATCTGGGGAGCGCTAAATGTCTGTGGGTTAGGGGCGCAAATGACTTGTCTTACCTTGGGTGCTGACAACCCACACTGCGAAAATAATGTTACTGTTAGGGGTCCCCACAACTTGGGAAATTTTATCAAGGGGTCACGGCACTAGCAAGGTTGAGAACCACTGCGTTAAGTGTATAATAATTGGTTTGTGTGATCACGGACATATGTACGCTGATGATCATGTACAGATGTGTGCAGGTGATCACTGACAGATGTGCGCAGGTGATCACTGACAGATGAGCGCAGGTGATCACTGACAGATGCGCGCAGGTGATCACTGACAGATGCGCGCAGGTGATCACTGACAGATGCGCGCAGGTGATCACTGACAGATGCGCGCAGGTGATCACTGACAGATGTGCGCAGGTGATCATTGGGACATGTGATTTTACTGTTACATGTGTGGGGGACAGGTGTTTTTACTGTGTGGGGACATGTGTTTTGGGGACACTATTTTGGGGACTTGTGTGTTTACATTGTGTGGGGACGGTGATCAGTGTGTAAAAAGCTGTAAAAAAAAAAAAACAACAGCTCATACTCACTGATCACCAGCCGGCTGCAGCAATCTGCTCTCCTCTCCTCACTGACGACTTCTGTGTGAGGAGAGGAGAGCCGATCGCCTAGCAACTGGCTCTCTATTTACATCACATGACGGCTGTGATTGGACCCAGCCGTCATGTGATCAGGAGGGCCAATCACAGAGCCCTTCTGCCGATCGGGGATCGCTACGCGGGCGATCCCCCTCCTTCTAAGAGACGTTCACGTTCCTCAACGTCCACTCAGAAGGAGAACGCGCCTACCCGGCCGTATTTGTGCAGTGGCCGGGTGGGAAGTAGTTAATGCATTGCCAGTCTATTAATTTGAATGGGCTGTCTTGTTGCAACACAGATTAATGTGTGTAAACAAAAACAAAAAAAATGCCCTTACATTAACTCAATGAAACAAGATGCCTGAACGGGCTCGAAGCCATCGCCTTGCAAGTAGCAGCAGCATTATCAACCTGCACTGTGCAAGTCTCTTCAGTTCTCAAATAGGCTGCCAACCTGATTGACACAACCAAGCAGGCTGACAACAATGCTGCTAATGACAAGGCAGTGGCTTCAAGGGATTGTAACCTTCAGTGTTTTTCACCTTAACGCATTCTATGGTAAAAAACCTTCTTTAGTGCAGCTGCCCCCCCAGAGCCCCCGTTTTACTTACCTGAGCCCGATCGTCCCTGCGTCGGGGACGAGCACACCTGCTCCAGCCGGTGTCTCGGGTCCCGATTGGACAGATTGATAGCAGCGCTCCCGTGCCCTGCTGCTGCGTCCATTGACACAGACAGCAGGACACGGCTCCGCCCCCCGCCTCCCACATCATTGGATTTGATTGACAGCAGTGGGAGCCGGGGGCGGAGCTGAGTCCTGCTGTCTGTGTAAATGGACGCAGCAGCAGGACATGGGAGCGCACCCACACAGGTGCCCCCCGAGGAAGAGCTCTTCTCCGACGGGGCACTCGGGAAAAGGAGGAGCCAGGAGCGTCGCTGAGGGGGATCGGGGCCACTCTGTGCAAACCCAACTGCACAGAGGAGGTAAGTATGACATGTTTGTTTTAAAAAAAAAAAAAGGAAGTTATCCTTTAACGTTGTCAGCCTGCAACAGGAAGTGATGTCACTGGCAGCATCTCCATCTAAGAAGCTTTGCAACGGATTCACAAAAATCTGTTTGTGAAGAAAACTGTATATAGTAATGCACGATGCCAAAACATACTGAGAAAACGATTTTTGGTGTACATACACTTTAACATTAACTTACATCCCGGCTGACTACCCAGCCCCAGTATCATTTCAGGGGGAAAAAACAAACAAAACCTTTGCTATAAATTAAAACTACACTCAGTTCCAACCGCACAGGTCCAAATCAGGAGCAATAAAAGATTGTACTTTGTGAAAGATTGTCTTCCTAAGTTAGGGCAAGTAGTGCAATTTGAATGTTATTGATAGGCCACCATCAGTGATTGGACACACACAGCAGTAAAATGGTCCTACTGGTCACTTCTCCAGTGTCCAGCCATCAATGGACACCACATTAGCAGCTAGAAGGGGTAACCTAGAACCTAAATATGAAAATGTATTGGCCTCTAGGATAACATTTCTCACCCAGTGTGTAAGCAGGGGGTTCGGATCCTTTTTAGGGGTTACCCTACTCTGTTCCCTAATTGCTGTGATCTGGAAAAAGGTATAAAAGAGAAGGGAGGAGAAGGAGCAGATGGGAAGAAGAAGCCTTAAGGCCCATACACACCATCTGACTTTTTGACAACAACGGTCCGACAGGCGTGTTTTATCGGAAACTGCGACCGTCTGTAGGCTGCATCAGACAATTGTTTTCGGTTTTTCAACGGACAAATGTTCGCTGTGCATGCTCTCAAACTTTCCAACAACAAATGTCCGATGGAGGATCATCCCATCGTGTGTACACAAGTCCATCGGACTAAAATCCAAAGTTCAAACGAGCATGCTCAGAACCAATGCTAAACATCAGACAACAATAGCAGAAGTTGCCCAAAGGGTGGTGGTAAAGAGCTGAAAAACCACGTGATTTGTTGAATGTTGGCTGAAAAAGTTCTGCCGTGTGTATGCAGTTCACGGCCAACGCCCTTCGGACAAAAATCCATGGAAAAGTCCGATGGAAGTCCGATCGTGTGTACGAGGCTTTAGAGTTCCTCAACATGGAGTAGTTGGGTGCCGTGAGAGTTTTCCCCTTGGCGGGCTCTGTCTGGCTTGTGAGGACCTTCAGGCTATGGAGGTGCAAAGATGCAGCTTGGGAAAATGAATGTTGGCTGGCAACACCTCCATGCAGGGTGTGTGTAAAGCCTCGTACACACGATCGGACTTCCGTCAGACTTTTCCGTGGATTTGTGTCCGAAGTGGGCGTTGGCCGTGAACTTGGTATGCATACACACGGCAGAACTTTTTCAGCCAACATTCACCAAATCATGTGGTTTCAGCTCTTTACCGCCACCCTTTGGGCAACTTCTGCTATTGTTGTCTGATCTTTAGCATTGGTTCTGAGCATGTGTGTTTTAGTCCGATGGACTTGTGTACACACGATCGGATGATCCTCCATCGGACATTTGTTGTCAGAAAGTTTGAGAGCATGCACAGCGAACATTTGTCTGTTGAAAAAACGGAAAAACAATTGTCCGATGGAGCGTACAGACAGTCGGATTGTCCGATAAAACACATCCGTCGGACCGTTGTTGTCAAAAAGTCAGATCGGGTGTATGGGCCTTTAAGGTTATCTGAAAGATGTTCCCTGAAACTAGGATGTGGTATGACGTTCATGATACAATAAATTAGGGTTCGCCAAACTTTTGCAAAAGGGCCAGTTTACTGCCCTTCAAACTTTAGGGGAGCTGGACTGTGGCCAGTGGGAGTATAAAATGTTCCAGCATGGGTAAGAGCAAACAATGCCATAGGCTTGGTGTTTAGTGGGTGTAAAAAAAACCAAAAAAACTACCGTATAAACTTGAGTATAAGCCGACCCGAATAGAAGCAGAGGCACCTAATTTTACCACAAAAAACTGGGAAAACATATTGACTCGAGTATAAGCCTAGGGTGTCCATCTGCATGCCTCACTGTGTCCATGTGCATGCCTCAGTGTGCCCATGCCTCAGTGTGCCCATGCCTCACTGTGCCCATGACTAGACTGACGTTTAACATGGGAGTCTATGGAAGGGGTGCCCGGCTTTGAAAAATCTGTGCTCCCCGGCCGTAGGTCCCCCAGACAACAAATTTTGCACACTTGTAGAGAAGAAATGGGGCTACATGTGTGCTAAGTTCCGGGTCCAGGGGACCTACGACCGGCCAGTACCGAGTCCCCAAAATCACCAGAGAAATTACAGTTTAACATGAGAGTCTATGGAAGGAGTGCCCGGTGCTCCCCTGGACAACAAACTTTGCACACTTGTAGAGAAAGAGTGGGGCTATATGTGTGCCAAGACTGGGGTCCAGGTGACCTACGGCTGGCCGGTACCGGGTCCCCAAAGTCCGGGAGATCAGAAAAAAAGGTGACTCGAGTATAAGCCGAGGGGAGCATTTTAAGCACAAAAAAATGTGCTGAAAAACTCGGCTTATACTCGAGTATATAAGGTAATTGGCGTCAGTGAGAGGGATAGTGTCCCATCATTGGTATCAGTGGAAGGAACAGTGCCTCTATGGCCAGATAAAGACCAAGGTGAGGGCCACAATTTAGAGACCTCTTCAGTAAATCATAGGAAAAGCAAAAACTGACTGGACATTCATTATTTAGGAGAGGGATTTGGATGAATGTTGAAGGACCTTCACCCTGTTGTGTATCTTCAAAGACAAGATGACGGAGACTTCCCTGAAGGTAGTAGAGTCGGCAAACCATAATCCCGACGTGTTGGTTACTGTAGGATGTCTCTGGACCAGCACTTGGTGTTGCTGATGACCACTAGGGGACCTGATATCAAGTGGAACCCTTGAAATAATTTCCAGCTCTCAAGGAACCCTGGCTAAAACCAATTTATTGGGGTTCACTGGGGGAACATGTCCCTTACATTGGTGGTCTGTTGGAAGAATCTCCACCACCACCCTTACAGTAGTGGTCCAAATGCCACCCTTACAGACAATTAAAAGATCCCAGGCTGCTGGTTCTGCCAAGTGGCTTTGGCTTTAAAACTATGCAGGCACCAACAAATGGGAGGTCAATCATTGGGGATCTTGGGGATCAGGAAGGAATTTTTCTCCCTGCTGGAGCAAATTAGATCACGCTTTTTTGCGTCTTTTTTTTTCCTTCATCTGGATCAACTGTGGGTAAAGGATTGTGTATATGGAGGTGTGTGTTTTTGTTTTCTGGGTTTTTCTTACTCTGTGGGTTGAACTGGATGATCTATTTTCAACCATTCAACCAGACTAACTATGTAATCAGTGACAGCCTAAGGCAGTGTTTCTCAACTTCAGTCCTCAAGGCGCCCCAACAGGTCATGCTTTCAGGCTTTCCATTATTTTGCACAGGTGATTAGATCAGTTTCACTGCCTTAGTAATTACCACAGCTGTTTCATCTGAGGGAAATCCTGAAAACAAGACCTGTTGGGGCGCCTTGAGGACCGGAGTTGAGAAACACTGGCCTAAGGAACCCCCAACAATCTCTGGAGGAAACCTATCGTATGGATCCCTGGTTGAGAATGGCTGCTCTAGAAGATACAGCTACCCTATAGAACAAATAGCTACACAGCCCAGGTCTACTGCACAAAAAGAAAATATGTTAAACACTAGTGATGAGCCGAACACCCCCGGGTTCGGTTCGCACCAGAACCCGCGAACGGACCGAAAGTTCGAACGAACATTAGAACCCTATTAAATACAATGGATGCGAACGTTCGAATTCTAAAGTGCTAATTATAACAACTATTATGCATGTTATTGTCTTAAAAAGGGTTTGGGAACCCGGGTTCTGCACCAGGGGACATGTATCAATGCAAAAAGAAGTTTTAAAAACGGTCGTTTTTCGGGAGCAGTCATTTTAATGATGCATAAAGTGAAAAAAAAAAAGTCAAATATTCCTTTAAATATCGTACCTGGGGGGTGTCTAAAGTATGCCTGTGAAGTGCCACGTGTTTCCCGTGTTTAGAACTGTCCCTGCACAAAATGACACTTCTAAAGGAAAAAAAAGCCATTTAAAACTGCTTGCGGCTTTAATGTAATGTCTGGTCCCGGTAATATGGATGAAATTCTTTAAGAAAAATGGCATAGCTACCCCATGACCCCCCCCTACCCCAGCCCATTACCAGCCCCTTTGGGTCTTGTATGGATATTAAGGGGAACCCCGCACATAAAATAAAAAAGGCCCTATATACTCTGAACAGCCCTATACAGGCGGTGCATACAAGACAGGGACTGTAGGTTTGTTCTTATGTAGAGTCTGTTTGTAATTTTGAACAGGTACATTGTTGAAGTGTAGCTCCAGACCAAAAATCTATTTTTAAACTTTTTGGAAAACATAGGTAAGGGTTATCACCCCTGTAACATTTGTTTTGCTGTCTGTGCCCCTGTTCAGAACATTTCACCTCACTTTCCGTCCCAATGACAACTCTTTTTGAAATGTGGTCTTTTTCTTGAAACAATGATTGCTGATAAAGCATCAGTACAGAGGAGACACCTTTCTCCCATATTTATTCTTACAGGAGAGAATTTTCCTTCCTAGTGGTAGATTTCCTCTCACTTCCTGTTGTCTTCTTGCGTTTGCAAGTAGGAGTCGTTTGTAAGTTGGATGTTTGAAAGTAGGGACCTGCCGTATATACTCTGCAGAAATAGGCCCCTTAGTTGTTGGTGTTGGCACAACACTGTAAGCACTCACAGTTACTCTTGGTTGGTGCTGGAACGCCCTGCTGTCAACTATTATATCAGGAATTTTAATTACATATAATTGTTGAACAGTGGTAGTAAAAATTGGGCCTTTGATGGTGGTGCTGGTGCCACAACACTGTAAGCCCTGACAGTTACTCTTGGTGGGTGCAGCAATGGGCCCTGCTGTGAATTATTAGATCAAGAATTGTAATTACATGCCCCTGTTGAACAGGGGCTGAAAAATTGGGCCTTAGGCACTGGTGGCACAACACTGCAACCCCTCACAGATACTGTACTTGGAGCACAGCAATGAGCCCTGTTGCAAAGTATTGCTTCAAAAATTGTAATGACACGCCCCTGTTAAACAGGGGCTGAAAAATTGGGCCTTAGGCACTGGTGGCACAACACTGCAACTCCTCACAGATACTGTACTTGGAGCACAGCAATGAGCCCTGTTGCAAAGTATTGCTTCAAAAATTGTAATTACACGCCCCTGTTAAACAGGGGCTGAAAAATTGGGCGTTAGGCACTGGTGGCGGCACCCATAAACAAAAATGATCTTACAAGCTATCATCATCAATCGTATCATTGAGGACTCGGAGGAGGAGGATAGCCAGTCAACATAACAGCACAGGCACTCAGCATCAGCATCAGTCTTGAAGGGATGTGACATGTTAAAATCAATTAGTCTGTTATATCAGCATCAGGTGTGTGGTAGCTGGTGGTGATCCAAGACTGGTTCATCTTGATGAAAGTCAGTCGATCAACCGAGTCGGTGGACAGGCGCACCCTGTGATCCGTGACAAATCCTCCAGCAGCACTGAATGTGCGTTCCGAAAGAACGCTGGATGCAGGACAGGCCAGTAGCTCAATTGCATACTGTGCAAGCTCTGGCCAGTGATCCATCCTCAAGACCCAGTAAGCCAGAGGATTTTCGGTGGGGAAGGTGTCCAAGTCTGACCTTGCCCCTAGATATTCCTGCACCATGTTTATCAGACGCTGGCGATGGTTGCTGGAACCGATCATACTTTGGGGCTGCGGACTAAAGAATTGTCTGAACGCATCGGTCAGACGGCCACCTTCCCCACCGCTCCTTCTTTGACTGGCCGAAGCCTCAGCAACTCGTTGTCCAGGACCAGGAGTTTGCAACCTCCCAGTCTCTGGGAACGCGTTGCACAGACCTTTCTGCAAGGCCTCCCGGAGTTGTCTCATCCTCTGCTCCCTCTGCGACGGTAACATAAGGTCCGCAACCTTACCCTTGTACCGTGGATCAAGGAGAGTGGCCAGCCAGTAATGGTCCCTCTCCTTGATCCGAAGAATACGAGGATCCTTCCGCAGACTTTGCAGGATCAGGGAGGCCATGCAGCGTAGGTTTGCTGAGGCATTCGCTCCGGAGTCCTCTGGGTCACTAAGGACGACATGATCCGCAGCCACCTCCTCCCAGCCACGTACAAGTCCACTGGTTTCTTGGGACTGTAAATCATCCCTAAAAGACTGCTGCTGATGATGCTGAGTGCCAGCCTCCACCTCCATGCTGACACAATCCTCCTCCTCCTCCTCTTCCTGTGCGATGGGTGGGACAGAAGGAACACTGTCTGGGTAAAGGGGGCCTTGAGAGGCAAGGAAGTCCTCCTCTTCCTGCCTCTGTTCTGCCTCAAGTGCCCTGTCCATTATTCCACGCAGCGTGTGCTCCAACAGGTGGACAAGAGGTACAGTGTCACTGATGCATGCACTGTCACTGCTCACCATCCTCGTGGCCTCCTCAAATGGTGCCAGGACAGTGCATGCATCCCTGATCATGCCCCACTGGCGTGGAGAAAAAAAACCAAGCTCCCCTGACCCTGTCCTGGTGCCGTAGTCGCACAGGTACTCATTGATGGCCCTCTGCTGCGTGTGCAGCCGCTGCAGCATGGCCAACGTTGAGTTCCACCTGGTGGGCATGTCACATATAAGGCGGTTCTTGGGCAGGTTCAACTCCTTTTGCAGCTCAGCCAGGCGAGCACTGGCATTATAAGATCTGCGGAAATGCACACAGACTTTCCTGGCCTGCCTCAGGACATCCTGTAAGCCCGGGTACCTGCCCAAGAAGCGCTGCACCACCAGGTTAAGGACGTGAGCCACACAGGGCACATGGGTCAGTTGTCCCTGTCGGAGGGCGGAGAGGAGGTTGGTGCCATTGTCGCAAACCACCATTCCTGGCTTAAGCTGGCGTGGCGTCAACCACCTCTCGGCCTGGCCCTGCAGAGCAGACAGGACCTCTGCCCCAGTGTGGCTTCTGTCCCCCAAACACACCAGCGCAAGCACGGCATGGCATCTTTTTGCTTGCGTAGCCCCGTGAACGGCTACGGAGCACCGCTGGTTCATAGGACAAACCACAGGAAGAGGCCATGGAGGAAGAAGAAGAGGAGGGGGTGGAGGAGAGAGGTGTGTCACAACCAGTAGTAGCATTTTGGAGGCGTGGCGGTGGGACAACCTCCAACACTACTGCACCTTGTCCTGAATCCTTCCCAGCTGCCAAAAGAGTGACCCAATGGGCCGTGAAAGAAAGGTAACGTCCCTGTCCATGCCTGCTGGACCATGAGTCAGCGGTAATATGCACCTTACCGCTGACCGCCCTGTCCAGCGAGGCCAAGACATTGCCTTCCACATGCCGGTAGAGAGCCGGAATAGCCTTCCGTGAGAAAAAGTGGCGTTTGGGAACCTGCCACTGAGGAACCGCACATTGCACAAACTCACGGAAGGGGGCCGAGTCTACCAACTGATAAGGCAGCAGTTGAAGCGCTAGCAATTTAGCCAAGCTAGCATTCAACCGCTGGGCATGTGGATGGCTGGGAGTGAACTTCTTTCGACGGTCCAGCAGCTGGGGCAGGGAAATTTGCCTGCTAGAATCGGACGTCGGTGTACTGCTAGCAGAGTGGCCGCAAGTACTTGGCTGTGACACACCTAATTCTACACCTTCATTCCTCTCAGTGCATGTTTCAGAGAGGACTGAAGTTATAGTGGGGTTGGAGATCCCAGCTGATGCGGTGCAAGGAGAGGTCCGCTTTGTTCTTTGGTGTGGGTCTTTGAGGTAGGCTTGCCAACGAGCTGCATGGCAGGTCAACATATGTCTGGTCAGGCATGTGGTACCCAAGCGGCTGATGTTTTGGCCACGCGATATACGCTTGAGACATATGTTGCAAACAGCAGCTGTGCGATCTGATGCACTAGCCTCAAAAAAGGCCCACACCAAAGAACTTTTTGAATGACGGGCAGAGGCAGCGCCCTGCACAGGCGGAGCTCTGCGGTGTGATTCCGTCGGTGTACTGCCCTTACGCTGGCCACCAAAGGGCATCCTGCCTCGTTGGAGATGTGCCTCCTCCTCATCCTCCTCCTCTCTCCTATTAGGCACCCACGTGGAGTCAGTGACCTCATCATCCCCTCCCTCCTCATCACTGGAGCCAATCTGGCAGTATGCTGCAGCTGCTGGAACATGACTGCCAGATTGGTGTCCTTCTTGAGCATCCCCTCTGTCTGCTCTCACGCTACTGCCTTCCTCTAGCTGGGTTTCATCATCAGACCCTTCGAAACGCTGGGCATCCTCCTGGAGCATGTACCCAACACTGTGCTGAAACAGTTCGGGGGACTCCTCAGGAGGAGGACATGGTGGGTCTAGGGAAGGAGTGACTGATGATTTGTCTGACATTGATACCAGGGAAGACGACGCTTTGGCAGCTGCTTTTCCAGTACCCTGAGCCTGGGTGAGAGAGGATGAGGAGGAGGAGGAGGGCTTGGTCATCCACTCTACCAAGTCTTCGGCATGATGTGGCTCAACATGTCCAGCTGCCGAAAAGAAGGACAAGCGTGTCCCATGGCCATGTGCTGATGACAATGCACCGCGTCCACGACCAGCACTGTTGCCCCCAGACACAGAGCCTGCTTGCCCTCTTTTATTGCCTCCTGACTGTCTGCCTCTCCTTGTTTGCCTTCCAGACATTCTAATAGATGGCCTGCAGGGAGATGGGAAAAAAGCAATAAGGGCTACCTTCAGGTGTCCTTCTCTGTCCCTTGAAACAAGGACTTTCACAGTGAAAGAAACTGACACTCTCCCTCCCTACAGTTTTCTGTCCCTAGAAAAAATATTTTTTTTAAGCACAATATAGCACAAGGACAATTCACTCACTGTCCTTCCAGGTCCCTGGAAACAAGGACTTGCAGAGTGAAAGAAAAAAAACACTCTCCCTACCTACAGTTTTCTGTCCCTAGAAAAAATGTTTTTTTTAATCACAATATAGCACAAGGACAATTCACTCACTGTCCTTACAGGTCCCTGGAAACAAGGACTTGCAGAGTGAAAGAAACTGACACTGTCCCTACCTACAGTTTTCTGTCCCTAGAATAAATGTTTTTTTTAAGCACACTATAGCACAAGGACAATTCACTCACTGTCCTTCCAGGTCCCTGGAAACAAGGACTTGCAGAGTGAAATAAACTGACACTCTCCCTACCTACAGTTTTCTGTCCCTAGAATAAATGTTTTTTTTAAGCACAATATAGCACAAGGACAATTCACTCACTGTCCTTACAGGTCCCTGGAAACAAGGACTTGCAGAGTGAAAGAAAAAAAACAAACACTCTCCCTACCTACAGTTTTCTGTCCCTAGAAAAAATGTTTTTTTTAATCACAATATAGCACAAGGACAATTCACTCACTGTCCTTCCAGGTCCCTGGAAACAAGGACTTGCAGAGTGAAATAAACTGACACTCTCCCTACCTACAGTTTTCTGTCCCTAGAATAAATGTTTTTTTTAAGCACAATATAGCACAAGGACAATTCACTCACTGTCCTTAGAGGTCCCTGGAAACAAGGACTTGCAGAGTGAAAGAAAATAAACACTCTCCCTACCTACAGTTTTCTGTCCCTAGAAAAAATGTTTTTTTTTAAGCACAATATAGCACAAGGACAATTCACTCACTGTCCTTCCAGGTCCCTGGAAACAAGGACTTGCAGAGTGAAAGAAAAAAAACACTCTCCCTACCTACAGTTTTCTGTCCCTAGAATAAATGTTTTTTTAAGCACAATATAGCACAAGGACAATTCACTCACTGTCCTTCCAGGTCCCTGGAAACAAGGACTTGCAGAGTGAAAGAAACTGACACTGTCCCTACCTACAGTTTTCTGTCCCTAGAATAAATGTTTTTTTTAAGCACACTATAGCACAAGCACAAAACACACTGACACTCTCCCTACCTATCCTTCTCTTTCCCTAAACTAAAGGAATCCAGGTTAAGCAAGAAAGAAATAACAGTCACTGTCCCTGCCTATGCTGCTCTATCCCTGCTCCGGAACACACTACACTAGGCCGCCGTGCTGGCGGCCTTTTATAGTGTGGGGCGTGTACTAAACACCCTCAGCAATAATTGGCCACAGGCATCCTGCCTGTGGCCAATCATTGCTCTCCTCGCTGCCGGCGCTGTGATTGGCCAAGCATGCGGGGTCACAGTGCATGCTTGGCCAATCACAGCGCCTGGATGACACTGCGATGGCGTAGTGCATTGTGGGCCGTTCGCGTCACTCGAATTTGGCGCGAACGGCCCAAATCGTTCGATCTTCGTCGAACGATCGAACAGCCGATGTTCGAGTCGAACGTATGTTCGACTCGAACACGAAGCTCATCCCTATTAAACACTCTTAAGGCCCATACACACGATCAGACTTTTTGACAACGGACCTGTTTTTGCAGAAAATCCGATCGTGTGTACGCTCCATCGGACATACTTTTCCGGTTTTCATCGGACAAATGTTCGCTAGACAAACTTTACGGCCCCTGGAAGACGTGACCTATCACGAAACTAGTAGGGCGGAACGAGCGGCGCGCTGACGTCACCTTCCTGTACTGCTCGTGTCTCCTAGACTCATGGGTCTGCCTGCTTGAGTCTGGCCGGCGCAGCAGGCTTAAGGCATTTCTGTCACTGCATTTTTGTAAGTGTATTTTATTTATTTGAAGCATTAAAGCTAAGAGGTTTTTACATTATTGGAAGCATTTTTATTTTTTTATACTTCATCCACAAACACCTGGCATCCGTCATCATCATGGAGTATACGGATTAATTGTGCGGTGGGTCCCAGGAGTCCTTTAGCCCAGCTGTGTTCCTACTCTAAACGCCTCCCTGGGTCCCCTGTAATAAGGGATCACGGGGCTTTGGTAAGCAGATTCTTTTGGCTTATTGGTGGTGGATGTCACTTATTTGGTTATAACTTCCATTGCTGAAGAGCTTGGATTTTTCATCACATAGCCCAGGTTCACACTGGGCTGCGGGAGTGAAGCCATGCGAGTTGAGCTGAACTCGCACAATTTCCCTCTCGCCGGCAGTCCCGATTTCAGCCACGATTACAAAGACATCTGACACAGATGTCAATGTAAATCGCGGCCGAAATCGCAAAAAGTAGTACAGAAACTACTTTTTGAAATCGGTGCAGCGCCGCAGATGCGGCGTCGCACCTATTAGGACGGTGCCATTGCCCGCAATTTGCGGCAAATATCGCTGATTTGACATGCGATTTCACATGTCAAATCGCACCAGTGTGAACCAGGGCTGAAGGATTTATGTACGGGTGGACTCATATCAACTAATCACTATTGTGGATAATTTAAGGAATATTCACTTTATCCTTGGATCACTGTGGACAATTATGAATCATTTTTTTCTCTCCGTAGATTGTGTTCATTTATGTTATTTTGGTATTCAATTTTTGCAACAATGTTTTATGCACTGTGTATATGATCTTATTCATATGGTTTAGCGCGACTTTATTATTTCCCACTTTGGTTCACTGTTTAATGTTGCACAGAAAGTCGCAGCTTTACACCAGCTTTCATCAGCACTTTTATGTCATTCCTTGGCAACTAGGAATTGTTTTAGTTTATCTTTGCGCAGTTTCTTCCCCTCCTTTTTTCTCCAAACTTTACAGCACCAAAAGTCAGATGGTGCAAAATCCGATCATGTGTACACAAGTCCATCGGACTTAAGTCCAAACACACATGCTCAGAAACAATGCTAAAGATCAACCAGCAATAGCAGAAGTTGCCCAAAGGGTGGCACTAAAGAGCAGAAAAACCACGTAGTACGTCTATTATGTCACCACGTTCGTGTTTGTTGGCTGAAAAAGTCCTGCCGTGTGTATGCATACCAAGTTCACGGCCAACGCCCTTCGGACAGAAAGCCATGGGAAAGTTGGTTGGAAGTCCGATCGTGTGTACGAGGCTTTAGATTCACCGGCACGTGATATTTTAGATGCTGAAAACCAGATAAACTATATGGCCAACAGTTTGTGGTCACCTGACCATCACTACTCTATGAGCTTGTTGGACATCCCATTGTATTACCATGGCCATTACCATAGAGTTGCCCTCCTCCTTCTATAACCGTTAATATGAAGTTGGCCCCCCATTACAGCTCTAACTTCCTCCACAAGATTTTGAAGGGTGTCTGTGGGAATTTGTGCCCATTTGTGAGGTCAAGTACTGATGTTGGATGAGAAGACCTGGCTCACATGATGGACCTTTCGTTGGGCACCAAAAAAAACGTGGCTGATCATTGGTATTTCAATTCATCCCAAATGTGTTCAGTAGAGTTGAGGTCAGGGCTCTGTGCAGGACACTGGAGTTCCTCCATACCAAGCTGGTCAAACCATGTCTTTATGGAGCTGGCTGTGTACACAAGGGGGGCACAGTCATGGTGGAACAGAAAAGGGTCCTCACCAATCTGTTGGAGAGCATAGATACAATTGTCTAAAATATCTCTCTATATATGTCCCCTTCCATGGATAGGCCTGAACTCAATTCTTACTTACACTACATATTTTTGGACATATATTGTTTAAAGGCCGTTTAAATTTATTAAAAAGTATGCTAGTTTTCTTACAGTTCCCTCTTTACAATGCCAATTTGGCTTACTGGTTAAACGTATGTGCCATGTATAGGTAGTCACCATCTCGATTAACAAAACAGCCCCTTTCTTTTAAAAGGTACTACAAAACAAGATGCATCTCTAATATAAAGTAAAATTAGCGTTCCTGCAATACCAGTCCTGGCCAGCAGGTGGAGGTTCCCTGGCACTCTTCTGCCCTATTTATACACTATGCTAAGGCGGGATATATACATCTATATTGCACCATTATCCTGCTTCTCTGTGATTTGCTTATTATCCATTCCAATAATATAAAGCTGGACTCCCGACATTCTCCCACAAAGCCATGGCGTTATCCTTCCACCAGGGGGAGACATCACAATAAACGTATCTTGCGAGTTCCGCCATGATCGGTGCAGAGCGATGAAACGATTTTTCCCCCTCTCAGATACGTCACTTGAAAAGCCGCATTTCATCTTTCTGAATGTGTGCATAGCAGGACTGCAGAGAGAAACATCAGAAAATTCTGAACATTTTTATATACAACCAATCAGCTGGTTAAAAAAAAAAAAAATGCAATTACCAATTGAATTTGTTAAAACTGAATTTTAGGCACCAATTCCTGTTCATTAAAAAAATCAAAAAATGAATGTTCAGCCAAAACTTTCTCTCTTAGGCCCCTTTCACACTGGTGGCTATGACTAAGGCCTTATAGGCTGAAACGCGTCAACCTTTCCTATTTGCGTTGGTCTACTGTGGCTTGTCAATAAATCCGTAAAAAATTTAAGAGCAACGACCGGAGTGCGGATCATCTTTTCTTCATTCCCTTTCACACTGGAGCGGGCAGGTGCGGTATAGCGGCGCGATTTTCAGCACCGTTATACCATCGTATTTACCACAATATTTGCCCGCTAGCGGTGCGATTTTTAACCCCCGCTAGCGGCCGAAAAAGGATTAATACCGCCCGCAAACCACAGCTACAGCCACGGCTTGCAGGCGGTATTACCGCGGTGTCCAATGACATCAATGGAAAGGAGCGGTATACACACCACTCCAAAGATGCGGCTTGCAGGAGATTTTTTTTTTTTCCTCCCGCCAGCGCATCGCCTCAGTGTAAAAGTCCTCGGGCTTTCACATTGAGAATACTGGGGCAGGAGTATTTCAGGCGTTATTTATGCGCTATTTTTAGCGCTAAAACGCCTGAAATACGCCTCAGTGTGAAAGGGGCCTTAGTTTTAGGTTGAGTGGGGGAAGGGTTAGAACTAGGGCTGCGCCAATACCAAGCATTTGCGTACTCGCCCAAAATGCTCCCGATAGCGATACTTCTTGGTGTAATTTGCATCAATAGAAAATGGATGGGCAAAAATTGCGCTGCAAAGATCCGAATGCAATTTAACCACTTCCATACTGGGCACTTATACAGCTTCCTGCCCAGACCAATTTTCAGCTTTCTGCACTGTTGCACTTTGAATGACGATTGCGCGGTCGTGCTACACTGTACCCAAACTAAATTTTTATCATTTTGTTCCAACACAGAGCTTTCTTTTGGTGGTATTTGATCACCTCTGCAATTTTTATTTTCTGCTAATTTTTTTTTAAAAAGACCGAAAATTTTGAAAAAAAACATTTTTTTGTTTCAGTTACAAAACTTTGTAAGTAAGTACGTTTTTCTCCTGCACTGACGGGCACCGATGCGGCTGCACTGACGGGCACCGATGCGGCTGCACTGACGGGCACCGATGCGGCTGCACTGACGGGCACCGATGCGGCTGCACTGACGGGCACCGATGCGGCTGCACTGACGGGCACCGATGCGGCTGCACTGTAATGTGTTAATGGATGCCAATCAGTGCCTGCCAATCAGTGATGCCCATTGTGGGCACTGATTGGCATCCATTAACACATTACAGTGCCACCTATCAGTGCCAAACAATGCCTGGCATCCCTGGTGGTCTAGGGAGGCATACCTGGTGGTGGGCATCCCTGGTGGTCCAGTGGCATCCCTGGCGGTCCAGTGTGGGCATCCTCAGGGGGGGGGGCTGTGCTGATAATTGATCAGCACAAACCCCCCCTGTCAGAGGAGCAGCCAATCGGCTCTCCTCTACTCACGTCTGACAGACGCGAGTGAGGAAAAGCCGATCACCGGCTTTTCCTGTTTAAATGTGATCAGCCGTGATTGGACACGGCTGATCACGTGGTAAAGAGTCTCCGGAGACTCTTTACCTAGATCGGTGTTGCGGGGTGTCAGACTGACACCCTGCAACAACGATCGCCGCGATGCGCGCCCCCGGGGGCGCGCAGCGGTTTAAAATCCTGAGGACGTTATATGATGTCCAGTCAGGATTTTAAAACCACTTTGCCGACGTCAATCCGCTATAGGGAGAGCGGCAAGTGGTTAAACAGGAATGTGGTGCAATTCCTATCCGAATCGCATGCGATTTCCCCCACCGCTCCTGTGTGTGTATAGGAAGGGATTGGAAGGGTGTCCCGGTCCGCTGATAGCAAATCACGGCCGCTGGAGGTGCTCATATGGCTGGAGGAGATGTAGAGTCGGTCTGGCCCCCAAGTTGACATCACTTCCGCCCTATACCCACCGGGGTCCTGGAACTTCTCCTCCAGCCCTGTGAGCACCTCCAGAAGAATCTGGGGGCGGAGCTGGGAAGCAGAAAGTGCAGAGTCTGGAGTTAGCTGCTGGAGTCTGCTGAATGCTGAGATCAGAGGAAGCGGAGACAAGGGGGGGGGGGGGGGACTGCGGCTGCACAGAGAGGCCACAGATATCCATGAGACCAACTACTACTAGATCTACCGTGACCGGGATCTATGAGACCAACTACTACTAGATCTACCGTGACCGGGATACATGAGACCAACTACTACTAGATCTACCGTGACCGGGATACATGAGACCTACTACTAGATCTACCGTGACCACAATACATGAGACCAATTACTACTAGATCTACCGTGACCGGGATACATGAGACCAACTACTACTAGATCTACCGTGACCACAATACATGAGACCAACTACTACTAGATCTACCGTGACCACGATACATGAGACCAACTACTACTAGATCTACCGTGACCGGGATCTATGAGACCAACTACTACTAGATCTACCGTGACCACGATACATGAGACCAACTACTACTAGATCTACCGTGACCGGGATACATGAGACCAACTACTACTAGATCTACCGTGACCACGATACATGAGACCAACTACTACTAGATCTACCGTGACCACGATACATGAGACCAACTACTACTAGATCTACCGTGACCACAATACATGAGACCAATTACTACTAGATGTACCGTGACCGGGATCTATGAGACCAACTACTACTAGATCTACCGTGACCGGGATCTATGAGACCAACTACTACTAGATCTACCGTGACCACGATACACGAGACCAATTACTACTAGATCTACCGTGACCGGGATCTATGAGACCAACTACTACTAGATCTACCGTGACCACGATACATGAGACCAACTACTACTAGATCTACCGTGACCACGATACATGAGACCAACTACTACTAGATCTACCCTGACCGGGATCTATGAGACCAACTACTACTAGATCTACCGTGACCACGATACATGAGACCAACTACTACTAGATCTACCGTGACCGGGATACATGAGACCAACTACTACTAGATCTACCGTGACCACAATACATGAGACCAACTACTACTAGATCTACCGTGACCACAATACATGAGACCAACTACTACTAGATCTACCGTGACCACGATACATGAGACCAACTACTACTAGATCTACCGTGACCACAATACATGAGACCAATTACTACTAGATGTACCGTGACCGGGATCTATGAGACCAACTACTACTAGATCTACCGTGACCGGGATCTATGAGACCAACTACTACTAGATCTACCGTGACCACGATACACGAGACCAATTACTACTAGATCTACCGTGACCGGGATCTATGAGACCAACTACTACTAGATCTACCGTGACCACGATACATGAGACCAACTACTACTAGATCTACCGTGACCACGATACATGAGACCAACTACTACTAGATCTACCCTGACCGGGATCTATGAGACCAACTACTACTAGATCTACCGTGACCACGATACATGAGACCAACTACTACTAGATCTACCGTGACCGGGATCTATGAGACCAACTACTACTAGATCTACCGTGACCACGATACATGAGACCAACTACTACTAGATCTACCGTGACCACGATACACGAGACCAACTACTACTAGATCTACCCTGACCGGGATCTATGAGACCAACTACTACTAGTAGATCTACCGTGACTGGGATCCATCTACTACTAGCAATGAGTATAAGTGAGCAGGGAGTTGTTCCCACAATATAATCAAACATAAAGGGTCTCTTTAGTGGCCCTTCTAGATAAAGTCAGGTTTGGGGCTGTGAGCACTGACCTCCAATGCTGTTAATAGGAAGTCGTAGATGCCGCCCCGGTTAGTGGGGTCCATCAGGTCCTGGATAAAATGGATTTCAGCTCCTAAGTGTTGTATCCTGTAATAACAAACAATATGATGGTCACACAATAATTTATCCAATAAATATTAAAAAGTAGAAATCTGGTTAAAACCTAATCAAGCTTAAACCAAGGCCTACCCCCATTCCAAGCCCTATACTAACTACCCCAAAAAGGAAAGATGCTTATACAACGTACTTACCTGATCCAAGAGTGCTCCGGTTTGGTTATGTGATCGGCTCCCAGCACCGGCTTCAGGGGGAGGAGGGACAGCAGATGCCGCATAGCAAGTCTATGAGTGACGTCATCGCTCAGGCTTCGCAAACCGTACAGTCTGGATCACTGGGGGGGGGGGGGGGGAGGGGAGACTGAGGAAATGCTTCCTCCTTCTACAAAGTTACATTGTACAGCCTGATCACTGGGGAAGGGTGACTGAGGAAATGCTTCCTCCTGCGTGCAGCAGACTAACATCATCTCAGCCTATGCAAAATTCACAGATTTTTTTTTCATGAGAAAAGGTGGAGCTCTTCTGAACTATGACTCCATTTTATTACATTTTTCCTGAAAATCTGCAAAGTTCCTACAAGTGATTGATGTAATTACCCGGCTCGGGACACAACATAAATGAGGAGGGGCAGCAGGTCGTCCATCGGGAGTTTATAATCCTTCTCCACCACCCTAGATACGGTCAGCTCGATCTCCTGGTACGTCTTCAGAATGATCTGCAGCTTCTCTTTGGGGTCCACAGTGGTGCTAGAAGGGGGAAAAGTCATCTTTCAGAATTATAAAATGTATTTATATGTAGCAAATATTTATAAAATAGATATTAGAGGTCCTCCAGGATTCCAGCAATGAATTCATTAAAAAATGTTTAAATACTAAATTTAATTTTAAGTGGCTGAAACTGTCTACCACCATTGGGGTACCATGAGCTGTGAATGGCACCCCAACACAATACCCTGACGCACTACCACTGACCTGCCGCGCAGCGCTCAGTTGTGCCCCCCCCCCCGCATTGTGGTGAGTTGGAGAAAGGTGTGTGCTCATTGGTCCGTTGTGTGTTGGCCGCCTACGAAAAAAATAAATACAACGCAGTGCAAAGGACCTTTGTGGCCGATATCTTATCACAGTGAAAGCGGAGCTCCACCCAAAAATGGAACTTCTGCTTCTCCGGTTACTCCCCCCCTCCCCCCCCCGAAAGGAGCCAAATGTGACACCGAAGGGGGAGTGGGGAGCAGATACTTGCTCCCACTTCCGGCGATAGATCGCCACAGATTCCGCGGCGATCTACACCTTGTCCGGCCCCTCCTCCTCCCCCCCGCTGTCTTCTGGGAGACACACAGGTCCCAGAAGACAGCAGGGACCAGTGAGAACGTGCAGCGCGACTCGCGCATTCGCAGTAGGGAACCAGGAAGTGAATCCGTAAGACTTCACTTCCTGATTCCCTTACCGAAGGTGCCGGCGCCTCCACCTGGGAGCAGATCGGCTTCGGGTGAGGACATCGAGGGCGCCCTGGACAGGTAAGTGTCCTTATATTAAAAGTCAGCAGCTGCAGTATTTGTAGCTGATGACTTTTAATTTAAAAAAAATTCTTTCGGCGGAACTCCGCCTTAAGAGACACTGAGCCATTAAACATGCAACTCCACTTTTGTTTAGAAAAAAAACCCTCCCCCTCTGGGCGGTCTTTGTACATATCAGGGATTATAACAAACTTTGTTGCAGATTCCTATCTTTTGTTATTCTGAAGAAAAAGTCCATCTGCAAAGGGAATGGGAGTCATTTTATAATTATCAGTCCACTTCTGCACCTGCAGGAAAGTGACAGGGTCTGCATTAGGGGTGCACCGAATGGAAATTTTGGCGCTGAAACCGAAAATGACAGTTTTAAAAAAAAAATAAAAAAAATAATATTTTTTTATATATAATTATATTCAACTTTTTAATTAACATCAATTTAAATTAATATGAATTTATTGTTGGCCATTATTGGCACCTTTAGTGCAAGAAAAGCTCAAGAAAATTGCAGTCTGCAGTCTCTGACCATCTCCTGTATCACGTCTGCAGTCTCTGACCATCTCCTGTATCACGTCTGCAGTCTCTGACCATCTCCTGTATCACGTCTGCAGTCTCTGACCATCTCCTGTATCACGTCTGCAGTCTCTGACCATCTCCTGTATCACGTCTGCAGTCTCTGACCATCTCCTGTATCACGTCTGCAGTCTCTGACCATCTCCTGTATCACGTCTGCAGTCTCTGACCATCTCCTGTATCACGTCTGCAGTCTCTGACCATCTCCTGTACCACGTCTGCAGTCTCTGACCATCTCCTGTACCACGTCTGCAGTCTCTGACCATCTCCTGTACCACGTCTGCAGTCTCTGACCATCTCCTGTACCACGTCTGCAGTCTCTGACCATCTCCTGTACCACGTCTGCAGTCTCTGACCATCTCTTCTATTATGTCCGCAATCTCTTACTTAACCACTTAAGGACCGGGCCTATTTTTCAAACTTGTTGTTTACAAGTTAAAATCTTTTTTTTTTGCTAGAACCCCCAATAATTATATATTTTTTTTCCCCCTGACACCCTAGAGAATAAAATGGCGGTCGTTGTAATAGCTTTTGTCACACCGTATTTGTGCAGCGGCTTACAAGCTCACTTTTTTGAATAAAAAAAAAAAAAGGATAAGACAACAGTAAAGTTAGCCCATTTTTTTTTTATATTGTGAAAGATAATGTTACGCCAAGTAAATTGATACCCAACATGTCACGCTTCAAAGTTGCGCCCGCACGTGGAATGGCGACAAACTTTTACCCTTAAAAATCTCCATAGGCGACGTTTGTAATTTAACACATGCAACCCGTAGAAATTTTTAGAGGAGGTCTAGGGCTAGAATTATTGCTCTCGCTCGAACAATCACGGCGATACCTCACATGTGTGGTTTGATCACCGTTTTCATATGCGGGCGCTGCTCATGTATGCGTTCGCTTCTACGCGCGAGCTCAGCAGAACGGGGCGAGTTTAAAAAAAATAAAATAAATGGTGTCACTTTCATTCCTATTACAAGGAATGTAAACATCCCTTGTAATAGAAAAAAAGAATGATAGGTCCTCTTAAATATGAGATCTGGGGGGTCAAACAAAAGACATCAGATCTCATATTTACACTAAAATGCAATTAAAAAAAAAAAAAAAAAAAGAATTAAATGTAATTTGAAAAAAGAAATGTCCCTTTAAGACGTTTTGATGTCGCTTCCGCCTTGTAATAATATCCCCCTCACTTGTCTCCATACCCAGCCAGGGAGAGGACGCGATCGCCTCCGGTAAGTGGCAGAGACCACTTTTATCTGAAAGTGTACCGCCCGCTGAAGAGGACACCGGGGTTATGGTAGCTAGCTGCTGCCATAACAACGATATCCCTCTTCAAACAGCCGACGTATAAAGACGGCGGGCGGTCCGTAAGTGGTAAACATCCTTTTTTTTTTATGACACACCGCTAATAGTATTAGCAAAATTTCCATTCGGTGCAGCCTCACCAGTGTCCATCAAATGCAGTTTCAACAGCGCCCATCAGATGCAGTCTGCCAGTGCCCAGCAGATGCAGCCTCACCAGTGCCCATCAGATTCAGCCTGCCAGTGCCCAGCAGCCTCACCAATGCCCATCATTTTCAGCCTGCAAGTGCCCAGCAGCCTCACCAGTGCCCAGCATATGCAGCCTACAAGTGCCCAGCAGCCCCACCAGTGCCCGTCATATGCAGATCAGAGCGGCGATCTCCGTGTGTCACAAAGCTGAATTGCCCTCAATTGACACTCCCGCAATGGGCGGCACCCGGGACGGACCCCGCCCCCTTCCGGTATCAGTTTTTTTTCTTCTTTTTGGCCGATAATATTCATCCAAAATTTCGGTGCACCTCTAGCCTGTATTCCTTTAGACGTAATTTTTCTTTGGGAGTATCTCACCGAAAATGACATTTTTGTTGCAGGGGATGCACAAAATCTGACTTGTATCTTAGTGCAGACTTCTGGGAAAATCAGTGAGCCAATCACACAAGCAGGAAATGACATATCTGGGGGCGGGGTATACACCTTCTGTGTACAGAACGCCACCAGGTGGCCATACTGCATTCTACAGAGAATTACAGCGGCTGCAGATTGAAAAAGTAAAAAGGTCATTTTTAATAACATTCAATTTCAAGATGACTTGTGTAGCAATTTTTTTATGCTATATTATTTTTATTTATTTGCTTTTCATTGTTACCCTTTAAAACCCTGCTACCTAACCTGTGGCCCCTATGCAATTATTCTGCAGACCTGGTATGAATTATGAGGGGGACCCCTACACTTTTTTGTGGGGTCCCCAATATTTTGCATGCAGTGGGAGGGGATTTTTTTTTTGTTTTTTAGAGGGGCCCCCAAACTTTTCAGTTTTAGTTTGAGATTCCCCCTTACATTCCATGAGTCCTGAAGAGTCTCCTAAGGAGTTTGGAGGGGAACGCACGCCGTTGCTTCTTTTTTGCATGGGGTCCCCGTTAAAATGTGTACCAGACCTGGAGGGCCTGGTGTGGACAAACGAATCGCCAACATTCAGTCTGAACCGGGAACTCCCCCCCCCCTCGCCCCCCAATTCAGGATTAGGGGGGGAGCTCCCGGTTCCGACACTATTCTACGTTTTGGCATTTATTCAGATCGGGGCCGAAAAATATTTTGTGGACTGACTTCTTGGTACATTTTTTAGTTTATCCCTTTCAGAGTATTTTCCTTTCTGTGTCGCCCATTTCTTTTCCCTTGTTTATATTTTTCCTTCTCCGATCTTTTATATTAAAATATTGATGTGAAAACTTTCGAAGTCATTTTTATGGGGTTTGCAAGGAGCACAAATGAAGAAGCATTGATTTGAAAAATAAAAAGTCTGTAAAGTCTCAGACAGCCATCTGTAGTATTGCATTTAATGTTTGGCCCTCTGGTGCTGTCAGGGGGCCCCCAATTGAGAAACCCCTAGGCCTAGATGAAGTAAGTTGATCCATAACGCCCTCTAGTGGCCAATCGATACATCTCTCTCCATCACAAGTATGTTGAACACCACTGTGCTCATAGCTTCCTCTAGTGGCTGATCTATACATCTCTATATACACGAGATTACCCAAAGTATTGGGACGCCTGCCTTTACACGCACGTGAACTGAAATCCCAGGCTTAGTCCGTAGGGTTGAATATTGAGTTGGCCCCGCCCTTTGCAGCTATAACAGCTTCAACTCTTCTGGGAAGGCTGTCCACAAGGTTTAGGAGGGTGTCTATGGGAATGTTTGACCATTCTTCCAGAAGCGCATTTTTGAGGTCAGGCACTGATGTTGGACGAGAAGGCCTGGCTCACAGTCTCCGCTCTAATTCATCACAAAGGTGTTCTATCGGGTTGGGGTCAGGACTCTGTGCAGGCCAGTCAAGTTCCTCCACCCCAAACTCACTCATCCATGTCTTTATTGACCTTGCTTTGTGCACTGGTCCAAATAATTTGGTGAAGGGGGGATTATGGTGTGGGGTTGTTTTTCAGGGGTTGGGTTTGGCCTCTTAGTTCCAGTGAAGGGAACTCTTAAGGTGTCAGCATACCAAGACATTTTGGACAATTTCATGCTCCCAACTTTGTGGGAACAGTTTGGGGACGGCCCCTTCCTGTTCCAACATGACTGCGCACCAGTGCACAAAGCAAGGTCCATAAAGACATGGATGAGAGAGTTTGGGTTTGAGGAACTAGACTGGCCTGCATCCCATAGGTGTTCTATCGGGTTGAGGTCAGGACTCTGTGCAGGCCAGTCAAGTTCCTCCACCCCAAACTCGCTCATCCATGTCTTTATGGACCTTGCTTTGTGCACTGGTGCGCAGTCATGTTGGAACAGGAAGGGGCCGTCCCCCAAACTGTTCCCACAAAGTTGGGAGAATGAAATGGTCCAAAATGTCTTGGTATGCTGATGCCTTAAGAGTTCCTTTCACTGGAATTGCTCGATCCTGAGCCTTGCTCTGTATGTCCATGACACCCAGAATGTGTCTCGGCCCTCCCCAGTGCTCCTTTCTTACTGGCTGTGTTTGACAGCAACAGGAGCCAATGGCTCCTGTTGCTGTCTATGAGCCAATGAGGAGGGAGAGAGTCGCTGCTCAGGCACACCGCTGGATCGAGATTGGGTTTAGGAAGGTATAAAGGGGGGCTGGGGAGAGATACATTAAGGTAAAAACAAACTTCTACCTTAGAACCACTTACATTCTAAATACACATATACAGTAAAACCTTGGTTTGAGAGTAACTTGGTTTGAGAGCGTTTTGCAAGACAAGCAAAATTTTTAAATAAATTTTGACTTGATATACAAGCGATGTCTTGATATACGAGTAGCGTCACGTCACAACTGAGGATAAAAGAGAAGAGAGGAGCCTCTAAGTGTAGCAATATGATTACATTTAACCACTTCAATACCAGGCACTTATACAGCTTCCTGCCCAAGCCAATTTTGAGCTTTCAGCGCTGTCGCAATTTGAATGACAATTGCGCGGTCATGCTACACTGTACCCAAACAAATTTTTTATCATTTTGTTCCCACAAATAGAGCTTTCTTTCGGTGGTATTTGATCGCCTCTGCGATTTTTATTTTTTGCACAACAAATAAAAAAAAGCGAACATTTAAAAAAAAACTAAGTTTTTCTTTGTTTCTGTTAATTTTTTTTGTAAATAAGTACCTTTTCTACTTCAATGACGGGCACTGATAAGGCGGCACTGAAGGGCACTGATAAGGCGACACTGATGGGCACCAATGAGGTGGCACCGATGAGGTGGCACTGGTATGCGGCACTGGTATGCGGCACTGGTATGCGGCACTGGTATGCGGCACTGGTATGCGGCACTGGTATGCGGCACTGATTGGCACATATGGGTGGCACTGATAGGTGGGCACAGATTGGCACTGATAGGTGGCACTGATGGACACTAGTAGGTGGCATTGGTGGCACTGGTGCCCAGCAATGCCAGCCACCACACATTGTGAAAGTGCCAGTCAGTGCCCATTTGTGGGCACTGATTGGCATATTTTTTTTAAAGTTTTTATTTTATTTATTTTTACTACATGTGGATGGCCATGGGGGCCATCCACATGATTGGGGCTTCCCTGGTGGTCCTGGGGGGCTTCCCTGGTGGTCTAGTGTGGGTATCCGAGGGGGGGGCTGCGCTGATAAACAATCAGCGCGAACCCCCCTTGTCAGGAGAGCCGCCGATCGGCTCTCCTCTACTCGCGTCTGTCAGACGCGAGTGAGGAAGAGCCGATCAACGGCTCTTCCTGTTTACTTCCTGATCAGCCGTGATTCGACACGGCTGATCACATGGTAAAAAGCCTCCGACGGAGGCTTTTTACCGAGATCAGTGTAGCGGTGGGTCAGACTGACCCACCATTCCACCGATCGCCGCGATGCGCGCCCCCCCGGGCGCGCGGCGGCTGTTATCCCGCAGGACGTCATATGACGTCCAGTGTGGATAACAGAACCACTTCCCGGACGTCAATCTGCTATTGACGGGGCGGGAAGTGGTTAAGGTGCAACAATTAGCACCACATTGCTACACTTAGAGGCGCCTCTCTCCTCTTTTATACTCCTGCTGGATTTTGCTTTTAATCCCCTTGTGGAGGCTTCCATTTGTGGATGGACAATTTATGGTTACACAACCAATCACATCGCTATAATCTTTTTATATGGACTATAAAACTGAAGGACTTATGAATAAATGGTTGTGGAACGAATCATCTGAATTTCCATTATTTCTTATGGGGAAATTTGCTTTGATATACAAGTGCTTTGGATTACAAGCATGTTTCCGGAACAAATTATGCTCGCGATCCAAGGTTTTACTGTACTAAAAATTTAGCAGCATTTCCGCAATGAATTTTATTACTAGGATCCATATTGCCTCCACTTACATGATCTTCTGCAGACACTCCGTAGCCGAATGGAAACACTTGTGCCGCACTATGGAATATCTCTGAAAAAGAAAAGGACTTTGATGAGTTACATTGTATTCCGACTGATATTGTATGAAGAAATACAACACAACAAAAGCGGCTTTGTTTAGTTTCTTCTATATGTTAAAAAATAAAGTGGACCTGTCCTGTTTACTAAATCTCCATAAAGTTCCATCGACCGTCTTGCGGAGTTGGATGAAGAGTAACAGACGGGAAGGAATTCTCGCCACGCCTTGGGGAAAATGCTGCAGACAAACCAACTATTCCAGGCTGTAGGTGGCGCTGTGCCGCTCTCTCTGGGCCGGATCACACCTTTGTATTTTTTGGTTGATTAATTTTTCTAATTAAATGAATGGAAATGCACAATGCACGCCACGATACACGTAAACACGCCATGGCATCAATGTAACCAGGGCTTTTTACCGTCACCGCCAGCATTGAATATATGTACTTGCAAGGGGTGCTGGCTTGTGCTGGAGGGTCTACTTATGCTGGCTGCTGGGGGATCTATTGTTGCATGGGGTATGTTTTTGCTGGTGTGGGGCTATTGTTGCTGGGAGAGTTCTTATGTTGCTGGGGGTCAGTTGTTGCTAGAAGGGATCTGCTGTTGAGGGAGACATCTATTGTTCCTGGCTGCTGGATGGTCTATTAATGCTGGGGGGGATCTATAATTGGTATGGGGGGTCTATTGATTCCAGGGTGGATCTATTATTGTTGTGGGAGGGCTCTATTGTTGCTGAGGAGGGGGATCTATTGCTGCTAGGGGGTATATAAATACTGGGGTGATCTGTTGCTGGGGGAGGCATTGATTGTTCCTGGCTGCTGGATGGTCTATTGATGCTGGCTGCTGGGGGATCTTTTGTTGCTATTGGGGGGCCTATTGTTGCCTGGGTGGATCTATGGTTTCTGGGCGGTATTTTCTTGCGGGGTGTATTGTTGCTGGGGGGGGGGGGGACCTATTATACTGCTTTTCCTGTTATCATTGAAAATCCTATACACATTTTTTTAGCATTTATTTCACAGTTCCTGGCTGCTGGATGGCCTATTGATGCTGGCTGCTGGGGGATCTATTGTTGCTTTTGGGGGTCTATTGTTGCCTGTGTGAGTCTATTGTTGTGGGGGGGGCATCGTTGCTGGAGGGGGTATATTGCTGCTGGGGGGGGTCTATAAATGCTGAAGGGGGGAATCTATTGTGCTGGGAGGCATCAATTGTTCCCGGATGCTGGATGGTCTACTAATGCTGGCTTCTGGGGGGGATCTATTGTTGCTATTGGGGGCCCATTGTTGCCAGGGTGGATCTATTGTTGCTAGGGGGTATTTTGCTGCTGGGGAGGTCTCTATTGTTGCAAGGGAGAGAGTCTATTGCTCCTGAGGGGTTTATAAATGCTGAGGGGATTTATTGTTGCTATTGAGGGTCTATTGTTGCCGAGTGGTATATTGTTGCTGGGGGAGGGCTCTGTTGCTCCTGGGGGGTCGACAATTGCTGAGGGGAGTCTATTATACTGCTTTTCCTGCTTATCATTGAAAAATTCTATACACATTTCTTAGCACCACAAAATGATACTTTGGCTTTGTATTCTCTAAAAGGGGCAGTACTAGGAGGTGGGTAGGGGGTGGAACCAAGGGGCAGTGCTCAGAGGTGGGTAGGGGGTGGAACCAAGGGGTAGTGCTCAGAGGTGGGTAGGGGGTGGAACCAAGGGGCAGTGCTCAGAGGTGGGTAGGGGGTGTAACTAAGGGGCAGTGGTTAGATGGTGTAACCAAGGGGCAGTGCTCAGAGGTGGGTAGGGGGGTGGAACCAAGGGGCAGTGCTCAGAGGTGGGTAGGGGGGTGGAACCAAGGGGCAGTGCTCAGAGGTGGGTAGGGGGGTGGAACCAAGGGGCAGTGCTCAGAGGTGGGTAGGGGGGTGGAACCAAGGGGCAGTGCTCAGAGTTGGTTAGATGGTGGAACCAAGGGGCAGTGCTCAGAGATGGTTAGATGGTGGAACCAAGGGGCAGTGCTCAGAGGTGGGTAGGGGGGTGGAACCAAGGGGCAGTGCTCAGAGGTGGGTAGGGGGGTGGAACCAAGGGGCAGTGCTCAGAGGTGGGTAGGGGGGTGGAACCAAGGGGCAGTGCTCAGAGGTGGGTAGGGGGTGGAACCAAGGGGCAGTGCTCAGAGGTGGGTAGGGGGTGGAACCAAGGGGCAGTGCTCAGAGGTGGGTAGGGGGTGGAGACAAAAGGTGACTCGGAAGGGGGTGGGGAGTACCTGCACCTATTCTTCAGAAAAAAATACCTGAATGTAACTAATAAGAATTCAGCACAAGCAAAGAACACAGGAAGTTAGGAGATCACTAGAGGTGTGAACTAATCCAGCAGCAGAGGTGGCAGGTCCTGCCCATAGTGGTGCAGAACAAGTCATTGGGGTGTGAGAGTCGCACCTCTTGTATAATCATGTCCATGGCAGGACCGATGGGTATGACATGTTCGGCATCATAGTGACTACATCTGGGTTTCCATTGGGTAGAAATGGCACATGGGGTGGGGGAAGAACAAAAGAAGTCCACTTGTCAGCTATAGCTTCAGAGTAAAATACCCGTTTTGGGTGGAGGGGGCTTGTAACCCACGGGCTGACCCGGCTTTTTCTGGCACTTTTTGTTTACAAGTTTAAATCAATATTTTTTGCTAGAAAATTACTTGTAACCCCCAAACATTATACATTTTATTTTAACAGAGAACCTAGGGAATAAAATGGCGACCATTGCAATTATGTCACAGTATTTGTGAAGTGGTTTTGCAAACGCAATTAAAAATACAGTTTAATGAATTAAAAAAAAAAAAAAAAACACAATAGTTATGCCAATTTTTTTGTATAATGGGAAAGATGACGTTACACCGGGTACATAGATACTTAACATGTCACGCTTTAAAAGTGCGCACGCTCGTGGATTGGCGACAAACTACAGTACTTTAAAATCTCCATAGGCGACACTTTAAACGCCTTTACAGGTTACCTGTTTAGAGTTAAAGGAGGAGGTCTAGCACTAGAATTATCACTCTCGCTCTGATGTTTGCAGCGATACCTCACATGTGTGGTGCAAATACTATTTACACATGCGTGTGCGACTTACGTATGCTTTCGCTTCTGCGGGCGAGTGCGAAGGGGTGGGCAGGGGGCTTTATATTTTTTTTCTTTTTTTTTTCTTATTTATTTCACTTTTTAGTTTTACACTGTCCCTTTATTATAATTATTTTTTTGGGATCACTTTTATTCCTAACTTCAAGGAATGAGTGTTTATATAAGAAAAAAGGGGGCGCTCAAATACTCTTAATATACTTAATTGATACGTGATCTCTTATCTAATAAATTATTGTGTGAATAATTCTTAAATATAAACACCAACCCAATCCTGTGATGCCTATATACAAAAAGGTGAATTGAAAGTCACCATATATAAATCGATTAGTCCCAATCGTAATAATAGCGTGCTGTCAAGCCCACAACAATCAAAGAAATCTATAACACTCAATTATAGAAAAGTCTCATAGATTAAGTTAATGAAAAATCAAATGTGTAACGAATCCAAAAAGTGAAAAATTATTTCAACAAATAATGTTCATAATATATTGAGGTTAATTTCTTCAGAATAGTGCAAAGAGTTAATCCTTCACCAAATCTTCATATGAAGCTAACACCCGAAGTGCACAAATAGTAGATTGCGCTTACCAAAGGATGTGGACCTCTTTAGTTATAAAGAAGGTCTTTAACAGCTTGAGCAGGATTGTGCCTGCACACATATGGACAATACTGGTAGAGAAATGTTGGAAACTCCTCCCTCGGTTAATTAGGCGGAACATGTGAAATACAAGCAAAAGAACTCCATAGTGTAACCCGTATTTATTTATAAAAAAACAATAAAAAATAATGTAAAAAACGTATGTGGCCTAGGTGGCCTCTTACATTAAAAAGTGCCCATCCCGGCACTGGGGCTGCAGGCAGACAATAGGGAGCTCACGGCTCATGGACTCCTAGAAGCGGCGTGCACCGATGGCCGCCGTTCGCTGCAGTCAGGGACCCAGGATGGAGCGCTGCGTGTGTATACCACGTGACCAGGCTGCGCCGACCGACGTACGTTTCGTGTTGATTACGTCTTCAGGGTGGCGTGTGCCTGGTCACTGGGTCACGTGTATTTATTATGAATGGAGATGGAGCATGATTGGTGGGCAGGACAAACGGCTAATCACTCAATGCAGCTGCAGTGCCGGAAGGAGCCCTGATAAACACCATACACATTCCTCAATTTTACAAACTTAATAAATAATATATATAAAAAAAAAAAAAAAAAAAAAAAATGATCTTTCTATTTGCCGCTATTTTCATATATAATAGGAGACAGTTTTATATTATTTGCAACAGATAATCTATGACAACATATAATACTAATGACATGTCAATTGTTCTTTGGCCACTAGATGGAGCCCTCTAGATGGAAAAGCATACCCATATGATTGTATATGGATTTTGATCACAATATGGCCAATCTGACATTACATTTAAACATTGGGGAAAAAAAAATTATGTCGGTCCGTTCTCAACTATTTAATTGACAGTACATACCGTCCCCAATATTAGAACTCATACTGGCCTTTCAATATTGATGGTATATTAAATATGTGATTTACACTATAAATTAACCATATATTGGAAACATGACTATAATGCCGCGTACACACGATCATTATTCACGGCGGTTAAAAAACCGCCGTGAATAATGACAGGAAAAACGAGGGAACCGCTTGGTTCCCTACACACGGTCGTTTTTCCCGTCATTTTTTCTCTTGACGAGAAAAACGACCGTCTGTGGGCTCCGCGGCAGTGTCTCCCTATGGGAAACCTGCTGCGGAAAAAAATGCTGGAAAAAACGACGAGAAAATTTAGAACATGTTCTAATTTTTCTCGTCGTTTTTTATGCCGTTTTTCTCGACGAGAAAAACGACAAAGCCCACAGACGATCGTTTTTCTCGGCGAAATGAAAAAATGCCGTTTTTCTCAACGAGAAAAACGGTCGAGTGTACGCGGCATTAGACATTGAACCAACCTACCAAAGGGGAGGCATATTTACCAATAATATATTCATGGCTAAATCTGTGTTTGGAATTCCATGCTTATTAAATATGGATCTATATCAGGAGAAATTAATTTATTCCCTCATAATATTAATTAATTAATGTCTAATAGTCATGTTTCCAATATATGGTTAATTTATAGTGTAAATCACATATTTAATATACCATCAATATTGAAAGGCCAGTATGAGTTCTAATATTGGGGACGTTATGTATTGTAAATTAAATAGTTGAGAACGGACCGACATAATTATTTTTCCCCCAATGTTTAAATGTAATGTCAGATTGGCCATATTGTGATCAAAATCCATATACAATCATATGGGTATGCTTTTCCATCTAGAGGGCTCCATCTAGTGGCCAAAGAACAATTGACATGTCATTTGTATTATATATTGTCATAGATTATCTGTTGCAAATAATATAAAACTATCTCCTAACATATATGAAAATAGCGGCAAATAGAAAGATCATTTTAATATTTTTTATATATTTATTTTAAGTTTGTAAAATTGAGGAATGTGTATGGTGTTTATCAGGGCTCCTTCCGGCACTGCAGCTGCATTGAGTGATTATCCGTTTGTCCTGCCCACCAATCATGCTCCATCTCCATTCATAATAAATACACGTGACCCAGTGACCAGGCACACGCCACCCTGAAGACGTAATCAACACGAAACGTACGTTGGTCGGCGCAGCCTGGTCACGTGGTATACACACGCAGCGCTCCATCCTGGGTCCCTGACTGCAGCGAACGGCGGCCATCGGTGCACGCCGCTTCTAGGAGTCCATGAGCCGTGAGCTGCCTATTGTCTGCCTGCAGCTCCAGTGCCGGGATGGGCACTTTTTAATGTAAGAGGCCACCTAGGCCATATATGTTTTATATATTATTTTTTTATAAATAAATACGGGTTACACTATGGAGTTCTTTTGCTTGTATTTCACATGTTCCGCCTAATTAACCGAGGGAGGAGTTTCCAACATTTCTCTACCAGTATTGTCCATATGTGTGCAGGCACAATCCTGCTCAAGCTGTTAAAGACCTTCTTTATAACTAAAGAGGTCCACATCCTTTGGTAAGCGCAATCTACTATTTGTGCACTTCGGGTGTTAGCTTCATATGAAGATTTGGTGAAGGATTAACTCTTTGCACTATTCTGAAGAAATTAACCTCAATTAGGGATGAGCTCGGTGTTCGAGTCGAACATACGTTCGACTCGAACATCGGCTGTTCGATCGTTCGACGAAGATCGAACGATTTGGGCCATTCGCGCCTAATTCGAGTGACGCGAACGGCCCACAATGCACTACGCCATCGCAGTGTCATCCAGGCGCTGTGATTGGCCAAGCATGCACTGTGACCCCGCATGCTTGGCCAATCACAGCGCCGGCAGCGAGGAGAGCAATGATTGGCCACAGGCAGGATGCTTAACCTTGATTCCTTTAGTTTAGGGAAAGAGAAGGATAGGTAGGGAGAGTGTCATTTTCTTTCACTGTGATAATCCTTGTTTCTAGGGACAGGGAAGGACAGTGAGGGAAATTCTCCTTGTGCTATACTGTGCTAAAGCATTGATCATCAACCATCTTTGAAATCCTTGTTTTTTAGACAGTCAGGGAAATTGTCGTTGTGCTATTCTGTGCGAAAGCAATCATCCTCAACCATATTTAGAAATCCTTAAGTAAAAGGGACAGAGAAGGACACCTGAAGGTAGCCCTTATTGCTTTTTTCCCATCTCCCTGCAGGCCATCTATTAGAATGTCTGGAAGGCAAACAAGGAGAGGCAGACAGTCAGGAGGCAATAAAAGAGGGCAAGCAGGCTCTGTGTCTGGGGGCAACAGTGCTGGTCATGGACGCGGTGCATTGTCATCAGCACATGGCCATGGGACACGCTTGTCCTTTACGGCAGCTGGACATGTTGAGCCACATCATGCCGAAGACTTGGTAGAGTGGATGACCAAGCCCTCCTCCTCCTCCTCATCCTCTCTCACCCAGGCTCAGGGTACTGGAAAAGCAGCTGCCAAAGCGTCCTCTTCCCTGGTATCAATGTCAGACTCATCATCAGTCACTCCTTCCCTAGACCCACCATGTCCTCCTCCTGAGGAGTCCCCCGAACTGTTTGAGCACAGTGTTGGGTGCATGCTCCAGGAGGATGCCCAGCGTTTCGAAGGGTCTGATGATGAAACCCAGCTAGAGGAAGGCAGTAGCGTGAGAGCAGACAGAGGGGATGCTCAAGAAGGACACCAATCTGGCAGTCATGTTCCAGCAGCTGCAGCATACTGCCAGATTGGCTCCAGTGATGAGGAGGGAGGGGATGATGAGGTCACTGACTCCACGTGGGTGCCTAATAGGAGAGAGGAGGAGGATGAGGAGGAGGCACATCTCCAAAGAGGCAGGATGCCCTTTGGTGGCCAGCGTAAGGGCAGTACACCGACGGAATCACACCGCAGAGCTCCGCCTGTGCAGGGCGCTGCCTCTGCCCGTCATTCAAAAAGTTCTTTGGTGTGGGCCTTTTTTGAGGCTAGTGCATCAGATCGCACAGCTGCTGTTTGCAACATATGTCTCAAGCGTATATCGCGTGGCCAAAACATCAGCCGCTTGGGTACCACATGCCTGACCAGACATATGTTGACCTGCCATGCAGCTCGTTGGCAAGCCTACCTCAAAGACCCACACCAAAGAACAAAGCGGACCTCTCCTTGCACCGCATCAGCTGGGATCTCCAACCCCACTATAACTTCAGTCCTCTCTGAAACATGCACTGAGAGGAATGAAGGTGTAGAATTAGGTGTGTCACAGCCAAGTACTTGCGGCCACTCTGCTAGCAGTACACCGACGTCCGATTCTAGCAGGCAAATTTCCCTGCCCCAGCTGCTGGACCGTCGAAAGAAGTTCACTCCCAGCCATCCACATGCCCAGCAGTTGAATGCTAGCTTGGCTAAATTGCTAGCGCTTCAACTGCTGCCTTTTCAGTTGGTAGACTCGGCTCCCTTCCGTGAGTTTGTGCAATGTGCGGTTCCTCAGTGGCAGGTTCCCAAACGCCACTTTCTCACGGAAGGCTATTCCGGCTCTCTACCGGCATGTGGAAGGCAATGTCTTGGCCTCGCTGGACAGGGCGGTCAGGTGCATATTACCGCTGACTCATGGTCCAGCAGGCATGGACAGGGACGTTACCTTTCTTTCACGGCCCATTGGGTCACTCTTTTGGCAGCTGGGAAGGATGCAGGACAAGGTGCAGTAGTGTTGGAGGTTGTTCCACCGCCACGCCTCCAAAATGCTACTACTGGTTGTGACACACCTCTCTCCTCCACCCCCTCCTCTTCTTCTTCCTCCATGGCCTCTTCCTGTGGTTTGTCCTCGGAACCAGCGGTGCTCCGTAGGCGTTCAAGGGGCTACGCAAGTACGCAGGCAAAAAGATGCCATGCCGTGCTTGCGCTGGTGTGTTTGGGGGACAGAAGCCACACTGGGGCAGAGGTCCTGTCTGCTCTGCAGGGCCAGGCCGAGAGGTGGTTGACGCCACGCCAGCTTAAGCCAGGAATGGTGGTTTGCGACAATGGCACCAACCTCCTCTCCACCCTCCGACAGGGACAACTGACCCATGTGCCCTGTGTGGCTCACGTCCTTAACCTGGTGGTGCAGCGGTTCTTGGGCAGGTACCCGGGCTTACAGGATGTCCTGAGGCAGGCCAGGAAAGTCTGTGTGCATTTCCGCAGATCTTATAATGCCAGTGCTCGCCTGGCTGAGCTGCAAAAGGAGTTGAACCTGCCCAAGAACCGCCTTATATGTGACATGCCCACCAGGTGGAACTCAACGTTGGCCATGCTGCAGCGGCTGCACACGCAGCAGAGGGCCATCAATGAGTACCTGTGCGACTACGGCACCAGGACAGGGTCAGGGGAGCTTGGTTTTTTTTCTCCACGCCAGTGGGGCATGATCAGGGATGCATGCACTGTCCTGGCACCATTTGAGGAGGCCACGAGGATGGTGAGCAGTGACAGTGCATGCATCAGTGACACTGTACCTCTTGTCCACCTGTTGGAGCACACGCTGCGTGGAATAATGGACAGGGCACTTGAGGCAGAACAGAGGCAGGAAGAGGAGGACTTCCTTGCCTCTCAAGGCCCCCTTTACCCAGACAGTGTTCCTTCTGTCCCACCCATCGCACAGGAGGAGGAGGAGGAGGAGGAGGAGGATTGTGTCAGCATGGAGGTGGAGGCTGGCACTCAGCATCATCAGCAGCAGTCTTTTAGGGATGATTTACAGTCCCAAGAAACCAGTGCACTTGTACGTGGCTGGGAGGAGGTGGCTGCGGATCATGTCGTCCTTAGTGACCCAGAGGACTCCGGAGCGAATGCCTCAGCAAACCTACGCTGCATGGCCTCCCTGATCCTGCAAAGTCTGCGGAAGGATCCTCGTATTCTTCGGATCAAGGAGAGGGACCATTACTGGCTGGCCACTCTCCTTGATCCACGGTACAAGGGTAAGGTTGCGGACCTTATGTTACCGTCGCAGAGGGAGCAGAGGATGAGACAACTCCGGGAGGCCTTGCAGAAAGGTCTGTGCAACACGTTCCCAGAGACTGGGAGGTTACAAACTCCTGGTCCTGGACAACGAGTTGCTGAGGCTTCGGCCAGTCAAAGAAGGAGCGGTGGGGAAGGTGGCCGTCTGACCGATGCGTTCAGACAATTCTTTAGTCCGCAGCCCCAAAGTATGATCGGTTCCAGCAACCATCGCCAGCGTCTGATAAACATGGTGCAGGAATATCTAGGGGCAAGGTCAGACTTGGACACCTTCCCCACCGAAAATCCTCTGGCTTACTGGGTCTTGAGGATGGATCACTGGCCAGAGCTTGCACAGTATGCAATTGAGCTACTGGCCTGTCCTGCATCCAGCGTTCTTTCAGAACGCACATTCAGTGCTGCTGGAGGATTTGTCACGGATCACAGGGTGCGCCTGTCCACCGACTCGGTTGATCGACTGACTTTCATCAAGATGAACCAGTCTTGGATCACCACCAGCTACCACACACCTGATGCTGATATAACAGACTAATTGATTTTAACATGTCACATCCCTTCAAGACTGATGCTGATGCTGAGTGCCTGTGCTGTTATGTTGACTGGCTATCCTCCTCCTCCGAGTCCTCAATGATACGATTGATGACGATAGCTTGGAAGATCATTTTTGTTTATGGGTGCCGCCACCAGTGGCTAAGGCCCAATTTTTCAGCCCCTGTTTTACAGGGGCGTGTAATTACAATTTTTTTAGCAATAATTTGCCATAGGGCTCATTGCTGTGCTCCAAGTACAGTATCTGTGAGGGGTTGGAGTGTTGTGGCACCAGTGCCTAAGGCCCAATTTCAGCCCCTGTTCAACAGGGGCATGTAATTACAATTCTTGATCTAATAATTCACAGCAGGGCCCATTCCTGCACCCACCAAGAGTAACTGTCAGGGCTTACAGTGTTGTGGCACCAGCACCACCATCAAAGGCCCAATTTTTACTACCACTGTTCAACAATTATATGTAATTAAAATTCCTGATATAATAGTTGACAGCAGGGCGTTCCAGCACCAACCAAGAGTAACTGTGAGTGCTTACAGTGTTGTGCCAACACCAACACCTAAGGGGCCTATTTCTGCAGAGTATATACGGCAGGTCCCTACTTTCAAACATCCAACTTACAAACGACTCCTACTTGCAAACGCAAGAAGACAACAGGAAGTGAGAGGAAATCTACCCCTTGGAAGGAAAATTCTCTCCTGTAAGAATTAATATGGGAGAAAGGTGTCTCCTCTGTACTGATGCTTTATCACCAATCCTTGTTTCAAGAAAAACGTCACATTTCAAAAACAGTTGTCATTGGGACGGAAAGTGAGGTGAAATGTTCTGAACAGGGGCACAGACAGCAAAACAAATGTTACAGGGGTGATAACCCTTACCTATGTTTTCCAAAAAGTTTAAAAATAGATTTTTGGGCTGGAGCTACACTTAAACAATGTACCTGTTCAAAATTACAAACAGATTCTACATAAGAACAAACCTACAGTCCCTGTCTTGTATGCACCGCCTGTATACGGCTGTTCAGAGTATATAGGGCCTTTTTTATTTTATGTGCGGGGTTCCCCTTAATATCCATACAAGACCCAAAGGGGCTGGTAATGGGCTGGGGTAGGGGGGGGGGTCATGGGGTAGCTATGCCATTTTTCTTAAAGATTTTCATCCATATTACCGGGACCAGACATTACATTAAAGCCGCAAGCAGTTTTAAATGGCTTTTTTTTCCTTTAGAAGTGTCATTTTGTGCAGGGACAGTTCTAAACACGGGAAACACGTGGCACTTCACAGGCATACTTTAGACACCCCCCCGGTACGATATTTAAAGGAATATTTGACTTTTTTTTTCACTTTATGCATCATTAAAATGACTGCTCCCGAAAAACGACCGTTTTTAAAACTTCTTTTTGCATTGATACATGTCCCCTGGTGCAGAACCCGGGTTCCCAAACCCTTTTTAGGACAATAACATGCATAATAGTCGTTATAATTAGCACTTTAGAATTCGAACGTTCGCATCCATTGTATTTAATAGGGTTCTAATGTTCGTACGAACTTTCGGTCCGTTCGCGGGTTCTGGTGCGAACCGAACCCGGGGGTGTTCGGCTCATCACTAACCTCAATATGATATGAACATTATTTGCTGAAATATTTTTTCACGTATTGGAATTGTTACACATTTGAATTTTCATTAATTCAATTAATGGGACTTTTTTTTATAATTGAGTGTTATAGATTTTTTTAATTGTTGTGGGCTTGACAGCACGACATTTTCACGATTGGGACTAATCGATTTATATATGGTGACTACCAATTCACCTTTTTGTATTTTGGTATCACAGGATTGGGTTGGTGTTTATATTTAAGAATTATTCACATAATAATTTATTAGATAAGAGATCACGTATCAATTAAGTATATTAAGAGTATCTGAGCGCCCCCTTTTTTCTTGTATAAACACTCATTCAGATAGGAGCCAAAGACTCCATCCGCAGGGGAGCAGCCGTTATATATAATTTGTATATTTATTTATATATTAAAAAAAATCACATAATTTTGCATATATCAATTGGCGCTGAATCACAGCAATAGAAATAATTTCAAGGAATGTAAACATCCCTGGTAATAGACATAAGGGATGACAGGTCCTGTTTATGGAGAGATCCGGGGTCAAAAATAACCCAAATCTGTTCTTTAAACCACTTCAGCCCCGGGCCATTTGGCTGGCCAATGACCGGAGCACTTTTTGTGATTCGGCACTACGTCGCTTTAACTGACAATTGCGCGGTCGTGCGACGTGGCTCCCAAACAAAATTGACGTCCTCTCTTTCCCCCAAACAGAGCTTTCTTTTGGTGTTATTTGATCACCTCTGCGGTTTTTATTTTTTGCGCTATAAACAAAAATAGAGCGACAATTTTGAAAAAAAGCAACATTTTGTACTTTTTGCTATAATCAATATCCCCATTTTTTTTTAAAGCGATTTTTTCCCTCAGTTTAGGCCGATATGCATTCTTCTACATATTTTTGGTAAAAAAAAAAAAACACGCAATGAAAATGACGATGGTCCCAAAAATGTGTCAAAAGTGTCCGATGTGTCCGCCATAATGTCGCAGTCACAAAAAAAAAAAAAAAAAAAAATCGCTGATCGCTGCCATAACTAGTGAAAAGAAAAAAAAAAAAAAAAAATTATAAAAATTCCATAAAACTACCCCCTATTTTGTAAACGCTATAGCTTTCGCGCAAACCAATCAAACGCCGATTGCGATTTTTTTTTACCAAAAATATGTAGAAGAATACGTATCGGCCTAAACTGAGGGGAAAAATATGTTTTTTTTATATATTTTCAGGGATATTTATTATAGCAAAAAATATGTCATTTTTTTCCAAATTGTCGCTCTATTTTTGTTTATAGCGCAAAAAATAAAAACCGCAGGAGGTGATCAAATACCACCAAAATAAAGCTCTATTTTTCGGCCAAAAAGGATGTCAATTTTGTTTGGGAGCCACGTCGCACGACTGCACAATTGTCAGTTAAAGCAACGCAGTGCCGAATCGCAAAAAGGGGCCTGGTCTTTATGCTGCGTATTGGTCCGGGGCTTAAGTGGTTAATTGGTTTGCGCAAAAGTTATAGCGTCAACAAAATAGGGGATTTATGGCATTTTTATTATTTTTTTTTTTTTAGTAATAGCTGTGATCTGCGATTTTTATCAGGACTGCGACTATATGGCGGACACATCGGACACTTTTGACACCATTTTTGGGACCATTGTCATTCACACAGCGATCAGTGCTATATAAATGCACCGATTACTGTGAAAATTACACTGGCAGGGAAGGGGTTAACCACTAGAGGGCGCTGAAGGGGTTAAGTGTGTCCTAGGGAGTGATTCTAACTGTTAATGGGAGGAGCTACCAGTGACACATCAGAGATCACTGTTCCCGATCACAGGGAACAGTAGATCCCTGACGTGTCACTAGGCAGAACAGGGGAATGCCTTGTTTACAAAGGCATCCCCCTGTTCTGCCTTTGCCAACCGCAATTGCGGGCCCCCGGGAACATCCAGTTCCCGGGACCCGCGAGCGCGCTCACGAGGCACGCGAGCGCTGGGCGGCAAATTTAAAGGGACGTACAGGTACGCCCATTTGCCTGCCCGTGACATTTTGCCGACGTATATCAGCGTGCGGCGGTCGGCAAACGGTTAACTGATTACCTATGGGAGCAGCCAGCCGCACCATCGGATCGTTTCTTGGGAAAACCCGTGGAAAAGATAAACCCGAGAAACACCAGCAGGCGGGCGGGGGGGGGGGGGGGGTGTCATGATGTTTCCTCCCACTTCTTCGCAAACAGTTTCAGCGAGCCACCAGCAGCAAAAAAAAAAAAAAAAAAAAAAACAGGGTTATGGCTGATATCTCTTCAGCCATAATCCCGGTAAGCCACTTGCAGACCACAACGTATATATTCGTATTGCGGTCGGCAAGTTGTTTTTAACCAATCACTAGTCCAGACCCGGCCAAGGATCCTCCCCTCCCCCATGCAGGCTCTGTGCCGACTCTCACCTTTCTCCTCGGGGTGGGTATTGGCATTGGACTCGGGCCGCTGAGAACATTCCGGCTCCTCCGCACACCCCTGGCGTCAGCTAGTGATGAGGGCGTCAAAAGCTTTTTTTTTGGTTGTTTTAGAATAAACGTTTATTGGAAGAATAATGTAACGGAAGCTCACATGCAGAAAACTGACCTAAAACACGCCAAGCGGCAGCATGCTGGACCGCTAATGTTAGCTGGAAGGTTAGGCGGAACTCCAGTTTTGTTAAAAACTAAACCACGCCTAATATATTAAAGATGCGGGTTATTCTGCTTATATTTGGCCTTCCCTGGTTCCTCCCCTCCCCGGGAGGGGCCAACAGGGGGCTGTACATGGCTTCCTGAATACATCACAACTCCCAGCCTCAGTACTCCTCTCAGGAGCCTTCAGCCCTGGTGCAAGCAGTGGGAGGAGTTATGCAAATATCAAAATGCCTTGATGGGTGGGTCTGGAGGAACGGTGTTCCTAGGCAGGCTGTATTTGCATGCAGACCACCCATGAGTAAGGCTCTATGATTGAAAGAACTGAAATCCAAGGAATGAAAGGGGGAGGACCAGGGACCTTCAGGCTGAGGAGGAAAGGACTTGTATGATGCTGAAGGACCTCCATGCCCCCAACACAGGCAGTCTGCATTCAGTACATTATGCCTGTGCTCATACTCTCTACTTTACACAAATAGTTGTAAATAGCATTATAAAATATAGCAAAGTGAATACTCCCATTTGCAGAAATCTATAAACAAATGTATTTTTCTGTAATTATTCCCACTGCAACATTTACATCATTTACAGTGCCTTGAAAAAGTATTCATACCCCTTGAAAATTTTCCACGTTTTGTCATGTTACAACCAAAAACGTAAATGCATTTTATTGGGATTTTATGCGATAGACCAACACAAAGTGGCACATAATTGTGAAGTGGAAGAAAAAAAAATTGAAAACCATTTATAATTTAACAAATAAATATGTGAAAAGTGTGGGGGGGAGGGGGGGCATTTGTATTCAGCCCCCTTTACTCTGATACCCCCAACTAAAATCTAGTGGAACCAATTGCCTTCAGAAGTCACCTAATAAGTAAATAGTACACCTGTGTGTAATTTAATCTCAGTAGAAATATAGCTGTTCTGTGAAGCCCTCAGAGGTTTGTTAGAGAACCTTAGTGAACAAACAGCATCATGAAGGCCAAGGAACACACCAGACAGGTCAGGGATAAAGTTGTGGAGAAGTATAAAGCAGGGTTAGGTTATAAAAAAATCTCCCAAGCTTTGAACAATTTACGGAGCTCTGTTCAATCCATCATCAGAAAATGGAAAGAGTATGGCACAACCGCAAACCTACCAAGACATAGCTGCCCACCTAAACTGGCCGTGCCGGGCAAGGAGAGCATTCATCAGAGAAGCAGCCAAGAGGCCCCATGGTAACTCTGGATGAGCTGCAGAGATCCACAGCTCAGGGGGGAGAATCTGTCCACAGGACAACTATTAGTCGTGCTTCTCAAGAAGACATTGGTGAAAGAAAGTCTTAAGAAGTCCTGTTTGCAGTTTGTGAGAAGCCATGTGGGGGACACAGCAATCATGTGGGGGACACAGCAATCATGTGGGGGACACAGCAAATATGTGGGGGACACAGCAAATATGTGGGGGACACAGCAAATATGTGGGGGACACAGCAAATATGTGGGGGACACAGCAAATATGTGGGGGACACAGCAAATATGTGGGGGACACAGCAAATATGTGGGGGACACAGCAAACATGTGGAAGAAGGTGCTCTGGTCACATGAGACCAAAATTTTACTTTTTGGCCTAAAAGCAAACCGCTATGTGTGGCGGAAAACTTACACTACACATCACCCTGAACACACCATCCCCACTTTGAAACATGGTGGTGGCAGCATCATGTTGTGGGGATGCTTTTCTTCAGCAGGGACAGGGAAGCTGGTCAGAGTTGATGGGAAGATGGGTGGAGCCAAATACAGGACAATCTTAGAAGAAAACCTGAGACTTGAGATATTTTACAAAGAAGAATGGGCAGAAAATGTCCCTCTCTAGATGTGCAAAGCTGGTAGAGACATCCCCAAAAAGACTTGTAGCTGTAATTGCAGAGAAAGGCGGTTCTACAAAGTATTGACTCCGGGGGGCGCCATACAAATGTCACCCACACTTTACATATTTATTTGTAAAAAATTTTGAAAATCAATTATAATTTTCCTTCCACTTCACAATTATGTGCCACTTTGTGTTGGTCTATCACATAAAGTACATTTACGTTTTTGGCGGTAACATACCCCTTGGAAATTTTCCAAATTTTGTCATAACTACTTTTTCAAGGCACCTTACATCTATATTTACCCTAATGGAGCCAATCACTAGTGAGCCATTACTGCACTGGCTGCAATAGATCACTATACCAGTCCCCCTGAACTCTCTGCATTACCTACTACTGACCCCTCAACTCTGCACTACTTACTCCTGAACTCTGTGCGTTACCTACTCCTGGCCCCTGAACTCTGTGCTACTTACTCCTGACCCCTACACTTTGTCCGTTACTCGCTCCTGACCCCTGCACTCTCTGCATTGCCTTCTCCTGACCCCCTGAACTCTCTGCATTGCCTTCTCCTGACCCCCTGAACTCTCTGCATTGCCTTCTCCTGACCCCCTGAACTCTCTGCATTGCCTTCTCCTGACCCCCTGAACTCTCTGCATTGCCTTCTCCTGACCCCCTGAACTCTGTGCTACTTAATCCCATTCCCTGAACTCTCTGCATTACCTACTCCTGACCCCTGAATTCTGCACTACTTACTCCTGAACTCTGTGCTACTTACTCCTGACCCCTGCACTCTATGTTTTACTTACTCCTGGCCCCTTAACTCTGTTGCTTACTGCTGAGCCCTACACTCTGTGTTGAACTTACTACTGGTCTCTGAACTATGGGCTAGTTTCTCTTGAACTCTGTGTGTTACTTTCTCCTGACCCCTACACTTTGTGTGACTATAACTTTTAGGAAATGTATAATCTCTCTGCCACTTCCTTATACTCCTTCCAAAGACAAAACTCTCAAATCCCTGAGCTAGAACAAGGCTTATGTAACACGACTGTTATTTCTAGTGATGGCAACCAATGCGAGCTGAAATTAACCAACATTATGGCAAATATAACATGTGTTATGGCTTAGTGAATTGTGCCTAAAACAGTTATAAAACAGAAGACACACAGCACACAAAATATATGTGCGAGGGTGGAAGGGGGTTAGTAATTATTAGTACCAGAGCACCAGTTACCTATGGGACAGGTACCCTTTAGTAGATACATTATGGCATGCAGGCAAGGCACTGGTTTCTATATGGAGCATACGGGGCAACTAGGCACATGCTTTGGGCGCCAGATTTTACTGGGCAGCACAGATCAGGTTATATTGTATTCGTAGGAAAGGAATTAAAAGGGAACATCTCTGAATTAGAAATTAAACATGGCAAGTAAGACCTCAGAACTGAACAAGACATGCAGAGAAGCTCTCAGTCCATGGAATTTTCTGGATGTTGTCTTTAGAAGTCACTAACAACCACATAACACCATAATATATGCTACGTATGCAGCATGCCAGTGATTGTGTATCTCTCTCTCTCTTACCTGATTGGTTGTCAGTTTCACTTCTTTAAGAGGCCACAGCTGCCTAGAGAAGACAAAAAGAACAAAACACAAATAAAACAAAAAGACATAGTTGACATAGTGGTGATAGATAGACAGATCTAGAGGTTTGTGGATCCCTGACCATCACACATTGTTGGACATCCCATTTCATTACCATGGTCATTCATATGGAGTTGATCCCAACTTGCAGCCATAACATCCTCCACTCTTCTGGGAAGACATTCTACAAGATTGGAGGGTGTCTGAGAATTTGGGCCCATTTGTGAGGTCAGATTCTAAGGTTGAGAAGATCTGGTTTAAAAATTGGCGTTCATTCCAAAAGTGTTCAGTAGGGTTGAGGTCAGAGCTCTGTCTTTATGGAGCTGGCTTAGTACACAGGGACATAGTCATGGGGGAACAGAAAAGGGCCTTCCCCAAACATACTCCAAGGTTGAGCTGTTGGACATCCTGTTCCAAAACCATCAATATGGAGTTGCACCTCATTCCAAAACCACGGCCGTTAATACAGAGTTGCCTTCCTATTAAAAAACCATGGGCATTAATATGGCGATACCCCCCCCCCCCCAATCCAAAACCATGGACATTAATATGGAGTTGCACCTCATTTCAAAACCACGGCCGTTAATGCAGAGTTGCCTTCCTATTAAAAAGGCATGGCCATTAATATGGCGGTAACCCCCGAATCCAAAACCATGGACATTATTAAGGAGTTTCCCTCAATTCCAAAACCATGACCAATAATATAGAGTGGCCCCTAATTTGTGGCTACAGCATCCTCTACTCTTCTGGGAAGACTTTCCATAAGATTTTGGAGGGTGTCTGTGGGAATTTGGGCCATTTGTGAGGTCAGGGACAAAGATTGGATGAGAAGACCTGGCTCACAAGTGGCGTTCATTTCGAAAGGTGTTCAATAGGGTTGAGGTGATGGCTCTGTGCAGGACACTTAAAGTTCCTTCATGACCTCAAACCTACTAAACACCCTTGGGATGAGAAGACCTCATCCCAAAAGGTGTTCAGTAGGGTTTATGGGTCAGGTACCGATTTTGGATGAGAAGACCTGGCTTAAAATCTATTTCATCCCAAAAGGTGTTCAGTAGGGTTGAGGTCATGGCTCTGCGCAAGACACTCAAGTTCCTCCACACCAAACTGGTCACACCATGTCTTTATGGGAGCTGGCTTTGTACACAGGGGCGCAGCCATGATGGAACAAAAAAGTGTACCCTTCAATGGAAAAACCTTAACTCAAATCATTTGCTGGGAAAATAGATAATATGGCTTGGAGACATTCCATCTCAAAATCGAGGCCATTAACATGGCTACAACATTCTCCACTTTCCCGGGAAGGTTTTCAATAAGATTTCAGAAAGTCTTTGTGGGAATTTGTGCCCATTTGTGAGGTCAGGTGCCAAGGTTAAAAAAATGTTTTAGTGGATTACCAAGTTGCATAGGTAGCGACTGCAATGTCTGGAAGATATGTACTGTGTATCTGCAAATATATGAAATATCCTTGATGGAATATTTATTAGCTATTTACTATTGTGCAATATTTGGTTCGGATGAAATATAAAAAAGTATTGATATATAGCAAAATGCATAAAATCTAAATATGAAATTGTATTGCGATTTGAACCAATTAAAAGCTGTCCTCCATCAAAGTTATCTCTTTGTGTCCGTGTGCCTCATACAAAGTCCCGCCCTCTACTTTCCTTTTTGAATACTAAACCCGGGATGGAGGAGGGGATCTGAACGGCCCCTGAACCTCATTTAAAGTCCCAAAAAACCCCTTCTTTTTTCCCCTTTTTTATCAAGATTTCAGAAAGTCTTTGTGGGAATTTGTGCCCATTTGTGAGGTCAGGTGCCAAGGTTGGATGAGAAGACCTGGCTCACAATTGGAGTCCATTACAAAAAAGGTTCAGTAGGGTTGAGGTCAGGGCTCTCTCCTCCACACCAAACTGGTCAAACCATGTCTTTATGGAGCTGGCTTTGTGCACAGGCACAAGGGCCGATAGATAGATGGATATATAGGAGAGACAGATCAGTACCTTTGCACATCCAGGAACTCCAGCAGTTTGGTGTCTGTCAGGTGACCCAGGCGGACTATACCTTGCCAGTAGAGGGCATCCTCCTGCTCGTGGTAGAGCATATACAGCATGAAGAGGTCAGGGTGGAATTGGGGGAGGATGGCGGGGAGGATCACAGTATGAGGATTCAGCTCATCACTAGAAATAGGAAATACACAGCTGAGTCTTTCCTCTGAAAAGTGACATCTCATTTCTAATCAATCATTAGTGGGAGAGAAGTCCTATAACAGTGATGGCGAACCTGGGCACCCCAGATGTTTTGGAACTACATTTCCCATGATGCTCCACTACACTGCAGAGTACATGAGCATCATGGGAAATGTAGTTCCAAAACATCTGGGGTGCCGAGGTTCGCCATCACTGTCCTATAATAAGCTACTGTATATAGGTTATCGCTCACCTCAGTTCTTCCTCCTCCTCCTCCTGCACTACGGGGATTGTCCGTCTTTCCTTCTCAGCTTTCATGGCCATTAACTCCCTACAAATAATGAAATTCACACATCAGAAGTTTAGTACTTCCGTCACTGGGTACGGCTCAGCTCTCCATGGCTCTATTGGTCTGTTCTGGGGATGACACAGATAGTACCTGAAAAACTCCCAGATCTTTCTGGCATAGTACTTGATTTCCTCCTGTGCCATGCCCAACAGATGGAGATTTGCCCCCGCTCCAGAGTATGTAGCCTGAAATGTCCCATGTAGCATCTTCAGGAGTTTCTTCAGAGGGTGCGGAGAGAAGTTGAATGCCTGAAAGCAAAATAGGATATTACTGGGGAGAATTTGGGGGTCACCTATCAAGCAAATAAGTAATACAAGTAGATTCCTGACAATTATTAAAAGACCAAGAGACCGTTCTTTTTATGAATGTATTCCCACTCCTTGCACCTGAAATCCTGGGCAGCCAACCGAGACTGACCCCACACACACCTATGGAATTGACCCACCCAAACCCCACCTCTAATTATGCAAGAGCTGCCCATTCACGGCCCTCCGATCACTGAAATGAATACCCAACTACTGCAGGTGGCCATAACACTGCCCCTAATCCAATCTAGTGCCTCTGGGGTAGGGTGACCAAGTCTGTGCCCGGTTTTGTCCCTGGATTGGATTTGAACAGGGGCTGGGGCAATTTCAAAGACAGTCAGCGCAGAATAAAAAAACAAAAAAAAAAAAACGGAATTACATACCCCCGCTCGGCCGCTCCTACTAGCTTAGGGGTGTATTTTTTCCATTATCTGTGCCCCTTTCTGATGATCATGTGCTGGTCGGAGCGGAGGGAATATTTCTTCAGTTTCGGGCGCATGCCCATTCAGCTCCGCTCGCATGTTCTTCTGCCTTGGCTCAAGTCCCGGCCAGCTGCCTGCCTGCTTATCCCCTTGCCTTACCTGGCGGAGTGATCTTCCTCCGCTCCCCACCCAGTAGAGTAGGACTTGACAGGCTGTGAGGCGGGTGGCTGGCATTGAGTCGCCGATTCCTGCCATTACTAGTAAAAAAAAAAAAAATATGTCCCCGGATTTTATTTTAAAAATCTGGTCATCTTACTCTGGGGTGAGGATGGCACTATTTGGGCATGCCCTAGAGGGCAATAGGTGCTTCCAGATGGTGAATTGTGTGGACTGGCTAATACTTTGATTTCATTGAGATAAATACTGGTAAAGCTGACCAGTATTAACTTCATGTCACCTTTCTTAATTTCTCTACAAAGAAAACCAGGTAATCTGACCAGTATTGGCGTCATGTCCCCTTCCTTACCTTCTCTACAAAAAAGAACATGCAAGCTAAACATTATGAACGTTGTGTCCCCTTCCTTACCTTCTCTACATAGAAGATCAGGTAAAGCTGACCAGTATTAACATGTTTCGTCCCTTACATTCTCTACATAGAAGACCAGGTAAAGCTGACCAGTATGAACGTCATGTCCCCTTCCTTACCTTCTCTACATAGAATATTGGGTAAAGCTGACCAAAGTTAACATCATGTCTCGTCCCTTACATTCTCTACAAAGAAGATTGGGTAAAGCTGACCAGTATTCCCCTTTCTTACCTTCTCTACATTGAAAACCAGGTAAAGCTGACCAGTATTACCGTCATGTCCCCTTCCTTACCTTCTCTACATAGAAGACCATGTAAAGCTGACCAGTGTGAACATCATTTTCCCTTCCTTACCTTCTCTACAAAGAAGACCGTGCAAGGCTGACCAGTATTAACGTAATAACCTCTTCCTTATTTTCTCTACATTGAAGACCAGGTACAGCTGACCAATATTGACATCATATATCCACTTCCTTACCTTCTCTACAAAGAAGACCAGGCAAAGCTGACCAGTAATAGGGTCATGTCTTCTTCCTTACCTTCTCTAGATACACATGGAAAGCCTCTGGCTCCTGCTGGAAATTCAAGTTCTTCAACATGTCCTCCATCTTCACCGAGTCATCCTCAGTTCCGCCCCTGGAAATGACATCAGAAAACATGTCATAATTATATCGGCCTATTCAAACATTCCCATAAAGCTAAACTGCTGTCTTATATATATAACTTTGTACAGATCTGAACTGGAAGAAAGCTCAGTATTGAGTAATAGGGAGGGGAGTCAAACTAAGTACAGCCAAGATGTGAATGGGTCATTCTCTGAAGTGTGCCAGTGCCATCCAAATGAGCAAAATAATTAAAAAACACGGAAGAAGTACCCTGACACTAGGGCAACCAACTGACCTTCCTGTCATAGTTCAATGTACTCGTAGTTCTGAGTCGTGGTTCCTCGCCTTATTTCTGTGTTAGTTTACAAACCATCAATGGTACAATGTAACAGAGACCAGTACAGAAATTCTCAAAACTTTTTACTACCCCAGAAATGACTTTCGTTACATTGGTGATCAGTGAGAAGCATGTTCCTTACATTGGTGATCAGTGAGAAGAATGTTCCTTACATTGGTGATCAGTGGGAAGAATGTTCCTTACATTGGTGATCAGTGGGAAGAATGTTCCTTACATTGGTGATCAGTGGGAAGAATGTTCCTTACATTGGTGATCAGTGGGAAGAATGTTCCTTACATTGGTGATCATTGGAAAAAATGTTCCTTACATTGGTGATCAGTGGGAAGAATGTTCCTTACATTGGTGATCAGTGGGAAGAATGTTCCTTACATTGGTGATCAGTGGGAAGAATGTTCCTTACATTGGTGATCAGTGGGAAGAATGTTCCTTACATTGGTGATCAGTGGGAAGAATGTTCCTTACATTGGTGATCAGTGAGAAGAATGTTCCTTACATTGGTGGTCAGTGGGAAGAATGTTCCTTACATTGGTGGTCAGTGGGAAGAATGTTCCTTACATTGGTGGTCAGTGGGAAGAATGTTCCTTACATTGGTGGTCAGTGGGAAGAAATCTCCCTTACATTGGTGATCAGTGGGAAGAATGTTCCTTACATTGGTAATCAGTGAGAAGAAATCTCCCTTACATTGGTGATCAGTGGGAAGAATGCCCCTTACATTGGTGATCAGTGGGAAGAATGTTCCTTACATTGGTAATCAGTGAGAAGAAATCTCCCTTACATTGGTGATCAGTGAGAAGAATGCTCCTTACATTGGTGATCAGTGAGAAGAATGTTCCTTACATTGGTGATCAGTGGGAAGAATGTTCCTTACATTGGTGATCAGTGGGAAGAATGTTCCTTACATTGGTGATCAGTGGGAAGAATGTTCCTTACATTGGTGATCAGTGGGAAGAATGTTCCTTACATTGGTGATCAGTGGGAAGAATGTTCCTTACATTGGTGATCAGTGGGAAGAATGTTCCTTACATTGGTGATCAGTGGGAAGAATGTTCCTTACATTGGTGATCAGTGGGAAGAATGTTCCTTACATTGGTGATCAGTGAGAAGAATGTTCCTTACATTGGTGATCAGTGGGAAGAAATCTCCCTTACATTGGTGATCAGTGGGAAGAATGTCCCTTACATTGGTGATCAGTGGGAAGAATGTCCCTTACATTGGTGATCAGTGGGAAGAATGTCCCTTACATTGGTGATCAGTGGGAAGAATGTCCCTTACATTGGTGATCAGTGGGAAGAATGTCCCTTACATTGGTGATCAGTGGGAAGAATGTCCCTTACATTGGTGATCAGTGGGAAGAATGTTCCTTACATTGGTGATCAGTGGGAAGAAATCTCCCTTACATTGGTGATCAGTGAGAAGAATGTTCCTTACATTGGTGATCAGAGGGAAGAATGTTCCTTACATTGGTCATCAGTGGGAAGAATGTTCCTTACATTGGTGATCAGTGGGAAGAATGTTCCTTACATTGGTGATCAGTGAGAAGAATGTCCCTTACATTGGTGATCAGTGGGAAGAATGTTCCTTACATTGGTGATCAGTGGGAAGAATGTTCCTTACATTGGTGATCAGTGGGAAGAATGTTCCTTACATTGGTGATCAGTGGGAAGAATGTCCCTTACATTGGTGATCAGTGGGAAGAATGTCCCTTACATTGGTGATCAGTGGGAAGAATGTCCCTTACTATGGTGATCAGTGGGAAGAATGTTCCTTACATTGGTGATCAGTGGGAAGAATGTCCCTTACATTGGTGGTCAGTGGGAAGAATGTCCCTTACATTGGTGGTCAGTGGGAAGAAATCTCCCTTACATTGGTGATCAGTGAGAAGAATGTTCCTTACATTGGTGATCAGAGGGAAGAATGTTCCTTACATTGGTGATCAGTGGGAAGAATGTCCCTTACATTGGTGGTCAGTGGGAAGAATGTTCCTTACATTGGTGATCAGTGGGAAGAAATCTCCCTTACATTGGTGATCAGTGAGAAGAATGTTCCTTACATTGGTGATCAGAGGGAAGAATGTTCCTTACATTGGTCATCAGTGGGAAGAATGTTCCTTACATTGGTGATCAGTGGGAAGAATGTTCCTTACATTGGTGATCAGTGGGAAGAATGTTCCTTACATTGGTGATCAGTGAGAAGAATGTCCCTTACATTGGTGATCAGTGGGAAGAATGTTCCTTACATTGGTGATCAGTGGGAAGAATGTTCCTTACATTGGTGATCAGTGGGAAGAATGTTCCTTACATTGGTGATCAGTGGGAAGAATGTTCCTTACATTGGTGATCAGTGGGAAGAATGTCCCTTACATTGGTGATCAGTGGGAAGAATGTCCCTTACATTGGTGATCAGTGGGAAGAATGTCCCTTACTATGGTGATCAGTGGGAAGAATGTTCCTTACATTGGTGATCAGTGGGAAGAATGTCCCTTACATTGGTGGTCAGTGGGAAGAATGTCCCTTACATTGGTGATCAGTGGGAAGAATGTCCCTTACTATGGTGATCAGTGGGAAGAATGTCCCTTACTATGGTGATCAGTGGGAAGAAATCTCCCTTACATTGGTGATCAGTGGGAAGAATGTCCCTTACATTGGTGATCAGTGGGAAGAATGCCCCTTACATTGGTGATCAGTGGGAAGAATGCCCCTTACATTGGTGATCAGTGGGAAGAATGTCCCTTACATTGGTGATCAGTGGGAAGAATGTTCCTTACATTGGTGATCAGTGGGAAGAATGTTCCTTACATTGGTGATCAGTGGGAAGAATGTTCCTTACATTGGTGATCAGTGAGAAGAATGTCCCTTACATTGGTGATCAGGGGGAAGAATGTTCCTTACATTGGTGATCAGGGGGAAGAATGTTCCTTACATTGGTGATCAGGGGGAAGAATGTTCCTTACATTGGTGATCAGGGGGAAGAATGTTACTTACATTGGTGATCAGTGGGAAGAATGTTCCTTACATTGGTGATCAGTGGGAAGAATGTTCCTTACATTGGTGATCAGTGGGAAGAATGTTCCTTACATTGGTGATCAGTGAGAAGAATGTTCCTTACATTGGTGATCAGTGGGAAGAATGTTCCTTACATTGGTGATCAGTGGGAAGAATGTTCCTTACATTGGTGATCAGTGAGAAGAATGTTCCTTACATTGGTGATCAGTGAGAAGAATGTTCCTTACATTAGTGATCAGTGGGAAGAATGTCCCTTACATTGGTGATCAGTGGGAAGAATGTTCCTTACATTGGTGATCAGTAGGGATGGGCCCGGTGCTCGATTCGAACCCATGTTCGAATCGAGCATCGGGCGTTCGCTCGCTCGTCGAGCCCAGAACTATTTGGGCCGTTCGCATCACATTCGTGTGATGCGAGCGGCCCCGCAATGCATTGCGGCCGGCGCAGTGCATTGCTGGCTGATGATTGGCCAAGCATGCACTGTGACCCCGCATGCTTGGCCAATCACAGCGCCCGAAACTCGGAGAGCAATAATTGGCTACAGGCAGGACGCCTGTAGCCAATTACAGCTCAGGGGCTTTAGTACACGCCCCACCATTTAAAAGGCCGCCACGCCATCGGCCCCGGTCACATGAGTTCCGGCTTTAGGAGAGATTAGTCTGCTGATTCTGTCTTTGCTTGATACTGAAAGATTTGCTCTTCTTTGCTAAACCATTGGCTATTTCTTTGCTAAACCATTGCTACCTAAGTCATTGATCGTTCATTGCTGCTGATTGCACAGTTAGTGTGTTATTAGCTGCTGCTGGGGATTAGTCTGGTGCGTGCTTACTGTTAGTACAGTATTGCAGTAGTACCAACCGCAGTGCTGTTAGCACAGCATTGCACCCCAACAGCACCCATAGGACTTCTAGTGTGTTAGTGGCAGCAAACAGAGCTCCTATATTTTCTTCTCAGCAGCACCCATAGGACTTCTAGTGTGTTAGTGGCAGCAAACAGAGCTCCTATATTTTCTTCTCAGCAGCACCCATAGGACTTCTAGTGTGTTAGTGGCATCACACAGAGCTCCTATATTTTCATCTCAGCAGCACCCATAGGACTTCTAGTGTGTTAGTGGCATCACACAGAGCTCCTATATTTTCTTCTCAGCAGCACCCATAGGACTTCTAGTGTGTTAGTGGCATCACACAGAGCTCCTATATTTTCTTCTCAGCAGCACCCATAGGACTTCTAGTGTGTTAGTGGCAGCAAACAGAGCTCCTATATTTTCATCTCAGAAGCACCCATAGGACTTCTAGTGTGTTAGTGGCAGCAAACAGAGCTCCTATATTTTCTTGTCAGCAGCACACATAGTACCTATAGTGTGTTAGTGTCAGCACCCATAGGACCTACAGTGTGTTGTGAGCACACATAGGAGTTCTATTTTTTATACTATATACACTACCGACTACAATGGCTGGAAGACCGCCAAGGAGAGGCAGAGCGTGCCGAGGCAAGAACACAGGGCAGGCAGGCTCTGTTTCTAGAGACAACAGTGCTGGCCGTGGACGTGGTCGTGCATCGTCATCAGCACGTGGCCATGGGACACGCTTGTCTTTGTTTTCGGCAGCTGGACATGTGGAGCCGCATCATGCCGAAGGCTTGGTAGAATGGATGACCAAGCCCTCCTCATCCTCTCTCACCCAGGCTCAGGGTACTGGCAGAGCAGCTGCCAACGCGTACTCAATGGCATCATCAGCCACCCCTTCCCTAGACCCACCATGTCCTCCTGAGGAGTCCCCCGAACTGTTTGAGCACAGTGTTGGGTACATGCTCCAGGAGGATGCCCAACGATTCGAAGGCTCGGATGATGATACCCAGCTTGAGGAAGTCAGTAGTGTGCGCGCAGAGAGAGGGGATGCTGAAGGACAGCAATCTGGCAGTAGTGTTCCACCAGCTGCAGCTTACTGCCAGGTTTGCTCTAGTGGTGAAGAGGGAGGGGATGATGAGGTCACTGACTCCACGTGGGTGCCTGAAGGGAGAGAGGAGGAGGAGGAGGATGCAGCGTCACATGTCCAACGAGGCAGGATGCCCCCTGGAGGCCAGCTAGAGGCCAGCACAGCAACTGTACCACACCGCAGAGCTCCGCCTGTGCAGGGCGCTGCCTCTGCACGTTATCACAAAAGTTCTTTGGTGTGGGCCTTTTTTGAGACGAGTGCATCAGATCGCACCACTGCTATTTGCAATATTTGTCTCAAGCGTATCTCGCGTGGCCAAAACATCAGCCGCTTGGGCACCACAAGCATGAGCAGACATATGTCGACCTGCCATGCAGCTCGTTGGCAAGCACACATAAAAGACCCACACCAAAGAACAAAGCGGACCTCTCCTTGCTCCTCATCAGCTGGGATCTCCATCCCCACTATATCTTCAGTCCTCTCTGAAAGCTGCTCTGAGAGGACTGAAGGTGTAGAATTAGGTGTGTCACAACCAAGTACTTGCAGTACACCGACGTCCGATTGTAGCAGGCAAATTTCCCTGCCCCAGCTGCTGGACCGTCGAAAGAAGTTCACTCCCAGCCATCCACATGCCCAGCGGTTGAATGCTAGCTTGGCTAAATTGCTAGCACTTCAACTGCTGCCTTTTCAGTTGATAGACTCGGCCCCCTTCCGTGAGTTTGTGCAATGTGCGGTTCCTCAGTGGCAGGTTCCCAAACGCCACTTTTTCTCACGGAAGGCGATTCCGTCTCTCTACTGGCATGTGGAAGGCAATGTCCATGCCTCGCTGGACAGGGCGGTCAGCGGTAAGGTGCATATTACCGCTGACTCATGGTCCAGCAGGCATGGACAGGGACGTTATCTTTCTTTCACGGCCCATTGGGTCACTCTATTGGTAGCTGGGAGGGATGCAGGACAAGGTGCAGTAGTGTTGGAGGTTGTTCCGCCACCACGCCTCCAAAATGCTACTACTGGTTTTGACACACCTCTCTCCTCCACCCCCTCCTCTTCTTCTTCCTCCATGTCCTCTTCGAGTGCTCTGTCCTCGGAACCAGCGGTGCTCCGTAGGCGTACAAGGGGCTACGCGAGTACGCAGGCAAAAAGATGCCATGCCGTGCTTGCGCTGGTGTGTTTGGGGGACAGGAGCCACACTGGGCCAGAGGTTCTGGCAGCTCTGCAGGGGCAGGCCGAGAGGTGGTTGACGCCACACCAGCTTAAGCCAGGAATGGTCGTTTCTGATAATGGCACCAACCTCCTCTCCGCCCTGCGACAGGGGCAGCTCACCCATGTGCCCTGTATGGCTCACGTCCTCAACCTGGTGGTGCAGCGGTTCTTGGGCAGGTTCCCAGGCTTACAGGATGTCCTGAGGCAGGCCAGGAAAGTCTGTGTGCATTTCCGCCGATCTTATAATGCCAGTGCTCGGCTGACTGAGCTGCAAAAGGAGCTGAACCTGCCCAAGAACCGCCTAATATGTGACATGCCCACCAGGTGGAACTCAACGTTGGCCATGCTGCAGCGACTGCACACGCAGCAGAGGGCCATCAATGAGTACCTTTGCGACTACGGCACCAGGACAGGGTCAGGGGAGCTTGGCTTTTTTTCCCCACGCCAGTGGGGCATGATCAGGGATGCATGCACTGTCCTCTCACCATTTGAGGAGGCCACGAGGATGGTGAGCAGTGACAGTACATGCATCAGTGACACTGTACCTCTTGTCCACCTGTTGGAGCACACGCTGCGTGGGATAATGGACAGGGCACTTGAGGCAGAACAGAGGCAGGAAAAGGAGGACTTCCTTGTCTCTCAAGGCCCCCTTTATCCAGACAATGTTCCTTCTGTCCCACCCATCACACAGGAAGAGGAGGAGGAGGAGGAGGAGGATTGTGTGAGCATGGAGGTGGAGCCTGGCACTCAGCATCAGCAGCAGCAGTCTTTTAGGGATGATGTACAGTCCCAACAAACCAGTGGACTTGTACGTGGCTGGGAGGAGGTGGCTGGCGATCATGTCATCCTCAGTGACCCATAAGACTCCGGACCGAATGCCTCAGCTAACCTACGCTGCATGGCCTCCCTGATCCTGCAAAGCCTGCGGAAGGATCCTCGTATTCTTCGGATCAAGGAGAGTGACCATTACTGGCTGGCCACTCTCCTTGATCCACGGTACAAGGGTAAGGTTGCGGACCTTATCTTGCCGTCGCAGAGGGAGCAGAGGATGAGACATCTCAGGGAGGCCTTGCAGAAAGGTCTGTGCAACGCGTTCCCAGAAACTGGGAGGTTACAAACTCCTGGTCCTGGACGACGAGTTGCTGAGGCTTCGGTCAGTAGCAGAAGGAGCGGTGGGGAAGGTGGACGTCTGACCGATGCGTTCAGACAATTTTTTAGTCCGCAGCCCCAAGGTATGATCGGTTCCAGCAACCATCGCCAGCGTCTGATATACATGGTTCAGGAATACCTAGGGGCAAGGTCAGACTTGGACACCTTTCTAGAGGTCGACCGATATATCGGTCGGCCGATATATCGGCCGATTTTTGGCATTTTTTCATTAATCGGCTTTGGCCGATATTCTGAGAACAGAAGCCGATATTAAAAAAAAAAAAAAAAAAACTTCAGCGCGGCTTGGAAATGACATCTCTCATAGAAGTCAATACAAGTTGCCTGAAGTTTCCCGTGCAGTGACTCATCTTTGGGCAGCCTGCCAAGTGAGAGAGAAAAGTTACAAATGTTTCTTCTTATCAATGAACTGAACTTGTGAGTAGAAGTTCTCAGTTTAACCATTTAAAGGCTAAATCTTTTCTGACACTTGTAGCTTACAAGTAAAAATCCTGTCTTTTCTGCTAGAAAATCACTTGGAACCCCCAAACATTATATATTTTTTTTTTGCAGAGACCCTAGGGAATAAAATGGCGGTTGTTGCAATATTTTATGTCACACGGTATTTGCGCAGCGGTCTTTCAAACGCAATTCTTTGGGAAAAAAATACACTTTAATGAATGTTAAATAAAACTAAACTTTTTTTTTCGTCAAAGTTTTGATTACCTGTTTTTGTGCCTGCTTCCCGATTCCCTTACCGAAGATGGCGGCGGCAGCACCCGAGAGCGAGATCGGCTTCGGGTGCCGACATCGCGGGCGCCCAGGACAAGTAAGTGTCCATATATTAAAAGTCAGCAGCTGCAGTATTTGTAGCTGCTGACTTTTAATATATATATTTTTTTTTGGCGGAACTCAGCTGCTTTCACACTGGAGCGGGCAGGCGTTGGCGGTAAAATGCAGCTAGTTTTAGCTGCGCTTTACCATAATTTTAGCGGCGATATTCGGCTGCTAGCGGGGTGCTTATAACCCAGCTAGCGGCCGATGAAGAGGTTAAATGCGCCCGTGTAGCACCGCTGCAGAAGCGCTTTGCAGGCGCTTCAGCAGCAGTGCCCATTAATTTCAATAGGCAGTAGTGATGGAGGAGCGGTATACACCGCTCCAAAGATGCTGCTTGCAGGACTTTTTAACGTCCTGCCAGCGCACCGCCTCAGTGTGAAAGCACTCAGGCTTTCACACTGAGACTGCAGGGGAGCTGTTTTGCAGCCATTTTTACAGGTGCTATTTTTAGCCCAAAAGTGCCTGAAAAACACCCCAGTGTGAAAGGGGTCCAACTGTTAGTTTTTTTTTTTCCCCTTCATCGGCCTAACATATCGGCCCCAAAAAATCGGCATCATATATCGGCCATCGGCCACAGCGATTTCTAAATATCGGCATCGGCCAGAGAAAAACCCATATCGGTCGACCTCTACACCTTTCCCACCGAAAATCCTCTGGCTTACTGGGTCCTGAGGATGGATCACTGGCCAGAGCTTGCACAGTATGCAATTGAGCTACTGGCCTGTCCTGCATCCAGCGTTCTTTCCGAACGCACATTCAGTGCTGCTGGAGGATTTGTCACCGATCATAGGGTGCGCCTGTCCACCGACTCGGTTGATCGACTGACCTTCATAAAAATGAATCAGTCTTGGATCACCACCAGCTACCAGACACCTGAAGCGGATATAACGGAATAATTTATAATGTCACATCCCTTCAAGACTGCCTATGCTGATGCTGAGTGACTGTCCTGTTATGTTCACTGACTATCCTCTTCCTCCTCCTCAATGATCCATGCCACCACACCAGTGCCTAAGGCACAATTTTTCAGCCCCTGTATAACAGGGGCGTGTAATTACAATTTTTTAAAAAGATGCTTCGCAACAGGTGTGACTGCTGTGCTCAGAGTACAGTATCTGTGAGGGGTTGCAGTGTTGTGGCACCAGCACCAGTGCCTAAGGCACAATTTTTCAGCCCCTGTTGGGGCGTGTAATTACAATTTTTAGGCAATGCTTTGCAACAGGTCTCATTGCTGTGCTCAGAGTACAGTATCTGTGAGGGGTTGCAGTGTTGTGGCACCAGCACCAGTGCCTAAGGCACAATTTTTCAGCCCCTGTATAACAGGGGCGTGTAATTACAATTTTTTAAAAAGATGCTTCGCAACAGGTGTGACTGCTGTGCTCAGAGTACAGTATCTGTGAGGGGTTGCAGTGTTGTGGCACCAGCACCAGTGCCTAAGGCACAATTTTTCAGCCCCTGTTGGGGCGTGTAATTACAATTTTTAGGCAATGCTTTGCAACAGGTCTCATTGCTGTGCTCAGAGTACAGTATCTGTGAGGGGTTGCAGTGTTGTGGCACCAGCACCAGTGCTTAAGGCACAATTTTTCAGCCCCTGTATAACAGGGGCGTGTAATTACAATTTTTTAAAAAGATGCTTCGCAACAGGTGTGACTGCTGTGCTCCAAGTACAGTATCTGTGAGGGGTTGCAGTGTTGTGGCACCAGCACCAATGCCTAAGGCACAATTTTTCAGCCCCTGTTTAACAGGGGCATGTAATTACAAATCTTGATCTAATAGTTCACAGCAGGGCCCATTCCTGCGCCCACCAAGAGTAACTATGAGGGCCTACAGTCTTGTGGCAACACCGTCCACCACCACCACCACCAAAGGCCCAATTTTTCTGCCCTGTTCAACAGGTGCATGCAATTACAAATCTTGATCTAATAACTCACAGCAGGGCCCATTCCTGCACCCACCAAGAGTAACTGAGGGCTTACAGTCTTGTGGCAACACCGTCCACCACCACCACCAAAGGCCCAATTTTTCTGCCCGGTTCAACAGGTGCATGCAAGTACAAATCTTGATCTATTAACTCACAGCAGGGCCCATTCCTGTGCCCACCAGTCTTGTGGCTACACCAACATCTAATAGGGCAAATTTCTGCAGAGTATATACGGCAGGCCCCTACTTTCAAACATCCAACTTACAAACGACTCCTACTTGCAAACGGCAAGAGAAAACAGGAAGTGAGAGGAAATCTACCCCTAGGAAGGAAAATTCTATCCTGTTAGATTTAATTTGGGAAAAAGGTATCTCCTCTCTACTGATGCTTTATCACCAATCCTTGTTTCAATTAAAACCCCACTTTTCCAAAAACATTTGTCATTGGGACGGAAAGTGAGGTGACATGTTCTGAACAGATGTGCAAAGACAGCAAATGTTACAGGGGTGATAACCCCTCCCTATGTTCTCCAAAAAGCTTAAAAATTGATTTTTTTGGGATGTAGCTACACTTCATAATGTACCTGTTCAGATTCTACTTAAGAACAAACCTACAGTCCATGTCTTGTTTGCACCACCTATATACTGCTGTTCAGAGTATATAGGGTTGTAGGTATAGGGTTTTATTTTGGGTGCGGGGTCCCCCTTAGTATCCATACAAGACCCAAAGGGGCTGGGGTGGGGGGGGGGGGGGGGGGTGATGGGGTAGCCATGCCATTTTTCTCAAGGATTTTCAGCCATATGGCGGCCAGGACAAGACATGACATTAAAGCCGCAAGTGGTTTTAAATGGCTTCTTTTTTTCCTTTACAAATGTCATTTTGTGCAAGGACAGTTCTAAACACGGGAAACACATGCCACTTCACAGGCATACTTTAGACACCCCCCAGGTACCATATTTAAAGGAAAATTTCACTTTTTTTTTTCACTTTATGCATCATTAAAATGACTGCTCCCGAAAAAACTTTAGTTTTTAAAATTTCTTTTTGCATTGATATATGTCCCCTGGGGCAGGACCCGGGTCCCCAAACCTGTTTTATAACATTAACATGCATATTGGCCGTTGTAATTAGCAATTTTGATTTCGAACATTCGCGTCCATTATAACGAATAGGGTTCGAAAATTCGCGCGAACTTTCGGTCCGTTCGAAGGTTCTGGTGCGAACCGAACCCGGGGGTGTTCGGCTCATCCCTAGTGATCAGTGGGAAGAATGTCCCTTACATAGGTGATCAGTGGGAAGAATGTTCCTTACATTGGTGGTCAGTGGGAAGAATGCTCCTTACATTGGTGATCAGTGGGAAGAATGTCCCTTACATAGGTGATCAGTGGGAAGAATGCTCCTTACATTGGTGATCAGTGGGAAGAATGCTCCTTACATTGGTGATCAGTGGGAAGAATGTCCCTTACATTGGTGATCAGTGGGAAGAATGTTCCTTACATTGGTGATCAGTGGGAAGAATGTCCCTTACATTGGTGATCAGTGAGAAGAAATCTCCCTTACATTGGTGATCAGTGGGAAGAATGTTCCTTACATTGGTGATCAGTGAGAAGAAATCTCCCTTACATTGGTGATCAGTGGGAAGAATGTTCCTTACATTGGTGGTCAGTGAGAAGAATGCTCCTTACATTGGTGATCAGTGGGAAGAATGCTCCTTACATTGGTGGTCAGTGGGAAGAATGCTCCTTACATTGGTGGTCAGTGGGAAGAATGCTCCTTACATAGGTGATCAGTGGGAAGAATGTCCCTTACATTGGTGATCAGTGGGAAGAATGTCCCTTACATTGGTCCTCCCAATGTACTGGAGTCCGCAAGGACATTCCAATAAACAAAAATTTTTGTGCCTACAATAAAATCCCGGATTTCATATATACAGTATATGGGCTGGAGGTGAAGATTTAATTCTGGTATATGATCAGGATTTTATGTTTTTATAGTATGTTGGTATGTTATTTATTATTTGGGGTAATGTTAGAGTAAGTGGTGTTTTATTCGCATTTGGTAGTTTGACTTTCTGTCATTTTAATCTGTGTTATTTATTCTATGTTGTATTTTATTTGTTTGGATGGTTTTATTTGTAGTGTAGTTTTGATTTGTTTTATTTGGTGCTAATGGCTGTTATTGGTAATTTTGTTGCGTTTTTGTATCGTTGCAATTTGCCAATTTCCCTTGGGATTAATAAAGTATTTTGTAAACCCAGAACAGAGCGTTGCAGAATAGAGTAACATCTTGTGGGAAATTATCTCAGCAGCTCACAGAAATGCAGAGCACAGATTTTAAAGACATAGCTGAGAAAAACACAGAAACATATCTACAGTATAAACCATTCATAACCCAACTTACTGATTGCAGCACAGGTACTCCTGGGATCTCTGGATCTTCTTGCTGGACTTGGTGTGAAATCCCAGGAAAGGTTCCTCCATTTCTTGGTTACAGCCGGATTCCAGGAATCTCTGGAACTCTTCAAATACTCCATGCCAGCGCTGCTCCACCGGAAACGACCCGACACCGAACTGACTGCCAAATGGAAGAGGGGGGACATGGATCAGACTGATAGGGAGCGAGAACGGTGCTGAAGTCAAACGCAGGCTTGTAAGCCAGAGAGGCCAGGTCTGTCTACTGAATGCACCGGGTAAAACTCTGGTGCTGATTGGACTGCACACTTATATTTAATTCACCCATCAAGGCATATTGATATTTGTATAGCTCCACCCACTGCTTGCATAAGGACTGAGGGCTCATAGGAGGGAGTACTGGGGCTGTATCACTATCAGAAACAATGGGAGGGCCCCCACCGGATCGCTTTCAGAAACAATGGGAGGGCCCCCCGAATTGCTTTCAGAAACAATGGGAGGGCCCCCACCGGATCGTTTTCAGAAACAAATGGGAGGGCTTCCCCCCGGATTGCTTTCAGAAACAATGGGAGGGCCCCCTGGATTGCTTTCAGAAAACAATTGGAGGGCCCTGGCCCCCCCCCCCCCGGGTCGCTTTTAGAAACAATGGGAGGGCCCCCCCTCCCCTCCCACCGCTATCCGATGTTTCTCGGGCTTCCCGCGCACTGGGAACCAATCTGAGGGTTCGCCCGGCTGACCATTGAGGTGACCAGAGACCAGATCATCTCTGACCACCTCTATGATCTAGGAGGATCGGAGCGACGTCATGACGTCATGTTCGGTCTAGAGTGGAAATACAATTTTTTTTTTTTTATAAACAAAAGATAAAATTTTAGGTAGAGGAGAGACTTGGGGTCTTATAGATCAGAGATGTCTCCATAAAGAGGACCTGTCATCCCTTACTTTTATTACAAGGGATGTTTACCTTCCTTGTAATAGGAATAAAAAAAGTGATTATAAATAAATAAAATAAAAAAAAAGGGACAGTGTAAAAATAAAATAAATAATAATAAAGAAAAAAAAATTAAGTGTCCCCCATCCCTTTGCGCTCACACGCAGAAGCAAACTTTCACGCAAGTCGCGCGTGCATATGTCAACAGCGAACGTGCACCACACATGTGAGGTATCACCGCAAACGTTACAGCGAGAGCAATGAATTCTAGTGCTAGACTTCCTCTGTAACCTGTAAACATTTTTAAAACGTCACCTATGGAGATTTTTTAAGTACTGTAGTCGTGTGTCGCCAATTCCACGAGCGTGTGCGCAATTTTAAAGCGCGACAGGTTAGGTATCGATTTACTCGACGTAACATCATCTTTTAATACTTTACCCAAAAATTGGATTATATATTCTGTTTAAAATAAAAAAAATTCGAAAAAAAAAAAAGTGCATTTTTTTCCCACCAAAAATTGCGTATGAAAAACCGCTGCACAAATACCATGTAACATAAAAAATTGCAACAACCGCCATTTTATTTTCTAGGGTCTCTGCTTAAAAAAATAAAATAAAATAAATATAAAAAAAATATAATGTTTGGGGGTTCCAAGTAATTTCCAAGCATAAAATTACAGATTTTTACTTGTAAATGAAACAAAAAGGGCCAAAAAAAGGCAGTTGTCTACCGCTTTATAAATCCTGTAACGTTGTGTTTCTATAATCCTACCACTAGATGTCAGTGTTGTATAATAAATGAATAAAAGGAGGGCCTGGGACTAATACAGTGTATATATATATATATTCCTAAAAATGAAACGCTTGTCCTTTGTTCTATCTTTTTGCACACAGACACTCAGGTAGTTGCGCGTTGTGCTGTGTTAGCCATCATACAATAGTATACTATACTAAGTAAAATGCAGAATCCCTCAGAAAATGCCATTTGCCTGGCAGTTGCCTTATATACTTTATTTGCCTGGCAGTTGCCTTATATACTTTGAGTCATTGACCCCCAACAGAAATACAAATCAGAGTCAAAGTCAGAACTGGTGTAGAATTGTTCCGGGTCAGTGACTTAGGAAGTACTGAAGCCGCTCTATCAGCACGACAGCCAGGAAATTGGTATTTTCAGAGGAGAGGTCAGCAGTTCCGATCCCATGATTCTTAGTTTTGTGTTTTTTTTTTTAAAGAGCTCCTTACTATTTCTGTTTCATGATCTCATCCTGGAAGTCGCTGGCAGTGCTGAGGACGCCCTGGGTCTGGAGGCCGTAGTTGGCGGACTTGGTGAAGGTCCCCACCAGAGTGAATCCGTTGGTGAATGTTAGTTTTCCCTAACAAGAGATATAAACAATAGGTCAATGACTTCTTATAATAACTCTCCCCGACACAGACGGGGACCAACAGGGACCAGGACTGACAGACGAGGACTGACAGACGGGCACAGGGACTGACACTGACAGACGGGGACCAACAGGGACCGGGACTGATGGACAGGGACTGACACAGACAGATGGGGACTGACAGACGGGGACCGGGACTGATGGACAGGGACTGACAGACAGATGGGGACTGACAGACGGGGACCGGGACTGATGGACAGGGACTGACACAGACAGATGGGGACTGACAGACAGGGACCGGGACTGATGGACCAGGATCGACAGGGATCGACACAGACAGACAGATGGGGGACCGGGACTGATAAGCAGAATAGAATGGATGCCGAGGGGCAGAATTGGACAAACAGATTGTGACCAGTGCTGGGACAAGGTCATAGCACAGGGCAGACATGCCAAACTGCCCCCCCCAAGATGTATATGAGCATTATGTCAGCAAAAATCCCCCCCCCCCAAAAAAACGAATTGAGCACTGATCTGCATGCTTACCCCCTAACATAAATTGCCCCTTCTAGTATAGATCCACCCCCCCTATCCCAGCACAAATCTTTGCCCCCCCCCCCCCAATTCCAACAGCACAAACGTGACTCCCCCAAAAAAATCCCCCCCTCCTAGTACACATCCTCTCCCCCCTCTAAATCCCCCTCCTCCTAGCACAAATTACCCCCCCCCATGGTCCTTACTATCCCTTATCCCCCTAATTTCCCCTCCTAGCTCAATTCCCTTACCCCCATACTCCAAATGTGCCCCCCCCCCCAAAAAAAAAAAATCACCCCTCCTAGCATAAATCCTCTACCCCCCAAACGTCGCCTTCGAGTACACATCCTCTCCCCCGCTCCAAATACCCCCTCCCATCACAAATTCCCCCATCCCTCCTCCTAGAATACCCCCCAATCATTCCTACTAGCACAAACCCTCTACCCGTCAAATTTATCCTTCGAGTACACATCCCCCCCCCCCCAAATACCCCCACCCAGCACAAATCTCCCTCCATCCCTCCCCCTAGCATGAATACCCCCCCCCCAATCATTCCTACCAGCACCCCTCCCCCCCCCAAAAGACATTTCCCCTGCTAGCTCAATTCCCCTACCCCCTCTATTATATCACCTCTTCTAGCACAAATCCCCCTAAATCACCACTTCCTTCTAACACCCCCTCCCCCCCAAATTTTCCTTCCTAGAACAAATCGTATCCCCATACTGCCCCCCCCCCCCAAATTCCCCTTCCCAACATAAATCCCCTCCTCTCTAATCTCCTTATGACACCCCCCCACACACACACACACAGTGCCCAGGGCAGCTTCCCCCTCTGCCCACCCCCCTATCCTGGCCCTGCTGGACAGACAAATTGTGATTTATGGAAACGGACTCCGTATATACAGTAGAGCCATTTATTAAGGGAGGGGACACTTCCCAGCGATGTGAATTATGTCCTGACAGAGGCGCCGTGCGGGGGAAGCACAAGGTTTCATTACTGAAAGACATATTATAGGGCGTATTTAATGATTTTTTTCACTGTGTGCATCAAGAACAGTTGTCATTCCTAAAAAACTAAACACTCGTTTTCATCCTTTGTTCCATCTTGTTGCTGCTGATCCAATGCAGCCTCTTTGCAGCCACTTCCTGTCTACATGCTATTTCTTGGGGGGCGGCTTTTCCCAATGGTGACAACAGCGGGCAGTGCCTGTGGAAGCTCAGGTCACATGGTGACAACACAGGAGCACAAACTGGAGACAGGACAGAGCTAGGGGGACCACAGCTGTTATTCAGGGACACGCCCCCCTCTCTCACCTTCCCCAAAAAAAGATGAGGGGGGGGGGGCGGGGGGAAATGTAGTCTCGGGGTTGATGGGGAATTTGGCGGCGGGTTATTTGTCAGGTGAATGTGCCACTTGCCACCAGATGCAGTGCCCCTTGCCACCCATAGCCTGCCACCAGATGCAGTGCCGCTGTCACTCCCTCTGCATGAGCCACGTGTGTAGAAGTAAAGGAGTGCCATCACTATCTGGAGAGTGAAGATCACACCAATCCCTGCTGCTTGTCGCTGGGTGCCAGAGAAGGAGGAGGTGCCGAGGTGGGTGGGGTCAGCAGTGCTGCACTAGGCGCCGGCCTCGCTCCCGGTCTCACTGTCTGAGAGTAAATTGTCACTGGTTACAAGACGCCAGGCAGCGCCGGCCCTAGCAACCAGTTCCGGAAATGTAGGTACTAGTTAGTAGGGATCAGGGCCGTCTGAACAGGACAAGCAAACCAAGCAACTGCTTGGGGCCCCCGAGCTGGCCTGGGGCCCCAGCAGTCCAGCGATAGTGAGAATTTTCCCGCATAGCAGGAAGAGGATCAAGAGGAGGCAGCACTGGAGGAGAAGGCAAGACAAACAACCCCCACCCCCCCACCCCCCGCTTCAAAATTCTGCCTGGGACCCCCAAAAGCCTTCAAACATCCCTGACTGTGTCCCCTATTTCATTCCGGGACACTGTATCGTCCCGGAATGAAGGTGCCCGGGATCCAGGACAGACATGCCAATTGCGGGACAGTCCCGGGCAATCCGGGACACGTGGGCACCTTAGACAGAGTGTTGTCACCCTATAACAGGAAGTGCCTGAATAAGGAGAAGGAGGAGGAGGCGGGATCACCCGGGATTCTTTTAATGAAAGCTGCAGATTTATGAATATGAAAAATGATATTAAAGGGGAACTTCACTTTCTCGATCAACATTGACCATTTTTAGTCCGGATGCTGCACTAGTAAGTAGAAAAGGAAAGTGAATCATATTTACTCGATTTAAAAACTTATTTTTTTTTACATTTCTTCAGTTACTTCCTGGTTTCTGGCCTAGGCAGAGGATGGCATACATTCTACATGGGAGGAGGGGCTCTCTCAGCTAAGTACACCCTCCTGCCGTTGTTCCGTCAGATTAGGCGTCCCGTCAGAATGTGTAACGGAAGTGACGTTCCGTGGCCGCCATCTTGCTACACCCGGCACTCCATAGTAAGGATACACTGAGAAGGGGGGAAGCGGACATCTTGTTACACCCACCCGAATTTTGCATTTTAGACTTATTTATAACAGTAAACTGAGGTTATATAGTGAAATCCGGGACTTAGGACTCCGTCTGACTGTTTAGATGTTGAATTCTAAAAGCAGCGGCAAGCCTGCTGATCTCACAGGTTTGCTGATCTGACAGAAGTTCGCTGCTTTTAAAATTCAACATCTAACCACTCAGACGGACTTCTAAGTCCTGGATTTCACTATATAACCTCACTTTACAGTTAAAAATAAGTGTAAAAAATGGAAAACTCCAGTGGGTGCAACAAGATGTCCGCTCCCCCCCCCCCCTTCTCAGAGCATCCTTACTATGGAGGAGTGCGGGGTGTAGCAAGATGGCGGCGACGGAACGTCACTTCCGTTACCAATTCTGAGGGGACGCCTAATCTGACGAAACACCTGCATGCCTGGGCTAGGGGCAGATGGATTCCAGGAAGTAAATGCTACATGAATCATCTGCCCTTACTCAAGATGGCAGCAGCCAGAAATGAATGAGGGTCTTTTTTTTTTTAAGTCTTTATTTATAATGACAGTACATACACAGCATACAAGACAAGCCGGACGAGCAAGTTATACAGCAAGTTGTATGATGAGGACCAGATGCAATGAGAATCAGGGCCGCCATCAGGAATTTTGGGACCCCTTACACAGCTTCAGGCATGGGCCCCCTGGAGCAGAGGAGAACCGGGGGGGGGGGGGGGTGCTGCCGCTACAAACTGTTAAGGTCGCGGGGGCTTTGGGTGCTGACAAAAAAAAAAAGAACAAAAAAAAAAAAAAAAAGGAGCGGTTGCCATCCAGGGCCCTGGGGACCTCCGGGCCCCTTACAGGTGCACTGCCTGTACCCCCCTGATGGCGGCCCGATGAGAATGCACCAGAAGAAAGAGGTCTGACAAGCCCCTGCTGAGTTGGACTCCAGTCAGTATGGAGCACGAGCCGTACTCATTGGGGAGCTATAGGTCTGACACAGCAGTGGTAGTGTTGGACCTCTGCAGAGAGACCACTGCTTACAGACAGAAAGCAAAGGTCCTTTTCTGAAGCCTGTTGGCAGGGGGGGGGGGGGGCAGGGGTTTCTACTCAGGCTTTGGCTACTTTCTAAAAGAAAAAAAAAAAACAAAAAAAAAAAAAAACGAATGCTGCGTACACACGGTCGGAATTTCCGACAGAAAAAGTCCAATGGGAGCTTTTGGTCGGATATTCCGGCCATGTGTAGGCCCCATCTGACTTTTTCTGTCGGAAATTCCGACAGCATTAGATAGAGGGCAGGTCCTCTATTTTTCCGACGGAAACTTTTTTTTTTTTTTATCGGAAAATCCGTTCGTCTGTATGCAATTCCATCGGGGGGACACGCATGCTCAGAAACAATTCGACGCATGCTCAGGAGCATTTAACTTATTTTTCTCGCCGCGTTGTACGTCACCGCGTTCTTGACGCTCGAAAGTTCCGAGAACTTTTGTGTGACTGCGTGTATGCAAGACAAGCTTGAGCGGAATAATGTCGGAAAAAACAACCAACCTTTTTTTGCGACGATCGAAATTCCGATCGAGTGTACGGGGCATTAGACTTTACACATCTGTTATTTTGATACGCCCGGAATATAATTCAGCCAATTTAAATTTTAAGGTCGGTTGGGCTTTACAGTTACTAAACCTTTATAAACTACTAAGGGGGGGTGTACCGCCACCTGTACTTAGGGCCGCCATCAGGGGGGGTACAGGCAGTACACCTGTAAGGGGCCCAGCGGTCCCCAGGGCCTGGATGGCAACCCCCCTTTTTTTTTTAAGTTTTTTTATACTATTTTTTGTAAGGGGCCCAGAGGTCCATAGGGCCTCGGAGGCAACCCCCCCCCCCTTTTTATTTTTTTATTAAAAAAAAAAATATATTATTTTTTTTTGTAAGGGCCCCGGGTGGCAACCCCCCTTTTTCTTTGCTCTTTTGTTTGTTTGTTTTTGTTCGTCAGCACCCAAAGCCCCCCCGACCTCAACAATTTGCGGCGGCAGCACCCCCCCCCCCCCTTGTCTCCTCTGCTCCAGGGGGCCCATGCCTGAAGCTGTGTAAGGGGCCCCAAAATTCCTGCCTGTACTCATCTTATCATCATTCATTATTAGAAGACATCTCACCTTTCCAGCCAGTGAACATTCCTCAGTAAATTCCCCCTCATATACAGTGCCGTCCTCCGTAATCAGAACCCCGGAACCCTGGAGGAAAGAAGGACAATGTAACGGCCTCTGCACCAGAAGATGGGAATGTTTTATCCATTAATAAAAGTCGTTTTATGGAAAATACTTCACTATGGAGAGCTTTATATCTTCTTTAGAGCATGTGAGTCTGGAGATCGGATCGCAATGAAAAAAAAAAAAAAAAAAAAAAAAAAAAAAGCAGGGATCGTTTTAAAAGGGATATCACAAGAAAGGCGTATAAGGTGAGAGGCCGGGGGAAATATTCCGGCACCAGCACTGGAGGAAATGGCGCTTGCACTTTATTGGACATCACTATGATTTTGCGAGGATCACCTGCTTGCAATTTTTTGGAGTTTATTGCACATTACCGTGGATTGCGAACTTTCTGGAGAATTATTTTCCAGCACAAAGACTTGCACATTTTGCACTAAGATTGTTGTGTTGCACTTTATTTTAATTGTATTTATTTTTGTTATATATTTTATTTTTATTTTTTTAACTTTTATTTTAATCATATATTTTTTTATTTCTATATTTATAATTCATTTATTTTTTATTTTTAGCTCTCTTTTTTTATTGTTAATTTTTCCATTTTTTGAATATTGCTCACTTTGCTTATACGGGCATTTTATTGATTGAATATTACGGTACTCATTATTCATCTTGCCCACACAGATTTTTCACTGGATTGTCACTTTTTTTTTATGGTAGAGCATAAGAGGGGGGTAGAGGATAAGAGGGGGGTAGAGGATAAGAGGGGGGTAGAGGATAAGAGGGGGGTAGAGGATAAGAGGGGGGTAGAGGATAAGAGGAGGGTAGAGGATAAGAGGAGGGTAGAGGATAAGAGGAGGGTAGAGGATAAGAGGAGGGTAGAGGATAGAGGATAGAGGATAGAGGATAGAGGATAGAGGATAGAGGATAGAGGATAGAGGATAGAGGATAGAGGATAGAGGATAGAGGATAGAGGATAGAGGATAGAGGATAGAGGATAGAGGATAGAGGATAGAGGATAGAGATAGAGGATAGAGATAGAGGATAGAGATAGAGGATAGAGATAGAGGATAGAGATAGAGGATAGAGATAGAGGATAGAGATAGAGGATAGAGATATTTTTGGGTTGATTTATTTTCGGTATTTTTACCAATCATTATGTTTCATTTATGATGGATGCTTTCATTTCACATAGTTTATTTAGTCTCTAGTAAGCGCCCCTGTTATTAGTGTGTGAATACTCATCAGGTGGCTGCTAATTTTAGTTTACATCTTTCTCACCCCTTTTGGTTTGCACATTAGTTCCCCCATTTTTTACTGCACCAGAGGAGCTTACACTCTAATGTCCTCCCCCCAGTCACACATTATAATACATTTCTATAGCTCTGACATATACCGCAGCGCTGTACAGAGAACACTGAGCCAGTCATATCAGTCTCTGTAGCAGAGGAGCTTACACTCTACAGACTGAAGTATAGATAGAACCCTAGTGAAGATTGATCCCGGTTGTAATCCGTTACTGAACTCCGTTGTACATATTTTACGTACCACCAATTTGTTGGAGTTGAACATTCCCTGATAGCAGCAGCCGGTGTTGAAGACGACGATCCCGGGGCCATGTCTCTGGTTCTCCTGCCACATTCCGATGTATTTCTCCCCCCTGAGGACACAAAACAAGGAGAATCTCTCAGGGACCAGACATGAAGCTGACACATACTATGCTCTACCTGCCAGCGATTATTAGGCCTCATGCCCACGGACATTTTTACAGCCACGTTTTTTACAGCTTAAAAGCGCCTGTCCATGTTATTGTATACATTTTTATTTAATTTTTTTGAAAAAAATAAAAAAAAGGTCAAAAAAACGCCGGAGCTCAAAAAACGCAATCGCGGCATTTTTCCGCATTTTTTTTTTATGCCTAACGCCAACGAACGCACTGGTCCTGGGTTTTTCTTACAGCTTAAAAACGCCTATGCTATTTGCAGTTCAAAAACGCCTAGGTGGGCATGAAGCTATAGACTAACATGGACAGGGGTTTTTAAGCTGTAAAAAACGCTCAAAAATGCGGTTGTAAAAACGTCAGTGGGCATGAGGCCTAAGTGATCAGTGTATATATTATAATTATATATACACACACACACACACACACACACACACACACACATTTTTAGAGAGGCGTTGCCATTAGGGTGACCACGTGTCCCGGATTGCCCGGGACAGTTCCGCATTTTGCAGGTCTGTCCCGGGCACCTTCATTCCAGGACAATACAGTGTCCCGGAATGAAACTGACACAGCCAACCCCCGGGCCGATCTGATGGCCCCAAAAAAGGCCGCCACATCACCGTTTTACTCACTGACAGTACTTGTCCTGGCCGGGAATGCCTGGAGGAGCACAATCCCCGCCCCCTGCTTGCGATTGGAGAAATCATAAATCTCGCCTCTTGTGTCCAATCACTGTGCTGTGATTCGTTACAGCACATGCAGATTTTTGGGAAGAGGGGGGGGGGGTGGGTGTCTCTAGTTTGGAAATGTGGTCACCCTAGTTGCCATATAGCAGTGAATCACAACCTTTCCTCGAGTAATTGGCAATAAAATTGTCATATATATGGCCAGCGTAAGAGAGCATCTCTGCTGAAGGTCTGCTGTGTTATTTTTTGCAGTAAGTGATGGGAACCCCTAATAATGGGTACAGCAGGTGTACAGACCCGGGAACTCAGCACAGGGATGGTGGGAACCCCTAATAATGGGCACAGCAGGTGTACAGACCCAGGAACTCAGCACAGGGATGGTGGGAACCCCTCATAATGGGCACAGCGGGTGTACAGACCCGGGAACTCAGCACAGGGATGGTGGGAACCCCTCATAATGGGCACAGCAGGTGTACAGACCCGGGAACTCAGCACAGGGATGGTGGGAACCCCTCATAATGGGCACAGCAGGTGTACAGACCCGGGAACTCAGCACAGGGATGGTGGGAACCCCTCATAATGGGCACAGCAGGTGTACAGACCCGGGAACTCAGCACAGGGATGGTGGGAACCCCTCATAATGGGCACAGCAGGTGTACAGACCCGGGAACTCAGCACAGGGATGGTGGGAACCCCTCATAATGGGCACAGCAGGTGTACAGACCCGAGAACTCAGCACAGGGATGGTGGGAACCCCTCATAATGGGCACAGCAGGTGTACAGACCCGGGAACTCAGCACAGGGATGGTGGGAACCCCTCATAATGGGCACAGCGGGTGTACAGACCCGAGAACTCAGCACAGGGATGGTGGGAACCCCTCATAATGGGCACAGCGGGTGTACAGACCCGGGAACTCAGCACAGGGATGGTGGGAACCCCTCATAATGGGCACAGCGGGTGTACAGACCCAGGAACTCATAACTAAAACATCCTTTTTTTTTTATATGACCTTTGAATGACCTCTGGATGCGCAACACTTGTACATCAGTGTGACGTCACTCACTTTTCGCAGCTCTCCCAAACTCCGTACCCCGACCGTTTATCCTTCTCCCAGCTCCCTGTGTATTTGAATGAGTTTGTCTTGGAGGCCGTGTTGTCCAGGATCCCAAATCCATGCCGCATGTTATCCTGGAAGTATCCCTTGTAGACGGAATCATCTGCGTACCTGTAAAACACGCACATACAAAGTTTTCCGGGAACTGCATGAAAAATGGAGGACAATGCTCATTTCTTCTATTCTGCACCCGATTTTGTAATTCTGAGAATTCTATGACCGCACAGTTTACAAATGATGAAATGGCAATACAGTATTAGGTGCTTATATGCTAATGGGGGGTTCTTTATAATATATATAATATAAGGTTCACATGCTAGAATGTCTTTTGTTTGCAGAAATACTGTACATCATGGACCCCTTACTGTCCAGAATGCAAAACTTTTTCTTGTAATTCTTCTCTTCCAAATAAACATTCAAAGCTTTCACCATGTGTGGAGGTTGTTGCTTTCTTTATCACAGTATATATTTATGAAATATTACGTGAACTCCGTACTTCTCTAGTCCTGAGAAACTGGAACTGACTTGTCACAGTTGTTCTCGACATGTCCCCTATTTATAACGCCACTATGATTTAATAAGCAAATATAGTTCTCATTTTTATGATGTTTCGATATAAATAATGTTGCAAAGAAACCAATAGAAACAGATTTTCTATCTATCCATCCACACAGTACATAAAACATGCTGCATATATTTTTTTTTTTTTTTATAGAATTCTTTGTTACATTAACAGTTTATATATTTTTTTATTCATATAAAATCTTTATATTATTTTATATTTGTTTATTTTTTTATATTTAATGTTATTTATTTAACAAAAACTATATATATATATATATATATATATATATATATATATATATATATATATATACATATATACACATATACACACACACACACACACACACACACACACACACACATATATAATAATAATAAAAAATAATATATAATATATAATATATAATAATAATAAAAAATAATATATAATATATAATATATAATATATATATATATATATATATATATATATATATATATATATATATATTTATTACATGAAACTTTGGGCTTCTTTAAAATGAAGGGCCGGAATGGACCAACTGTTTTTTTGTCAGGCTTCCCTCTATCTGCTAGTAGGACGGTCTCATCTTTTCTAGTGAGCTGAGTACTGTGGATCTATGTTATTACAGCACCCCACAGGAAGCAGGTATTTTGGTAAAGATTATAGTTTAAAAAAAAAAAATTGGGGGTGGTTTCTATCAACCCCTCCCCTTTTATAATGCCATTATTAAATTATATATATATATATATATATATATATATATATATATATATATATATATATACATATACACACCGTAAATACATTTCTAATGTTTCCCATATTTCAACAAACCTTTCATTTAAACAGATTTTCTTTGTTTTCATGTTTGTAAAGTGAGATTTTGTATTATCTATTCTACAGTTAATATTTTTATTTGTATAAAATCTTTATTTTATAAATTAGCATTACATGATGCTCTGTTTTATAAAGCCACTAAGAATTAAAACGGTAGTAAACCGCAGCCTTTAAAAAAAAAAAAAAAAAAACCCTGCAAAGCAATGTTATGATGTGCCAATATCCAGCTCATACTAGCACATTATGTGACGCTTATTTTAAAATGAAGCCCTCCAGTGGCATGCTGTCACCGCTGACAGGGCTTCCATCTTCACCCGGTCTTCCTTCCGGGTTGGCAGGCTCTGGTCCTTCAATTGGTAGAGCTGCAATGACGTCACTCCTGCGCATGTGTGTGAGAGCCGCTGTTCACGGCACAGGGCCCCTGAAGGAACGGCACGAGTATGCCGTCCCTTCAGAGTGCATACGCCGGTGAAGTCTCCGGTGGCTTCACAAGTAAATATTTCCTAAACAGTGGTATTAAAGAGATATTTACTGTACCTATATGTAAGCCCTATTACCTGAAAAAAAAAAAAATTATATATATACACACATATATACACACACACACATCTCTATCTCTATCATTTTTATGATACTTCAACATAAATAAAGTTGCAGAGAAACCAACTGAAACTGATTTTTTTTCCATAATTGTATACAGTACAGTATATATTTTTATGTGTATAAAATCTTTATATTTATATTATTTTATTAATATTGTATTATTTATATAAACATTATTTATTTTTTCCTTGTATTATTATGTATTTATTATTATGTATTTATTATTATTATTATTATGTATTTATTATTATTATTATTATTATTATTATTATTATTATTGTTATTATTATTATTATGTATTTATTCATTATGATTATTATTATTATAGGGCCAGCACCAGTCAATTGCCTTTTGTCCAGCTGGCTAATTCAGCTGATAGTAGATCAGGAGGGGGGGGGGGTAAGCATCCCTCCTCTGAGTCATTTAGATAGGTGTTAGTACAGCACCCCACAGCAAGAGGTATTATGGAGGTACAGAGGTACACTTGCTTGTGCTACATGATTAAAGATAAAAAGAAAAAAAAAGGAAGTTTAAAAAAAAGAAACCCCCTTTCAGGGGAAGGAGGTGTCTTGAATGGGAGGAGGTGGAGGGTGTCTCCATCTGATGCTAGCAATGTCTACCTCCCCAGGACACAGTTTCCCCCCATAGGCTGCCTTATTACTTACTCACAGATTCCATATTCCTGCATGGCTCCGTTCCTCCAGTGACATTTGTAGCAGTGGTATCTGTCGGGGGACGAGCCGGGGATCAGGCAAATCCCAAACCTGCAACACAAAGAGACAATGTTGTCACCACTTACTGTACTAAACAAAGGAGGCCCTACATGCCATCCAGCGTGCTGCTCCCTCCGGGCCCAGGAGAGGAGAGGACCCCGGCCATGGCTTCTCCTCCCTCTTATATATCTTCCTGCTTATTTAACTCCTCCTATCTTTTTTTTTTTTTTAGCCCAACCTATTTTTTTTTAGCTCCTCCTACTCTTTCTGAAGGAGACCTTTCCACCACAGTAGGTAAGGTGTAATAATTACATGTGTGCAATCTAAAAAAAAAAAAAAAAAAAAAATCTTGTTCACACCAACGTGCTGTGCAGTAATCCAGCATGTTTTATCGTGCTTTGTGGCACCTTTGTTGGGGCCCATATATTGTGAATGGGCCCCAAACACACAAGAAATCACTCCTGCTCTATTTTTTTTTTTAACTGCAGCACACGGCGAATGCACTTTGTACCTTGCTTGGTATTTTACCTTACTTTGTGGTAACATGCAAAGTTACTTTGTATTATTGCCATGCAGAAGCTCCATCTCTGCACCCTGAGCACATTGATCAGCTCCCAGAAAACTTCCTGGAGAGTCGGAGACAAATTCCCAAAGAAGAAAAGCAGTTGCAGCAATGAATACTTAACTTGTGTAGCTCCTCCCCCGTAGAGGGCAGTGTGATTTTGGGTCCCCCTATTCCTGCCCAGCCAGGCAACTAGGCTTGTGCAATTCGTTTCGTAACGAATTGAAATTCGTCCGAATTTAGCAACTTTCGGACATTCGGAAGCATTCGAATTTCCGAACAAAGCAATTACGAATAAGACCGAATCCGAAATAAATTATACCGCAAATAGCGTATGCCCGAATGTCTTCGGCATAATTCGTTATGAAAAAGTTACGAATGTACGAATCCATACGAAGCACAATAACACTCACTCTGCTCTGCTCTCTGCTTCTCCCACACCGTGTTGAACTCCCTCTCAAAATGGTGTACAGGGGCGGAGGTTATAGCCGCATGTAAAAAACGAAAGTAAAATACGAGATTTCGAATCCATTCGAAGCACAATAACACTCACTCTGCTCTGCTCTCTGCTTCTCCCTCACCGTGCTGAACCCTCTGAAAATGGTGTACAGGGGCGGAGCCTATAGCCGCATGTTAAAAACGAAAGTAAAATACGAGATTTCGAATCGTTACAAATAACCGCAATGTATTTAGAAAAGTACAAATCCATTCGAAGCACATTAGGCATAATAGGCAGCGTCGTTGTGAGAGAGACACGGAAAATTACGAATCAACGAACCCAAAAAAAGTTACGAAAGTAGGAGTTGTGTCCAGAATCAACGAAAAACAACGTACTCTACCGAAAGTACGAACCCAAAAAAAGTTACGAAAGTAGGAGTTGTGTCCAGAATCAACGAAAAACAACGTACTCTACCGAAAGTACGAATTATAAAGCAACAAAAAATTCAACGAAAAATGTCGCTTGCAAAAATACGAATGAGTCCGAACACGAAAAATCCCGTCTAGCAAAATTACGAATGATTACGAATCAACAGGACCGGAAAGAAACGAACCGAAACGGAACGAATTTTTCCGTTGTGCACAAGTCTACAGGCAACACGCATTTTCCAACTTCCTCACAGAGTCAGTAACCAGTCCATGAGCTTGTTTTTGTTATATTAAGCCTCGTACACACGATCGGATTTTCCAATGGGAATTGTGTGATGGAAGGGTTTTGTCGGAAAATCCGACCGCTTGTACGCTCCATCGGACAGTCGTTGTCGGATTTTCCGACAACGAATGTTGGATAGCACGCTTTCAAATTTTCAGACAATGTGTGTTGTCTGATTATCCGATCATGTGTACACAAGTCCGTCGAGAAAAAAAATAATCCAAAGTACAAACACGCATGCTCAGAAGCAATGCTAACCATTAGCAGAAGTTGCCCAAAGGGTGGCGCTAGAGAGCTGAAAAAACACGCAGTTTCGTATTTGTTGGCTGACAAAGTTTTGCCGTCTGTGTGCAGAACAAGTTCACGGCCAACGCCCTTCGGACAAAATTCCACGGCTTTGTCCGATGGAAATCCGATCGTGTGTACAAGGCTTTATTGAGGGAAAACACAACTTGCAGGAGCTCTATGTGCCCTTGGTGCAACTCTCGTAATCCCAACACTTGCAGAAAATACCGGCCCACCTGGCTACCTTGTAAAGTGTCCTAGAGCAAGGGATTTAGGGTTAGCTTGTGGCACTGTCCCATAAAGGCTCGTTAAATATTGCATCTGGCGGCCTTCTCCCTTGTGGGCGATAGGTAAAAGGTACCCACACTGTCCCTTTGAATCCTACTGCCTTGGATAACATTGTTTAGGCCTCCTGCTGGACAGATCTTCTCATGCTAGACAGGGCGTCTCCTGGATGAGACCAACGGGCAGCGAAGGTCCCTCTCCTCAGCTCCAGCCTGGAGGCAGAGCCAGCCCAGCCCTGGGGTCCCCTTCCACCCAGTGGCAGTGCGTCCATAGTGGGCGCAGGAGCACCGCCCCCTCTCGCTCCTGCACCCGTCACTCACAACAACAATACATAGGTTCATTCATTGCATGAACCTTTGTATTGTCACCGCCGCTGCTGCCCACTATTCAGATGGCCGGCCCCCTGGTGAGCGATGGCCATCTGAATAACAGCGGCTGGTTGGTTTTTGGAAGTGCCTATCAGAGCCAGCGGCCTGAGGGCTGTAATCGGCTTCCAAATAGTTAACCAGGGGACGCACGGGCTGTGCGTTCCTTGGTTAACACTGACACACGTCTCAGCCAATCAGGTTCACCAGGTCTGGTTACCGGTAACCTGATTGGCTGAAGCGACATTGAGGGCGGGAGAAGACATCGAGGATGGAAAAAGGACGGCGCTGACCCGAGAAAGGTAAATGCAGGGCTGGGGGGAAACTGTCTGCATTTGGGGGGAAACTGGCTCCATTTGAGGGTAAAACTGGCTCCATTTGGGGGTAAAACTGGCTCCATTTGGGGGTAAAACTGGCTCTATTTGGGGGTAAAACTGGCTCCATTTGGGGGGAAACTGGCTCCATTTGGGGGGAAACTGGCTCCATTTGGGGGGAAACTGGCTCCAGTTGGGGGTAAAACTGGCTGCATTTGAGGGGGCAAACTGGCTGCATTTGAGGGGGCAAACTGGTAGCGTTTGGGCACAGTGGCTGCGTTTAATGGGCACAGTGGCGGCAATTGATGTTTTTTTTTTTTTTTTCAGTTTGTTTGCGCCCCCCCAAAAATTTTGAGCACCAGCCGCCACTGATCCCAGGCCTCATAACATCAATCCCAGCACTTCTCTTCTACCCAACAACAACCACTGACTGGCCAGGCTCTCAATATTAATGGGCCAGTCCTACTGCCCTGCCAGGCCTCCTGCCTGGGGATTGGACAAAACTCCCATTAATATTTAGACCCTGCCTCTTTGCCCTCCACCCACTAGCTTCTAGAAGTTTCCGTGGACCTCCAGAACCAGGGGAGGCGATAGAGACCTGGTCTGCAGAGCCTTCCACCCTGACCCTAATCTGAACCCACAACATTTACCCAGACTCACTTAAAGTGGTTGTGAACTCTGTTACACCACTTGTACCAGCAGGTAAACCTGTTGGTACTGCGAATATCTCCTAAACCTGCACAGTTTAGGAGATATTCAGAGTGCATGCAGCCAATGAGATCATCGGCGAATACGCTTCCTCCACCCCAAACTCGCTCATCCATGTCTTTATGGACCTTGCTTTGTGCTCTGGTCCAAATCATTTGGTGGAGGGGGGGTTATGGTGTGGGGTTGTTTTTCAGGGGTTGGGTTTGGCCTCTTAGTTCCAGTGAAGGGAACTCTTAAGGTGTCGGCATACCAAGACATTTTGGACAATTTCATGGCAAGTTCCTCCACCCCAAACTCGCTCATCCATATCTTTATGGACCTTGCTTTGTGCACTGGTCCGCAGTCATATTGGAACAGGAAGGGGCCGTCCCCAAACTCTTCCCACAAAGTTGGGAGCATGAAATTGTCCAAAATGTCTTGGTATGCTGACACCTTAAGAGTTCCCTTCACTGGAACTAAGAGGCCAAACCCAACCCCTGAAAAACAACCCCCCACCATAATCCCCCCTCCACCAAATGATTTGACCCAGTGCTCAAAGCAAGGTTCATAAAGACATGGATGAGCAAGTTTGGGGTGGAAGAACTTGACTGTCCTGCACAGTGTCCTGACCTCAACCCGATAGAACACCTTTGGGATGAATTAGAGTGGAGACTGCGAGCCAGGCCTTCTCGTCCAACATCAGTGCCTGACCTCACAAATGCGCTTCTGGAAGAACAGTCAAACATTCCCATAGACACCCTCCTAAACCTTGTGGACGGCCTTCCCAGAAGAGGTGAAGCTGTTATAGCTGCAAAGGGCGGGGCCATCTCAACATTGAACCCTACGGACTAAGACTGGGATGCCATTAAAGTTCATGTGCGTGTAAAGGCAGGTGTCCCAATACTTTTGACAATATAGTATATAGGTGCTCTGTCCATATCATCAATTGCAGACTGCTTTACTCGGCATTTGAGGAGCAAATAAAAACGCACCTCAAACGTTTGCTTTTAGTGCCGGTGTGAACAGGGCTTTAGGGCAGGGACCGGTGTGAATGTGCCGTTTTATTCTCCCAACTTTGTGGGAACAGTTTGGGGACGGCCCCTTCCTGTCCCAACATTTATAGTGCTGCATGAATTGATGGCGCTATGAGAATATCTGCAGTAAGTAATGTTCTGTGGATTGCCAAATGTGGTCTCCTCCTCATACTACACTGTACAGGATAATGAGCTCTTCTCTTCCCTTAATGGTAATTTCACTTCTCTTCTACGCTCAGGATTCTCAGTTAACCCCGTGAGATCCTCAGATTGCATGTATTGCGATCAGGGTCATCGCCTGGTTCCTTTTTTTTACTGGTTTGGCCGGTAATAATGGGAATGTTGCAAATGGGATTAACCTCCTCGCATCCACTAGGGGTGACCACATTTCCAAACTGCCATTCAGGGGACACACCCCCTCTCTCACCTTCCCCCAAAAAAGATGAGGGGGGGCGGAGGAAAATGTAGTCTCGGGGGTTGATGGGGAATTTGGCGGCGGGTTATTTGTCAGGTGAATGTGCCACTTGCCACCAGATGCAGTGCCGCTTGCCACCCATAGCCTGCCACCAGATGCAGTGCTGCTGTCACTCCCTCTGCATGAGCCACGTGCGTAGAAGGAAAGGAGTGGGGTCACTATCTGGAGAGTGAAGATCACACCAGTCCCTGTTGCTATCCGCTGGGTCCCGGAGAAGGAGGAGGTGACGAGGTGGGTGGGGACAGCAGTGCTGCACTAGGCGCAGGCCTCGCTCCCGGTCTCACTGTCTGAGAGTAAATTATCAGTGACGCCAGGCAGCGCCGGCCCTAGCGACCAGTTCCGGAAATGTAGTTATTAGTTAGTAGGGGGTGGCTGTGTCCTCTATTTCATTCCGGGACACTGTATTGTCCCGGAATGAAGGTGCCCGGGACCCGGGACAGACATGTCAATTGCGGGACAGTCCCGGACAATCCGGGACACTTGGGCACCCTAGCGTCCACGCTATACCTGAATGATGGCTACAGCCCGGACCTACATGGCTGGGATGCCGACATATGACGTTGTCCCCTTTGCACGCTCCCCGCGCCCCCCCGGGGTTCACGCACGGCACGCTCTGTGATCACCGAGTCATAACAGACTCGGCTGATCACAGATCAGAGTAAGGGACCGATCTCAATCCCGGCCAGCTGATCACGTGATGTAAACAGAAGATCGGTAATCAATTTTTTTTTCTCCTCACGCTAACAGCATGAGGAGAAAAAAAAAAGCCGATCACCGGCTTCTGTGAAAGGGACATCGGTCCTGAAGAGGAAGAGCCACAGCCACCTCGTCTGTGACCACCAGTGTTGCCTGCCAGTGCCACCAATCAGTGCTGCCTATCAGTGTCACCTACCAGTGCCCATCGCTGCCAGCTATCAGTGCCACCTCTTAGTGCCGCCTTATCAGTGCAGCCTTCTCAGCTTACATCAACGAAGAAGAAAAATACCCATTTGCAAAATTTTATAACAAAAATATAAAACTGGTTTGTCAATAGATGCCAATCAGTGCTTACAAATGGGCGCTGACTGGCATAATTATGGACAAGAAAAAAAAGTGATGCCCAGCAATGGCACTCATCAGTGCCACCCATCAGTGTCCATCAGTGCCACCTCTCAGTGCCCATCCATGCCCATCAGTGCCCACCTATCAGTGCCCATCTGTGCCACCCAGCGTCACCCATAAGTACCATCAGTGCCACCCATATTTACCCATCAGTGCCACCCATAAGTACCCATCAGTGCCACCCATAAGTACCCATCAGTGCCGCATACCAGTGCCGCCTATCAGTGCCCACCAGTGCCACCCATAAGTACCATCAGTGCCACCCATTAGTACCCATCCGTGCCACCCATGAGTGCCCATCCATGCCGCCTATGAGTGCCCATCAGTGCTGCCTATCAGTGCCGCCTATCAGTGCCCATCAGTGCCACCCATAAGTACCCATCGGTGCCGCCTATGAGTGCCCATCAGTGCTGCCTATGAGTGCCCATCAGTGCCGCCTATCAGTGCCCAGTGCCACCTATCAGTGCCCATCAGTGCCGCCTATCAGTGCCACCTCATTGGTGCCCATCAATGCAGCCATATCAGTGTCCGTCATTGAAGAAGAAAACGTACTTATTTACAAAAAAAAATTAACAGAAACAAAGAAAAACTTAATTTTTTTCGAAATTTTCGTTTTTTTTTATTTGTTGCGCAAAAAATAAAAATCACAGAGGTGATCAAAAAAACACCAAAAGAAAGCTCTATTTGTGGGAACAAAACGATAAAAAAATTGTTTGGGTACAGTGTAGTATGACCGCGTAATTGTCATTCAAATTGCGACAGCACTGAAAACTGAAAATTGGCCTGGGCAGGAAGGTGCGTAAGTGCCCGGTATTGAAATGGTTAACCACTTAAGGACCAAGCCTCTTTTTCAGATATGTTGTTTACAAGTTAAAAACAAGTTTTTTTGGTAGAAAATTAAACCCAAACATTATACATTTTTTCCTAACACCCTAGAGAATAAAATGGCGGTCGTTGCAATACTTTCTGTCACTGTATTTGCGCAGCGGTCTTACAAGCGCACTTTTTTTTTCAAAAATTCACTTTTTTGAATTAAAAAATAAGACAGTAAAGTTAGCCCAATTTTTTTTTTTATAGTGTGAAAGATGATGTTACGCCGAGTAAATTGATACCCAACGTGTCACGCTCCAAAATTGCGTCCGCTCGTGGAATGGCGACAAACTTTTATCCTTAAAAATCTCCATGGGCTACGTTTAAAAAAAAATTCTACAGGTTGCATGTTTTGAGTTACAGAGGAGGTCTAGGGCTAGAATTTAACGATCGCTGCGATATCTCACATGTGTGGTTTGAACACCGTTTTCATATGCGGGTGCTGCTCGCGGATGCGTTCGCTTCTGCGCGCGAGCTCCTCGGGACGGGGCGCTTTAAAAAAAATTTTTTTTTCTTATTTATTTTACTTCTTTTTTTATTTAGTTTGACACGGTTTTAAAAAAACAATAAAAAATTGGAGTCACTTTTATTCCCATTACAAGGAATGTAAACATCGCTTGTAATATAAAAAAGCATGACAGGTCCTCTTAAATATGAGATCTGGGGGTCAAAAATGTTAACACTAAAATGCAAAAAAAATAAAAGACGTATGGGCGAAAGTGAAGTTTTGACGTCGCTTCCACACTGCTATGGTATGGGGATGGGAGGGGGGCCCCATCTTCCCCTCACTCGTCTCCATACCCAGCCAGAGAGAGGGGGGGGGGGGCGCCGATAGCGGTGATCTTGCGGTAAATCCGCCACAGAGACCACTTTTATCGTAATCCGGACCGCCGTCTGAAGAGATGGGATACCTGGGTTATTGTAGCTAGCTGCTGCTATAACAGAGATATCCCTCTTCAAAGTGCCGACGTATATCGGCGTGCGGCGGTCCGGAAGTGGTTAAATACAACTAAAAAAAAAGCTCTTTGTGTGTAAAAAAAAAAAAAAATTATTTATAAAAATGTTATATGGGTACAGTGCGCAATTGTCATTTAAAAAGTGTGACAGCACTGAAAGCTGAAAAACACTTGCGGTGCTGAAGAGCGATTTGCGTTCAAATCGCTCTTCAGAGAACATTTGACAGGTGATGAGAAGGTTTTGTATCACTTCCTCACTGCCTGTTTTATAACCCCTTACATGCCAGACTACCGCGCCGCCGCAACCACGTGCATGGAGTGCGGTTGTGGGGTGGTTGCAGCATAGCCCCATTTACACTTACCAGTATGGCGGGTGGTAGCACCCACTTAATGCGACGGGGGGGGGGGGGGGTAGAATTTCTGCTGTGCCCACAGCATGTGTGGCCTCCGGAAATGCACATGCGCTTGGTCGTAGGTTTGAACCTTTTATGTAGACCTTTTTTTTCCCTGCACTGGACACAATAAAAAGCAGCTCCCAACACTCCCCTCATCTCCAGTGTTCTGCAGTCTGGTGCTGGTAGTCTGCCAAGTTGAATGATGGCCAGAACCAATCAAACTACTTCCTGTGAGCCCAGGGTGTCAAGACCCCTCCCCTTAGGGGGTGTGTCATTATACCGGCTGGGGCTCTATGAAAAATGCTATAAGGAGCGACACCGGGTCATTATGTGCCGCAAACCAAACTTTTTGGTCTTACCCGTCCTCCTGACCGAATTTGAAGTCCCCGGCATGATTGCGTCCACTCGGCCATTTTAACGTGCCCCTGGGCAAAGGAAAGAAAGTGGTGAATCAGCACAATTCATCATTCATAAATGTATCCAAATTCATCATCCGAGACCCTATAACTGTATAAAACAAACCGTCTTATCCTGGAGGAACCCAACTAATTCATTGGTGATCAGTGAGAAGAATGTTCCTTACATTAGTGATCAGTGGGAAGAATGTTCCTTACATTGGTGATCAGTGAGAAGAATGTCCCTTACATTGGTGATCAGTGGGAAGAATGTTCCTTACATTGGTGATCAGTGAGAAGAATGTCCCTTACATTGGTGATCAGTGGGAAAAATGTCCCTTACATTGGTGATCAGTGAGAAGAATGTCCCTTACATTGGTGATCAGTGGGAAGAATGTTCCTTACATTGGTGATCAGTGAGAAGAATGTCCCTTACATTGGTGATCAGTGGGAAGAATGTCCCTTACATTGGTGATCAGTGGGAAGAATGTTCCTTACATTGGTGATCAGTGGGAAGAATGTTCCTTACATTGGTGATCAGTGAGAAGAATGTCCCTTACATTGGTGGTCAGTGGGAAGAATGCTCCTTACATTGGTGATCAGTGGGAAGAATGTCCCTTACATTGGTGATCAGTGGGAAGAATGTTCCTTACATTGGTGATCAGTGGGAAGAATGTTCCTTACATTGGTGATCAGTGAGAAGAATGTCCCTTACATTGGTGGTCAGTGGGAAGAATGCTCCTTACATTGGTGATCAGTGGGAAGAATGTTCCTTACATTGGTGATCAGTGGGAAGAATGCTCCTTACATTGGTGATCAGTGAGAAGAATGTCCCTTACATTGGTGATCAGTGGGAAGAATGTCCCTTACATTGGTGATCAATGGGAAGAATGTTCTTTACATTGGTGATCAGTGAGAAGAATGTTCCTTACATTGGTGATCAATGGGAAGAATGTTCCTTACATTGGTGATCAGTGAGAAGAATGTTCCTTACATTGGTGGTCAGTGGGAGGAATGCTCCTTACATTGGTGATCAGTGGGAAGAATGTCCCTTACATTGGTGATCAATGGGAAGAATGTTCCTTACATTGGTGATCAGTGAGAAGAATGTTCCTTACATTGGTGATCAGTGAGAAGAATGTCCCTTACATTGGTGATCAATGGGAAGAATGTTCTTTACATTGGTGATCAGTGGGAAGAATGTTCCTTACATTGGTGATCAGTGGGAAGAATGTTCCTTACATTGGTGATCAGTGAGAAGAATGTTCCTTACATTGGTGATCAGTGAGAAGAATGTCCCTTACATTGGTGATCAGTGGGAAGAATGTTCCTTACATTGGTGATCAGTGAGAAGAATGTTCCTTACATTGGTGATCAGTGAGAAGAATGTCCCTTACATTGGTGATCAGTGAGAAGAATGTCCCTTACATTGGTGATCAGTGAGAAGAATGTTCCTTACATTGGTGATCAGTGGGAAGAATGTTCCTTACATTGGTGATCAGTGAGAAGAATGTTCCTTACATTGGTGATCAGTGAGAAGAATGTTCCTTACATTGGTGATCAGTGGGAAGAATGTCCCTTACATTGGTGGTCAGTGGGAAGAATGCTCCTTACATTGGTGATCAGTGGGAAGAATGTTCCTTACATTGGTGATCAGTGGGAAGAATGCTCCTTACATTGGTGATCAGTGGGAAGAATGTCCCTTACATTGGTGATCAATGGGAAGAATGTTCCTTACATTGGTGATCAGTGAGAAGAATGTTCCTTACATTGGTGATCAGTGGGAAGAATGTTCCTTACATTGGTGATCAGTGGGAAGAATGTCCCTTACATTGGTGATCAGTGGGAAGAATGTCCCTTACATTGGTGATCAATGGGAAGAATGTTCCTTACATTGGTGATCAGTGAGAAGAATGTTCCTTACATTGGTGATCAGTGGGAAGAATGTTCCTTACATTGGTGATCAGTGAGAAGAATGTTCCTTACATTGGTGGTCAGTGGGAAGAATGTTCCTTACATTGGTGATCAGTGAGAAGAATGTCCCTTACATTGGTGATCAGTGGGAAGAATGTTCCTTACATTGGTGATCAGTGAGAAGAATGTTCCTTACATTGGTGATCAGTGAGAAGAATGTTCCTTACATTGGTGATCAGTGAGAAGAATGTTCCTTACATTGGTGATCAGTGGGAAGAATGTTCCTTACATTGGTGATCAGTGGGAAGAATGTTCCTTACATTGGTGATCAGTGAGAAGAATGTCCCTTACATTGGTGATCAGTGAGAAGAATGTTCCTTACATTGGTGATCAGTGAGAAGAATGCTCCTTACATTGGTGATCAGTGAGAAGAATGTCCCTTACATTGGTGATCAGTGGGAAGAATGTCCCTTACATTGGTGATCAGTGGGAAGAATGTTCCTTACATTGGTGATCAGTGGGAAGAATGTTCCTTACATTGATGGTCAGTGGGAAGAATGTTCCTTACATTGGTGATCAGTGAGAAGAATGTCCCTTACATTGGTGATCAGTGGGAAGAATGTCCCTTACATTGGTGATCAGTGGGAAGAATGTTCCTTACATTGGTGATCAGTGGGAAGAATGTTCCTTACATTGGTGATCAGTGGGAAGAATGTTCCTTACATTGATGGTCAGTGGGAAGAATGTCCCTTACATTGGTGATCAGTGGGAAGAATGTCCCTTACATTGGTGATCAGTGGGAAGAATGTCCCTTACATTGGTGATCAGTGGGGAGAATGTCCCTTACATTGGTGATCAGTGGGAAGAATGTCCCTTACATTGGTGATCAGTGGGAAGAATGTTCCTTACATTGGTGATCAGTGGGGAGAATGTCCCTTACATTGGTGATCAGTGGGAAGAATGTTCCTTACATTGATGGTCAGTGGGAAGAATGTTCCTTACATTGGTGATCAGTGAGAAGAATGTCCCTTACATTTGTGATCAGTGGGAAGAATGTCCCTTACATTGGTGATCAGTGGGAAGAATGTTCCTTACATTGGTGATCAGTGAGAAGAATGTTCCTTACATTGGTGATCAGTGGGAAGAATGTTCCTTACATTGGTGATCAGTGGGAAGAATGCTCCTTACATTGGTGATCAGTGAGAAGAATGTTCCTTACATTGGTGATCAGTGAGAAGAATGTTCCTTACATTGGTGATCAGTGGGAAGAATGTTCCTTACATTGGTGATCAGTGGGAAGAATGTTCCTTACATTGGTGATCAGTGGGAAGAATGTTCCTTACATTGGTGATCAGTGAGAAGAATGTTCCTTACATTGGTGATCAGTGAGAAGAATGCTCCTTACATTGGTGATCAGTGGGAAGAATGCCCCTTACATTGGTGATCAGTGAGAAGAATGTTCCTTACATTGGTGATCAGTGAGAAGAATGTCCCTTACATTGGTGATCAGTGAGAAGAATGTTCCTTACATTGGTGATCAGTGAGAAGAATGTTCCTTACATTGGTGATCAGTGGGAAGAATGCTCCTTACATTGGTGATCAGTGAGAAGAATGTTCCTTACATTGGTGATCAGTGGGAAGAATGTCCCTTACATTGGTGATCAGTGGGAAGAATGTTCCTTACATTGGTGATCAGTGGGAAGAATGCTCCTTACATTGGTGATCAGTGAGAAGAATGTCCCTTACATTGGTGATCAGTGGGAAGAATGTCCCTTACTTACATTGGTGATCAGTGGGAAGAATGTCCCTTACATTGGTGATCAGTGGGAAGAATGTTCCTTACATTGGTGATCAGTGGGAAGAATGTTCCTTACATTGATGGTCAGTGGGAAGAATGTTCCTTACATTGGTGATCAGTGAGAAGAATGTTCCTTACATTGGTGATCAGTGAGAAGAATGTTCCTTACATTGGTGATCAGTGAGAAGAATGTTCCTTACATTGGTGATCAGTGGGAAGAATGTCCCTTACATTGGTGATCAGTGGGAAGAATGTTCCTTACATTGGTGATCAGTGGGAAGAATGTTCCTTACATTGGTGATCAGTGGGAAGAATGTTCCTTACATTGGTGATCAGTGAGAAGAATGTTCCTTACATTGGTGATCAGTGGGAAGAATGTCCCTTACTTACATTGGTGATCAGTGGGAAGAATGTCCCTTACATTGGTGATCAGTGGGAAGAATGTTCCTTACATTGGTGATCAGTGGGAAGAATGTTCCTTACATTGATGGTCAGTGGGAAGAATGTTCCTTACATTGGTGATCAATGAGAAGAATGCTCCTTACATTGGTGATCAGTGGGAAGAATACTCCTTACATTGGTGATCAGTGGGAAGAATGTTCCTTACATTGGTGATCAGTGAGAAGAATGTTCCTTACATTGGTGATCAGTGAGAAGAATGTTCCTTACATTGATGGTCAGTGGGAAGAATGTTCCTTACATTGGTGATCAGTGAGAAGAATGTCCCTTACATTGGTGATCAGTGGGAAGAATGTCCCTTACATTGGTGATCAGTGGGAAGAATGTTCCTTACATTGGTGATCAGTGAGAAGAATGTTCCTTACATTGGTGATCAGTGAGAAGAATGTCCCTTACATTGGTGATCAGTGGAAGAATGTCCCTTACATTGGTGATCAGTGGGAAGAATGTTCCTTACATTGGTAATCAGTGGGAAGAATGTTCCTTACATTGGTGATCAGTGGGAAGAATGTTCCTTACATTGGTGATCAGTGGGAAGAATGTTCCTTACATTGGTGATCAGTGGGAAGAATGTTCCTTACATTGGTGATCAGTGGGAAGAATGTTCCTTACATTGGTGATCAGTGAGAAGAATGCTCCTTACATTGGTGATCAGTGGGAAGAATACTCCTTACATTGGTGATCAGTGGGAAGAATGTTCCTTACATTGGTGATCAGTGGGAAGAATGTTCCTTACATTGGTGATCAGTGAGAAGAATTCTCCTTACATTGGTGATCAGTGGGAAGAATGTTCTTACATTGGTGATCAGTGGGAAGAATGTTCCTTACATTGGTGATCAGTGAGAAGAATGTCCCTTACATTGGTGATCAGTGAGAAGAATGCTCCTTACATTGGTGATCAGTGGGAAGAATGTCCTTACATTGGTGATCAGTGAGAAGAATGCTCCTTACATTGGTGATCAGTGGGAAGAATGTCCCTTACATTGGTGATCAGTGAGAAGAATGTTCCTTACATTGGTGGTCAGTGAGAAGAATGTTCCTTACATTGGTGATCAGTGGGAAGAATGTTCCTTACATTGGTGGTCAGTGAGAAGAATGTTCCTTACATTGGTGATCAGTGGGAAGAATGTTCCTTACATTGGTGGTCAGTGGGAAGAATGTCCCTTACATTGGTGGTCAGTGGGAAGAATGTCCCTTACATTGGTGGTCAGTGGGAAGAATGTTCCTTACATTGGTGATCAGTGGGAAGAATGCTCCTTACATTGGTGATCAGTGGGAAGAATGCTCCTTACATTGGTGATCAGTGGGAAGAATGTTCCTTACATTGGTGATCAGTGGGAAGAATGTTCCTTACATTGGTGATCAGTGGGAAGAATGTTCCTTACATTGGTGATCAGTGGGAAGAATGTTCCTTACATTGGTGATCAGTGGGAAGAATGCTCCTTACATTGGTGATCAGTGGGAAGAATGCTCCTTACATTGGTGATCAGTGGGAAGAATGTTCCTTACATTGGTGATCAGTGGGAAGAATGTTCCTTACATTGGTGATCAGTGGGAAGAATGCTCCTTACATTGGGGATCAGTGGGAAGAATGTTCCTTACATTGGTGATCAGTGGGAAGAATGTCCCTTACATTGGTGATCAGTGGGAAGAATGTTCCTTACATTGGTGGTCAGTGGGAAGAATGTTCCTTACATTGGTGATCAGTGGGAAGAATGTCCCTTACATTGGTGATCAGTGGGAAGAATGTTCCTTACATTGGTGATCAGTGGGAAGAATGTTCCTTACATTGGTGATCAGTGGGAAGAATGCTCCTTACATTGGTGATCAGTGGGAAGAATGTCCCTTACATTGGTGATCAGTGGGAAGAATGTCCCTTACATTGGTGATCAGTGGGAAGAATGTCCCTTACATTGGTGATCAGTGGGAAGAATGTTCCTTACATTGGTGATCAGTGGGAAGAATGCTCCTTACATTGGTGATCAGTGGGAAGAATGTCCCTTACATTGGTGATCAGTGGGAAGAATGTTCCTTACATTGGTGATCAGTGGGAAGAATGTTCCTTACATTGGTGATCAGTGGGAAGAATGTTCCTTACATTGGTGATCAGTGGGAAGAATGTTCCTTACATTGGTGATCAGTGAGAAGAATGTTCCTTACATTGGTGATCAGTGAGAAGAATGTTCCTTACATTGGTGATCAGTGGGAAGAATGTTCCTTACATTGGTGATCAGTGGGAAGAATGTTCCTTACATTGGTGATCAGTGGGAAGAATGTTCCTTACATTGGTGATCAGTGGGAAGAATGCTCCTTACATTGGGGATCAGTGGGAAGAATGTTCCTTACATTGGTGATCAGTGGGAAGAATGTTCCTTACATTGGTGATCAGTGGGAAGAATGTTCCTTACATTGGTGATCAGTGGGAAGAATGTTCCTTACATTGGTGATCAGTGGGAAGAATGTCCCTTACATTGGTGATCAGTGGGAAGAATGTTCCTTACAATGGTGATCAGTGGGAAGAATGTTCCTTACATTGGTGATCAGTGGGAAGAATGTTCCTTACATTGGTGATCAGTGGGAAGAATGTTCCTTACATTGGTGATCAGTGGGAAGAATGCTCCTTACATTGGTGATCAGTGGGAAGAATGTTCCTTACATTGGTGATCAGTGAGAAGAATGTTCCTTACAATGGTGATCAGTGTAAAGAATGTCCCTTACATTGGTGATCAGTGGGAAGAATGTTTCTTATGTAGCGGGTATGTACTTTTTTTAAACTGGTGAGGACACCAGTGATGCATAGTTCCCTGCGGCCCAGCAGGTGGCGCTGTCACTTTGGACCGGGGTTGAACCATCGCTGCAGTGCCGTACCCTTTGTGACCTCCCACAGCGGTTGTGCGGGGAACCCGCCGTGCATCCTGGGAGAGGGTATAAAGGGGGCGGACATCTTCGCCACGAGGTCGAGTCCCGGGCACCTTCAGCCTGAGGGCTGTGGTTGCGGTCGGTGTCCAGGCGGCCTAGGCCTGGACACCTGGAGTTCGTGTTCCATCCCAGACACCTTCAGTCTGGGGTGAGGTACTCAGCCGGAGGCCTGGGGCCCAGTACCTTCCGCTGGGTTGAGGGGGAGGGTTCGCTACACGTGGGGGCTCTGGTCCGGGATGTGTTTGTGCTACAATGGAGCTGGAGTTGTTGGAATTTGAAAGTGTCTGCCCGAAAGAGTTCCGAGTAGGTCGGCCATGTTGTTGGCCACGGCGCCATCAGGCACACCCTCCCTACTCTGTTCGTGGGCGTGACCCAGGGAAAGAGAAAGCCTGCGAACTGGAGTGCAAGAAGGGAGGAGTCCAATCGTGTGAAGGACTACACGTGGAGACTTTGGCGCCAACAATGCAGTGCGCAATGGATCAGCAAAGAGTCGCCATGTTCAGTAATGCATCGTGGATTCCTATTTATCCTACTACCACGAGTCTGACTACTGCTGCTCCAATAACGGATACGGGGATTCGGCTAAAGCCCCGGGGACGATTCGCCCTGTACTCATGCATGGACGTTGAGGCCCTGGGTTTGATTTGTCCCGGATGTTCGGGACTGGTGTGTCAGCTGAAGCCATTCGGGCGCTGCGAGGCCTGCGGAGAGTTCTTATTTGAGGTGGAACCAACCATTGAAAAACCCAGAATCATCCACCTCAACCGCGCTACAGGCCACACCACTCATGAAGGAGGAATCGCTTTTACAGCCATCCCTGTGCGCACTGCAGCGACCGCAGGGGAGGTCGCAATCACTGAGGTACGGGAGAAATCCGAGGATGCTGACTCGGTCACCACTGTTTCCCAACGTCCACCGCCAAAGAGGAAGACCGGCTTGGCTGCCCCGTCCAGCGGTCGCGGTGGATCACCCTGCTTACCTACGCCCACCCCGGATGGATCCGGTAGGATGAGTCCCGGACATCCCTTCTCAACTTTGGGCCGAGGTAAGCCGGACAAAGGGACTTGGTGTTGGGGCGGAGGTGTCGGGGAGTCACGGCCCTGTGTGTCCGCGGGAGGTGGCAATTCAGTCTTTACTACAGGCTACCTGCCCGCGGAGGAGTGTGACACCTCCGACCTAGAATCGCTCTCCGATCCGGGAGACGATGTCATCATAGATGAACGTTTTGCTAAGAAGGGCTGGGACAAGATGCCTCTCTCCTCATCCCGCAGAGTCAGGGATCCACCCATGTCTACAGGGGATAGTACACCCCGTGTGGAGGCACCAGCGCCTGAGGAGGGATCCCGTCCCCAGTCTGCCCTTCTACCTCCGGTGCCTCCTGCATCTGGCACCGGGGAAAAGAGACTGTTGTTGCGGCCGCCTATGCCTAGAGTGGAGGTGGTCAAGGCACCTCGCCATCCAGACGCCATCGTCCAACCGGGTGAGGGAGACCGGGCCACTATGCCTCCACTGGCGAGACTTCAGCGTCTTTTCGGCCAAAAAGTTGCTACCGAGTACGGGTGGGAGTACCCGTACTTACCCAAGGAGCTTCTGTACGAAGTGGAAGTCTGCCGGGACCGCTGGTACAACGAACTTGTGTGGACGCACCTTCAGGTCCCACATGCCCGCAGGTACCTTGCGTGTTCCCCAAAAACCTCTGAGCGGTTCAAGGACTGTAAAGCAGAGTGGATGTTGGGTCGGTACATCCATGCTGACAAAGTGTTGATTCGACGGAATGAAGGAGAGGATGTCAAATATCACATAGAGACTGTGGATAAGCATTTCAAGCCCCTTGTCTTGCCGCATCCCAGATTCTACTTGTAGGAGAAAAGACTCCTTGCCTAGTGTTTGTTGCTGCTGAACTTTCCGGGGTTGTTTCCCGGGAAAACCCAGTGACTGTACCCGTGTTATGGGTGTTTGTGCTCTCTGGAGGAATTGAAGGACTGTTGCCGTTCCTTGTTCTTCATTCTTCCATCCCGCAAAGTGATCATGGACTTTGGGGTAGATAGAAAGTTCAAAGAGAGAAGATCTTCAACCAGTGCAGTTACCGCGACACTGTCACCAGGTGGCAGTGTTGCACATCGATATTCACTGTTCACTCACACACTTATAGAAGGAAAGGGCTTCTCTACGGAGAGGTTCTTTCATTCTTACACAAACATATGTGTCAGGTATATGTGTGTTTAACGTTCTTTTCCCCTCTGCAGGAGAACATCTCATCAAGACCACTGAGAATGGGGTGGGTCTTAGTCAGCATGGGTGTAAGGGAATGTTGTTGTGAACATGTGATTCTGATAATGTGGTTATGTGTTGTTTGTTTCCCTTCCTTCCCTTTCATGTCAGGTTTAGGCACAATTGTTGGTAGAAAAAAAAAAAACTTTTTTATTTTTGAGATTTATTAGTCGGTCTCTGGATCGGGCTATGATGACCCTTTTTGGGCATGGTTTTCTCCAGACACTGGGGACCAGTGTCAAATAACAGGGGGGAGAGTGTAGCGGGTATGTACTTTTTTTTAAACTGGTGAGGACACCAGTGATGCATAGTTCCCTGCGGCCCAGCCAGTGGCGCTGTCACTTTGGGCCGGGGTTGAACCATTGCTGCAGTGCCGTACCCTTTGTGACCTCTCGCAGCGGTTGTGCGGTGGGGCGGGGAACCCGCCTTGCATCCTGGGAGAGGGTATAAAGGAGGCGGACATCTTCTCCATGAGGTCGAGTCCCGGGCACCTTCAGCCTGAGGGCTGTGGTTGCGGTCGGTGTCCAGGCGGCCTAGGCCTGAACACCTGGAGTTCGTGTTCCGTCCCAGACACCTTCAGTGTCTGGGATGGAGGTACTCAGCCGGAGGCCTGGGACCCAGTACCTTTCGCTGGGTCTCGCGAGGGAGGGATCATCCTAGGGGGCACCAGGAGTGGGGCACCCGAATCCAGAGGCGTAAGGACCGGAGGAGGAACTCACCCGAAGACCTGGTGCAGCAGATTGCCAGTGCCGGGTGAACCTCTGGAGACCGCCCGGAGGGATATCTTTCCCGAACAGGGGCCAAGTTCAAAGAGGAAGTTCAGTCCACGTTCAATGACCGGTGGCAGCGGTCCAGCTAATTGACTCAGGTCAGTGGCAGAGGCCTGCAATTAGGCCTGTGGCAGGGGCCTCAACAGTTCATCCGGTCAGTGGCAGCGACCAAAACTCACGGTCGGTGGCAGAGACCGTGCGCCAGGTCTATTCGCTAAACAGGAATAGGAGAGTACAGTTGTGCCTGGGCCTACTCGTTCCCACACCCCCATGTTCGTTGTTAATGGAAGTTCAACTGATTGTGTTACGAGAAATAAAGGAGTGTTGGACTTTTGATTGGTGTGGGGCTCTATTATTGGCAGACACGCTTCCAGGGAACAACAAGGCCTCGTATGCAGTGGACAGACCCGGGAGGTAAATCAACTAACTTGCTCAACCCTCTTATACACAGGGGAGAGCTTGGCGTAGTGTCCCTGCACTCTCCTCTCCCAGGTACCCCTAGACACAAGCCATTCACCATAACCGCGAGGGAGAGGGAGGGTTCACTACACTTACATTGGTGATCAGTGGGAAGAATGTTCCTTACATTGGTGATCAGGAAGGGCAGCACAGTGGTGTAGTGGGTGGCACTTTCACCTAGCAGCAAAAGGGTCGCTGGTTCAAATCCCGACCACGACACCATCTGCCTGGAGTTTGCATGTTCTCCCTGTGTCTGCGTGGGTTTCCTCCGGGTACTCCGGTTTCCTCCCACACTCCAAAGACATGCTGGTAGGTTAATTGGATCTTGTCCAAATTGGCCCCTAGTATATATGTATATATGTGTGTACGACTGTGTGTCTCAAGCCTGTCGAGATCCTACGGGGTAAAATGACCGCACCAGCCAAGCAGACACTGGCTGCAAAAAGCGCCTAGAGGCGATTCAGTTCGCATGTGAGCGCTATACAAGTCATTCATTCAATGCTCCTTACATTGGTGGTCAGTGAGAAGAATGTTCCTTACATTGGTGATCAGTGGGAAGAATGTTCCTTACATTGGTGATCAGTGAGAAGAATGTCCCTTACATTGGTGGTCAGTGGGAAGAATGTTCCTTACATTGGTGTTCAGTGGGAAGAATGTTCCTTACATTGGTGATCAGTGGGAAGAATGTTCCTTACATTGGTGATCAGTGGGAAGAATGTTCCTTACATTGGTGATCAGTGAGAAGAATGTTCCTTACATTGGTGATCAGTGAGAAGAATGTTCCTTACATTGGTGTTCAGTGGGAAGAATGTTCCTTACATTGGTGATCAGTGAGAAGAATGCTCCTTACATTGGTGATCAGTGGGAAGAATGTCCCTTACATTGGTGATCAGTGAGAAGAATGCTCCTTACATTGGTGATCAGTGAGAAGAATGTCCCTTACATTGGTGATCAGTGAGAAGAATGTCCCTTACATTGGTGATCAGTGAGAAGAATGCTCCTTACATTGGTGATCAGTGGGAAGAATGTTCCTTACATTGGTGATCAGTGAGAAGAATGTCCCTTACATTGGTGATCAGTGGGAAGAATGTTCCTTACATTGGTGATCAGTGGGAAGAATGTTCCTTACATTGGTGATCAGTGGGAAGAATGCTCCTTACATTGGTGATCATCAGTGAGAAGAATGTCCCTTACATTGGTGATCAGTGAGAAGAATGTCCCTTACATTGGTGATCAGTGAGAAGAATGTCCCTTACATTGGTGATCAGTGGGAAGAATGTTCCTTACATTGGTGATCAGTGGGAAGAATGTTCCTTACATTGGTGATCAGTGGGAAGAATGTTCCTTACATTGGTGATCAGTGAGAAGAATGTTCCTTACATTGGTGATCAGTGGGAAGAATGTTCCTTACATTGGTGATCAGTGAGAAGAATGTCCCTTACATTGGTGATCAGTGGGAAGAATGTCCCTTACATTGGTGATCAGTGAGAAGAATGTCCCTTACATTGGTGATCAGTGAGAAGAATGTCCCTTACATTGGTGGTCAGTGGGAAGAATGTTCCTTACATTGGTGATCAGTGAGAAGAATGTTCCTTACATTGGTGATCAGTGGGAAGAATGTTCCTTACATTGGTGATCAGTGGGAAGAATGCTCCTTACATTGGTGATCAGTGAGAAGAATGCTCCTTACATTGGTGATCAGTGGGAAGAATGTCCCTTACATTGGTGATCAGTGGGAAGAATGTTCCTTACATTGGTGATCAGTGGGAAGAATGTCCCTTACATTGGTGATCAGTGGGAAGAATGCTCCTTAAATTGGTGATCAGTGAGAAGAATGTTCCTTACATTGGTGATCAGTGGGAAGAATGTCCCTTACATTGGTGATCAGTGGGAAGAATGTTCCTTACATTGGTGATCAGTGGGAAGAATGTCCCTTACATTGGTGATCAGTGAGAAGAATGTCCCTTACATTGGTGATCAGTGAGAAGAATGTTCCTTACATTGGTGATCAGTGAGAAGAATGTCCCTTACATTGATGATCAGTGGGAAGAATGTCCCTTACATTGGTGATCAGTGGGAAGAATGTCCCTTACATTGGTGATCAGTGGGAAGAATGTCCCTTACATTGGTGATCAGTGAGAAGAATGTCCCTTACATTGGTGATCAGTGAGAAGAATGTCCCTTACATTGGTGATCAGTGGGAAGAATGTCCCTTACATTGGTGATCAGTGGGAAGAATGTTCCTTACATTGGTGATCAGTGAGAAGAATGTCCCTTACATTGGTGATCAGTGAGAAGAATGTCCCTTACATTGGTGATCAGTGGGAAGAATGCTCCTTACATTGGTGATCAGTGAGAAGAATGTCCCTTACATTGGTGATCAGTGGGAAGAATGTTCCTTACATTGGTGATCAGTGAGAAGAATGCTCCTTACATTGGTGATCAGTGGGAAGAATGTCCCTTACATTGGTGATCAGTGAGAAGAATGTCCCTTACATTGGTGATCAGTGAGAAGAATGTCCCTTACATTGGTGATCAGTGGGAAGAATGTCCCTTACATTGGTGATCAGTGGGAAGAATGTTCCTTACATTGGTGATCAGTGAGAAGAATGTCCCTTACATTGGTGATCAGTGAGAAGAATGTCCCTTACATTGGTGATCAGTGGGAAGAATGTCCCTTACATTGGTGATCAGTGAGAAGAATGTCCCTTACATTGGTGATCAGTGGGAAGAATGTCCCTTACATTGGTGATCAGTGAGAAGAATGTCCCTTACATTGGTGATCAGTGGGAAGAATGCTCCTTACATTGGTGATCAGTGAGAAGAATGTCCCTTACATTGGTGATCAGTGGGAAGAATGTTCCTTACATTGGTGATCAGTGGGAAGAATGCTCCTTACATTGGTGGTCAGTGGGAAGAATGTTCCTTACATTGGTGATCAGTGGGAAGAATGTCCCTTACATTGGTGATCAGTGGGAAGAATGTTCCTTACATTGGTGATCAGTGGGAAGAATGCTCCTTACATTGGTGGTCAGTGGGAAGAATGTTCCTTACATTGGTGATCAGTGGGAAGAATGTCCCTTACATTGGTGATCAGTGGGAAGAATGTTCCTTACATTGGTGATCAGTGGGAAGAATGCTCCTTACATTGGTGGTCAGTGGGAAGAATGTTCCTTACATTGGTGATCAGTGGGGAGAATGTTCCTTACATTGGGGGTCAGTGGGAAGAATGTTCCTTACATTGGTAATCAGTGAGAAGAATGTTCCTTACATTGGTGATCAGTGGGAAGAATGTCCCTTACATTGGTGATCAGTGAGAAGAATGTTCCTTACATTGGTGATCAGTGGGAAGAATGTCCCTTACATTGGTGATCAGTGAGAAGAATGTTCCTTACATTGGTGATCAGTGGGAAGAATGTCCCTTACATTGGTGATCAGTGGGAAGAATGTTCCTTACATTGGTGATTAGTGATGAGCCGAACACCCCCGGGTTCGGTTCGCACCAGAACCCGCGAACGGACCGGAAGTTCGAACGAACATTAGAACCCTATTAAATACAATGGATGCGAACGTTCGAATTCTAAAGTGCTAATTATAACAACTATTATGCATGTTATTGTCCTAAAAAGGGTTTGGGAACCCGGGTTCTGCACCAGGGGACATGTATCAATGCAAAAAGAAGTTTTAAAAACGGTCGTTTTTCGGGAGCAGTCATTTTAATGATGCATAAAGTGAAAAAAAAAAAGTCAAATATTCCTTTAAATATCGTACCTGGGGGGTGTCTAAAGTATGCCTGTGAAGTGCCACGTGTTTCCCGTGTTTAGAACTGTCCCTGCACAAAATGACACTTCTAAAGGAAAAAAAAGCCATTTAAAACTGCTTGCGGCTTTAATGTAATGTCTGGTCCCGGTAATATGGATGAAATTCTTTAAGAAAAATGGCATAGCTACCCCATGACCCCCCCCCCTACCCCAGCCCATTACCAGCCCCTTTGGGTCTTGTATGGATATTAAGGGGAACCCCGCACATAAAATAAAAAAGGCCCTATATACTCTGAACAGCCGTATACAGGCGGTGCATACAAGACAGGGACTGTAGGTTTGTTCTTATGTAGAATCTGTTTGTAATTTTGAACAGGTACATTGTTGAAGTGTAGCTCCAGCCCAAAAATCTATTTTTAAACTTTTTGGAAAACATAGGTAAGGGTTATCACCCCTGTAACATTTGTTTTGCTGTCTGTGCCCCTGTTCAGAACATTTCACCTCACTTTCCGTCCCAATGACAACTGTTTTTGAAATGTGGTGTTTTTCTTGAAACAAGGATTGCTGATAAAGCATCAGTACAGAGGAGACACCTTTCTCCCATATTTATTCTTACAGGAGAGAATTTTCCTTCCTAGTGGTAGATTTCCTCTCACTTCCTGTTGTCTTCTTGCGTTTGCAAGTAGGAGTCGTTTGTAAGTTGGATGTTTGAAAGTAGGGACCTGCCGTATATACTCTGCAGAAATAGGCCCCTTAGTTGTTGGTGTTGGCACAACACTGTAAGCACTCACAGTTACTCTTGGTTGGTGCTGGAACGCCCTGCTGTCAACTATTATATCAGGAATTTTAATTACATATAATTGTTGAACAGTGGTAGTAAAAATTGGGCCTTTGATGGTGGTGCTGGTGCCACAACACTGTAAGCCCTGACAGTTACTCTTGGTGGGTGCAGCAATGGGCCCTGCTGTGAATTATTAGATCAAGAATTGTAATTACATGCCCCTGTTGAACAGGGGCTGAAAAATTGGGCCTTAGGCACTGGTGGCACAACACTGCAACCCCTCACAGATACTGTACTTGGAGCACAGCAATGAGCCCTGTTGCAAAGTATTGCTTCAAAAATTGTAATGACACGCCCCTGTTAAACAGGGGCTGAAAAATTGGGCCTTAGGCACTGGTGGCACAACACTGCAACTCCTCACAGATACTGTACTTGGAGCACAGCAATGAGCCCTGTTGCAAAGTATTGCTTCAAAAATTGTAATTACACGCCCCTGTTAAACAGGGGCTGAAAAATTGGGCGTTAGGCACTGGTGGCGGCACCCATAAACAAAAATGATCTTCCAAGCTATCATCATCAATCGTATCATTGAGGACTCGGAGGAGGAGGATAGCCAGTCAACATAACAGCACAGGCACTCAGCATCAGCATCAGTCTTGAAGGGATGTGACATTTTAAAATCAATTAGTCTGTTATATCAGCATCAGGTGTGTGGTAGCTGGTGGTGATCCAAGACTGGTTCATCTTGATGAAAGTCAGTCGATCAACCGAGTCGGTGGACAGGCGCACCCTGTGATCCGTGACAAATCCTCCAGCAGCACTGAATGTGCGTTCCGAAAGAACGCTGGATGCAGGACAGGCCAGTAGCTCAATTGCATACTGTGCAAGCTCTGGCCAGTGATCCATCCTCAAGACCCAGTAAGCCAGAGGATTTTCGGTGGGGAAGGTGTCCAAGTCTGACCTTGCCCCTAGATATTCCTGCACCATGTTTATCAGACGCTGGCGATGGTTGCTGGAACCAATCATACTTTGGGGCTGCGGACTAAAGAATTGTCTGAACGCATCGGTCAGACGGCCACCTTCCCCACCGCTCCTTCTTTGACTGGCCGAAGCCTCAGCAACTCGTTGTCCAGGACCAGGAGTTTGCAACCTCCCAGTCTCTGGGAACGCGTTGCACAGACCTTTCTGCAAGGCCTCCCGGAGTTGTCTCATCCTCTGCTCCCTCTGCGACGGTAACATAAGGTCCGCAACCTTACCCTTGTACCGTGGATCAAGGAGAGTGGCCAGCCAGTAATGGTCCCTCTCCTTGATCCGAAGAATACGAGGATCCTTCCGCAGACTTTGCAGGATCAGGGAGGCCATGCAGCGTAGGTTTGCTGAGGCATTCGCTCCGGAGTCCTCTGGGTCACTAAGGACGACATGATCCGCAGCCACCTCCTCCCAGCCACGTACAAGTCCACTGGTTTCTTGGGACTGTAAATCATCCCTAAAAGACTGCTGCTGATGATGCTGAGTGCCAGCCTCCACCTCCATGCTGACACAATCCTCCTCCTCCTCCTCCTCCTCCTCCTCCTCTTCCTGTGCGATGGGTGGGACAGAAGGAACACTGTCTGGGTAAAGGGGGCCTTGAGAGGCAAGGAAGTCCTCCTCTTCCTGCCTCTGTTCTGCCTCAAGTGCCCTGTCCATTATTCCACGCAGCGTGTGCTCCAACAGGTGGACAAGAGGTACAGTGTCACTGATGCATGCACTGTCACTGCTCACCATCCTCGTGGCCTCCTCAAATGGTGCCAGGACAGTGCATGCATCCCTGATCATGCCCCACTGGCGTGGAGAAAAAAAACCAAGCTCCCCTGACCCTGTCCTGGTGCCGTAGTCGCACAGGTACTCATTGATGGCCCTCTGCTGCGTGTGCAGCCGCTGCAGCATGGCCAACGTTGAGTTCCACCTGGTGGGCATGTCACATATAAGGCGGTTCTTGGGCAGGTTCAACTCCTTTTGCAGCTCAGCCAGGCGAGCACTGGCATTATAAGATCTGCGGAAATGCACACAGACTTTCCTGGCCTGCCTCAGGACATCCTGTAAGCCCGGGTACCTGCCCAAGAACCGCTGCACCACCAGGTTAAGGACGTGAGCCACACAGGGCACATGGGTCAGTTGTCCCTGTCGGAGGGCGGAGAGGAGGTTGGTGCCATTGTCGCAAACCACCATTCCTGGCTTAAGCTGGCGTGGCGTCAACCACCTCTCGGCCTGGCCCTGCAGAGCAGACAGGACCTCTGCCCCAGTGTGGCTTCTGTCCCCCAAACACACCAGCGCAAGCACGGCATGGCATCTTTTTGCCTGCGTACTTGCGTAGCCCCGTGAACGGCTACGGAGCACCGCTGGTTCATAGGACAAACCACAGGAAGAGGCCATGGAGGAAGAAGAAGAGGAGGGGGTGGAGGAGAGAGGTGTGTCACAACCAGTAGTAGCATTTTGGAGGCGTGGCGGTGGGACAACCTCCAACACTACTGCACCTTGTCCTGAATCCTTCCCAGCTGCCAAAAGAGTGACCCAATGGGCCGTGAAAGAAAGGTAACGTCCCTGTCCATGCCTGCTGGACCATGAGTCAGCGGTAATATGCACCTTACCGCTGACCGCCCTGTCCAGCGAGGCCAAGACATTGCCTTCCACATGCCGGTAGAGAGCCGGAATAGCCTTCCGTGAGAAAAAGTGGCGTTTGGGAACCTGCCACTGAGGAACCGCACATTGCACAAACTCACGGAAGGGGGCCGAGTCTACCAACTGAAAAGGCAGCAGTTGAAGCGCTAGCAATTTAGCCAAGCTAGCATTCAACCGCTGGGCATGTGGATGGCTGGGAGTGAACTTCTTTCGACGGTCCAGCAGCTGGGGCAGGGAAATTTGCCTGCTAGAATCGGACGTCGGTGTACTGCTAGCAGAGTGGGCGCAAGTACTTGGCTGTGACACACCTAATTCTACACCTTCATTCCTCTCAGTGCATGTTTCAGAGAGGACTGAAGTTATAGTGGGGTTGGAGATCCCAGCTGATGCGGTGCAAGGAGAGGTCCGCTTTGTTCTTTGGTGTGGGTCTTTGAGGTAGGCTTGCCAACGAGCTGCATGGCAGGTCAACATATGTCTGGTCAGGCATGTGGTACCCAAGCGGCTGATGTTTTGGCCACGCGATATACGCTTGAGACATATGTTGCAAACAGCAGCTGTGCGATCTGATGCACTAGCCTCAAAAAAGGCCCACACCAAAGAACTTTTTGAATGACGGGCAGAGGCAGCGCCCTGCACAGGCGGAGCTCTGCGGTGTGATTCCGTCGGTGTACTGCCCTTACGCTGGCCACCAAAGGGCATCCTGCCTCGTTGGAGATGTGCCTCCTCCTCATCCTCCTCCTCCTCCTCTCTCCTATTAGGCACCCACGTGGAGTCATTGACCTCATCATCCCCTCCCTCCTCATCACTGGAGCCAATCTGGCAGTATGCTGCAGCTGCTGGAACATGACTGCCAGATTGGTGTCCTTCTTGAGCATCCCCTCTGTCTGCTCTCACGCTACTGCCTTCCTCTAGCTGGGTTTCATCATCAGACCCTTCGAAACGCTGGGCATCCTCCTGGAGCATGTACCCAACACTGTGCTGAAACAGTTCGGGGGACTCCTCAGGAGGAGGACATGGTGGGTCTAGGGAAGGAGTGACTGATGATTTGTCTGACATTGATACCAGGGAAGACGACGCTTTGGCAGCTGCTTTTCCAGTACCCTGAGCCTGGGTGAGAGAGGATGAGGAGGAGGAGGAGGGCTTGGTCATCCACTCTACCAAGTCTTCGGCATGATGTGGCTCAACATGTCCAGCTGCCGAAAAGAAGGACAAGCGTGTCCCATGGCCATGTGCTGATGACAATGCACCGCGTCCACGACCAGCACTGTTGCCCCCAGACACAGAGCCTGCTTGCCCTCTTTTATTGCCTCCTGACTGTCTGCCTCTCCTTGTTTGCCTTCCAGACATTCTAATAGATGGCCTGCAGGGAGATGGGAAAAAAGCAATAAGGGCTACCTTCAGGTGTCCTTCTCTGTCCCTGGAAACAAGGACTTGCAGAGTGAAAGAAAAAAAACACTCTCCCTACCTACAGTTTTCTGTCCCTAGAAAAAATGTTTTTTTTAATCACAATATAGCACAAGGAAAATTAACTCACTGTCCTTACAGGTCCCTGGAAACAAGGACTTGCAGAGTGAAAGAAACTGACACTGTCCCTACCTAGAGTTTTCTGTCCCTAGAATAAATGTTTTTTTTAATCACAATATAGCAAAAGGACAATTCACTCACTGTCCTTCCAGGTCCCTGGAAACAAGGACTTGCAGAGTGAAAGAAACTGACACTGTCCCTACCTAGAGTTTTCTGTCCCTAGAATAAATGTTTTTTTTAATCACAATATAGCAAAAGGACAATTCACTCACTGTCCTTCCAGGTCCCTGGAAACAAGGACTTGCAGAGTGAAAGAAACTGACACTGTCCCTACCTAGAGTTTTCTGTCCCTAGAATAAATGTTTTTTTTAATCACAATATAGCAAAAGGACAATTCACTCACTGTCCTTCCAGGTCCCTGGAAACAAGGACTTGCAGAGTGAAAGAAACTGACACTGTCCCTACCTAGAGTTTTCTGTCCCTAGAATAAATGTTTTTTTTAATCACAATATAGCAAAAGGACAATTCACTCACTGTCCTTCCAGGTCCCTGGAAACAAGGACTTGCAGAGTGAAAGAAACTGACACTGTCCCTACCTAGAGTTTTCTGTCCCTAGAATAAATGTTTTTTTTAATCACAATATAGCAAAAGGACAATTCACTCACTGTCCTTCCAGGTCCCTGGAAACAAGGACTTGCAGAGTGAAAGAAACTGACACTGTCCCTACCTAGAGTTTTCTGTCCCTAGAATAAATGTTTTTTTTAATCACAATATAGCAAAAGGACAATTCACTCACTGTCCTTCCAGGTCCCTGGAAACAAGGACTTGCAGAGTGAAAGAAACTGACACTGTCCCTACCTAGAGTTTTCTGTCCCTAGAATAAATGTTTTTTTAATCACAATATAGCAAAAGGACAATTCACTCACTGTCCTTCCAGGTCCCTGGAAACAAGGACTTGCAGAGTGAAAGAAACTGACACTGTCCCTACCTAGAGTTTTCTGTCCCTAGAATAAATGTTTTTTTTAATCACAATATAGCAAAAGGACAATTCACTCACTGTCCTTCCAGGTCCCTGGAAACAAGGACTTGCAGAGTGAAAGAAACTGACACTGTCCCTACCTAGAGTTTTCTGTCCCTAGAATAAATGTTTTTTTTAATCACAATATAGCAAAAGGACAATTCACTCACTGTCCTTCCAGGTCCCTGGAAACAAGGACTTGCAGAGTGAAAGAAACTGACACTGTCCCTACCTAGAGTTTTCTGTCCCTAGAATAAATGTTTTTTTTAATCACAATATAGCAAAAGGACAATTCACTCACTGTCCTTCCAGGTCCCTGGAAACAAGGACTTGCAGAGTGAAAGAAACTGACACTGTCCCTACCTAGAGTTTTCTGTCCCTAGAATAAATGTTTTTTTTAATCACAATATAGCAAAAGGACAATTCACTCACTGTCCTTCCAGGTCCCTGGAAACAAGGACTTGCAGAGTGAAAGAAACTGACACTGTCCCTACCTAGAGTTTTCTGTCCCTAGAATAAATGTTTTTTTTAATCACAATATAGCAAAAGGACAATTCACTCACTGTCCTTCCAGGTCCCTGGAAACAAGGACTTGCAGAGTGAAAGAAACTGACACTGTCCCTACCTAGAGTTTTCTGTCCCTAGAATAAATGTTTTTTTTAATCACAATATAGCAAAAGGACAATTCACTCACTGTCCTTCCAGGTCCCTGGAAACAAGGACTTGCAGAGTGAAAGAAACTGACACTGTCCCTACCTAGAGTTTTCTGTCCCTAGAATAAATGTTTTTTTTAATCACAATATAGCAAAAGGACAATTCACTCACTGTCCTTCCAGGTCCCTGGAAACAAGGACTTGCAGAGTGAAAGAAACTGACACTGTCCCTACCTAGAGTTTTCTGTCCCTAGAATAAATGTTTTTTTTAATCACAATATAGCAAAAGGACAATTCACTCACTGTCCTTCCAGGTCCCTGGAAACAAGGACTTGCAGAGTGAAAGAAACTGACACTGTCCCTACCTAGAGTTTTCTGTCCCTAGAATAAATGTTTTTTTTAATCACAATATAGCAAAAGGACAATTCACTCACTGTCCTTCCAGGTCCCTGGAAACAAGGACTTGCAGAGTGAAAGAAACTGACACTGTCCCTACCTAGAGTTTTCTGTCCCTAGAATAAATGTTTTTTTTAATCACAATATAGCAAAAGGACAATTCACTCACTGTCCTTCCAGGTCCCTGGAAACAAGGACTTGCAGAGTGAAAGAAACTGACACTGTCCCTACCTAGAGTTTTCTGTCCCTAGAATAAATGTTTTTTTTAATCACAATATAGCAAAAGGACAATTCACTCACTGTCCTTCCAGGTCCCTGGAAACAAGGACTTGCAGAGTGAAAGAAACTGACACTGTCCCTACCTAGAGTTTTCTGTCCCTAGAATAAATGTTTTTTTTAATCACAATATAGCAAAAGGACAATTCACTCACTGTCCTTCCAGGTCCCTGGAAACAAGGACTTGCAGAGTGAAAGAAACTGACACTGTCCCTACCTAGAGTTTTCTGTCCCTAGAATAAATGTTTTTTTTAATCACAATATAGCAAAAGGACAATTCACTCACTGTCCTTCCAGGTCCCTGGAAACAAGGACTTGCAGAGTGAAAGAAACTGACACTGTCCCTACCTAGAGTTTTCTGTCCCTAGAATAAATGTTTTTTTTTAAGCACACTATAGCAGAAGCACAAAACACACTGACACTCTCCCTACCTATCCTTCTCTTTCCCTAAACTAAAGGAATCCAGGTTAAGCAAGAAAGAAATAACAGTCACTGTCCCTGCCTATGCTACTCTATCCCTGCTCCGGAACACACTACACTAGGCCGCCGTGCTGGCGGCCTTTTATAGTGTGGGGCGTGTACTAAACACCCTCAGCAATAATTGGCCACAGGCATCCTGCCTGTGGCCAATCATTGCTCTCCTCGCTGCCGGCGCTGTGATTGGCCAAGCATGCGGGGTCACAGTGCATGCTTGGCCAATCACAGCGCCTGGATGACACTGCGATGGCGTAGTGCATTGTGGGCCGTTCGCGTCACTCGAATTTGGCGCGAACGGCCCAAATCGTTCGATCTTCGTCGAACGATCGAACAGCCAATGTTCGAGTCGAACGTATGTTCGACTCGAACACGAAGCTCATCCCTATTGGTGATCAGTGGGGAGAATGTTCCTTACATTGGTGATCAGTGGGAAGAATGTCCCTTACATTGGTGATCAGTGGGTAGAATGTCCCTTACATTGGTGATCAGTGGGAAGAATGTTCCTTACATTGGTGATCAGTGAGAAGAATGTCCCTTACATTGGTGATCAGTGAGAAGAATGTCCCTTACATTGGTGATCAGTGGGAAGAATGTCCCTTACATTGGTGATCAGTGGGAAGAATGTCCCTTACATTGGTGATCAGTGGGAAGAATGCTCCTTACATTGGTGATCAGTGAGAAGAATGTCCCTTACATTGGTGATCAGTGGGAAGAATGTTCCTTACATTGGTGATCAGTGGGAAGAATGTCCCTTACATTGGTGATCAGTGGGAAGAATGCTCCTTACATTGGTGGTCAGTGGGAAGAATGTTCCTTACATTGGTGATCAGTGGGAAGAATGTCCCTTACATTGGTGATCAGTGGGAAGAATGTTCCTTACATTGGTGATCAGTGGGAAGAATGCTCCTTACATTGGTGGTCAGTGGGAAGAATGTTCCTTACATTGGTGATCAGTGGGAAGAATGTCCCTTACATTGGTGATCAGTGGGAAGAATGTTCCTTACATTGGTGATCAGTGGGAAGAATGCTCCTTACATTGGTGGTCAGTGGGAAGAATGTTCCTTACATTGGTGATCAGTGGGGAGAATGTTCCTTACATTGGGGGTCAGTGGGAAGAATGTTCCTTACATTGGTAATCAGTGAGAAGAATGTTCCTTACATTGGTGATCAGTGGGAAGAATGTCCCTTACATTGGTGATCAGTGAGAAGAATGTTCCTTACATTGGTGATCAGTGGGGAGAATGTTCCTTACATTGGTGATCAGTGGGAAGAATGTTCCTTACATTGGTAATCAGTGAGAAGAATGCCCCTTACATTGGTGATCAGTGAGAAGAATGTCCCTTACATTGGTGATCAGTGAGAAGAATGTTCCTTACATTGGTGATCAGTGGGAAGAATGTCCCTTACATTGGTGATCAGTGGGGAGAATGTCCCTTACATTGGTAATCAGTGAGAAGAATGCCCCTTACATTGGTGATCAGTGAGAAGAATGTCCCTTACATTGGTGATCAGTGAGAAGAATGTTCCTTACATTGGTGATCAGTGGGAAGAATGTCCCTTACATTGGTGATCAGTGGGAAGAATGTTCCTTACATTGGTGATCAGTGGGAAGAATGTCCCTTACATTGGTGATCAGTGAGAAGAATGTTCCTTACATTGGTGATCAGTGAGAAGAATGTCCCTTACATTGGTGATCAGTGGGAAGAATGTTCCTTACATTGGTGATCAGTGGGAAGAATGTCCCTTACATTGGTGATCAGTGAGAAGAATGCTCCTTACATTGGTGATCAGTGGGAAGAATGTCCCTTACATTGGGGGTCAGTGGGAAGAATGTTCCTTACATTGGTAATCAGTGAGAAGAATGCCCCTTACATTGGTGATCAGTGGGAAGAATGCCCCTTACATTGGTGATCAGTGGGAAGAATGTCCCTTACATTGGTGATCAGTGAGAAGAATGTTCCTTACATTGGTGATCAGTGAGAAGAATGCTCCTTACATTGGTGATCAGTGAGAAGAATGTTCCTTACATTGGTGATCAGTGGGAAGAATGTTCCTTACATTGGTGATCAGTGGGAAGAATGTTCCTTACATTGGTGATCAGTGAGAAGAATGTTCCTTACATTGGTGATCAGTGAGAAGAATGCTCCTTACATTGGTGATCAGTGAGAAGAATGTTCCTTACATTGGTGGTATCGGGGGGATTACACCCTTACAGACAGCTAAAATTACCATTGGTGTCATATCGCTGGTTCTTCCAAGTGGCGTTGACCCCGGAACTATTCAGACACCATCAGATGGAAGGTCTCGGGGAACCCCTCACAAACTCTAAAGGAACTCTCGGATCCCTGGCTGAGAATGGCTGGTATAAAAAGTGAGTTGATCGGACCCATTGTTATCGGCCATGTTAGGTTGGGAGTGACCATAGTGGGGTAGATCTCAGAGAACGATGGGGGGGGGGGGGAGACAGTCGCTTGTCCTAGAACATACCTGACATACTGCTATGCGTCTTCCAACTCCACCAATGGGAGTCATCCAGCGCCCAGGGCAATGATGCCAAATTGCGTTCCCCCCCCCCTCTTCCTATAGTGTTAGGGTCAGGGCTCCCCCCCATCTCTACAATAAACCATTGTGCCCAGGGCAGCCTCCCCTCCTGCCCACTTCTTATCCTGGCCCTGCTGATGCCATCCAGCCATGTTCTTCACCTGTAGAGAACGCCACTGACGCGTTTCACCCTTTTTAGGGCTTAGATCAGGGATAGGCAACCTGTGGCCCTCCAGCTGTTGCAGAACTACAAGTCCCATAATGCCTCTGGGAGTCATTGTAACTGCCAGCCTTGCAATGCCTCATGGGAAATGTAGTTCCACAACAGAGAGAGGCTGAATCTCCCCACTGGGGACACAGACAGTAAGTAAAATATTGGCAAAGGTTCTAACCCCTCTCCACTCCAAACTTTAAATCTGACCCCCGGCTTTCCCTTCAGTTGTAGCGGCTCCTCTCCCGGACTGGAACGGCTTCCTCTGATTTCACCGCACACTGTGAGCTCCTCACAATATGCATTAGAAGCTGCAGCAAGTCAGTTAGAGCCCCGCCCCATTTCCTGGCTGGAGCATCATCTACTCCTTTCCACCCAACCCAACCGTCCCTGGCCCCGCCCCTTTCACTTATAGGATTCAGTTCTTTCAATCTCGCAGGCTCGGCATCACATGTGGGTGTTACCTAAGGTGATTTGTATGCAAATACAACCTGCTGGGACCGCCCACTCCTCCAGACCGACGCCCAAACATCAAGGCACTTTGATATTTGCATGACTCCTCCCACTGCTTGCATAAGGACTGAGGGCTCTTGAGGAGCGCTGAGGAGAGGGGGGGGGGGCTGTGATGTGTTCAGGAAGCTATGTACAGCCCCCTGCTGGCCCCTCCCACCTGCCATGATCTGCCTGCATTGCACAGAGAAGCACAGAGACCCGGTGAGGTAATCACTGGGGTTTAAAATAGGATATGCAATGAAAACAGAAAGGTTTTATGGGGGCGACGACCAGGCAAGGCAATATACAAGCAGATTAAACTTCAGCATTAAGGTCTCTCAGCCTCTCCCCCCCCCCCCTTCACTCACTTTCCATGCGGCTTCCCCCAGGACATGTCGCCCTCATAAACGGCGTTCTTGAACCTGCCCTCGTTCCTGTAGGTGTGGGTCACCAAGCGGCATGTTGGGGGATCGTTGACCTTTCCCCAGAGTGGAAAATCCCGTTTTCCCTCCAGGCTTTGGCGTATCAGCTGATTCATCTTCCAAATCCATAACATCTGGAAAACAATAAAAAAAAAAAAAAATCATCAGATAATAATTTATCATGTTTTATCGTTTTTACCAGTGAAAGCCCCACAGCACCGCGCTGCAACTGTGTGCATTACGTGCCCTCTAGGGGGCAGCATAGAGGCTGGGCTCATACATTGTAGTACTCATGTAATAGAGTAAAGCCTCGTACACACGGCCGAGTTTCTCGGCAAGAACCAGCAAGAAACTTGCTGCCAGAGCTTTCTTGCAGAGTAAACTGGTCATGTGTACGAGGCTTTCAGTTTTCTCGTCAAGAAAACCGACAAGAATCTCAACGAGAAAAATAGAGAACCTGCTCTCTATTTTCTCGTCAAGATTCTTGTCAGCCTGTTTCTCTACGAGAAACCCGAGTGAGTGTGTGTACACTTACCTGTCCTCCGGGAAGCCCGCGCATGCTCGAAATGACTTAGACGCATGCGCGGTAGCTTCCTAGGCATACGTAGGGTATACCAAGATGGCGCCGACGGCATCGAATGTGACGAGTGCATGCTCGTCGTAGTCGATGACGTCACCGCGTACGCTCCATTCAAAGAACCGCGGGTTCTTTGAATGGAGCGTCTGTACACTCGGCCGGGACAAGTTTCTTGTCCAAGAATCTCGTCAAGAAAAACGACAAGTTTTTTTCCTGACGAGATTCTCGGTCGTGTGTACGAGGCTTGAGCCTCTGGTGCTGGACTGAGAAGGGAGCCGCATTGGAATTTGCACCCCTCCCAACTTTTTGAGATGAGAACGAGGGACACCTATTAGCAAAAGTAATAAGGCATAGGACACGCCCCCTTAAACACTTAAGGACCGAACCTCTTTCCTGAGATTTGGTGTTTACAAGTTAAAAACATTTGGCTGCAGCCAGACTCAGTGGAGGGAGATTTCTGCAGCATATTTGGCAAGTACAGAATCACAGGATATAAAAAATATACAAAGTGGTTGGAGGGAAGCTTCAGAATGGCAAAGATGTTTTTATTACAAATTATGTAAGCAGACTGCAGTTCCGCTTTATTCTGTGCTGCTGAAGGTGCAAGGAAAAGGACTGATAAATCTATGTACCGTATAAGCCGACCCGAATATAAGCCGAGGCTAGGGTTGCCACCTTTTCTTCAAGTCAAACCCGAACACTTTAAGGCGCACGGCAATTTTTTTTTTATAGTATAAACTATACACAAATTTTGCTATTAAATAACATTTCTAATCATATGAAGTTAATAACAAGAGTTCCCCTTTACATCTGAATCTACAGAGTTCCCCTTTACATCTGAATCTACAGAGTTCCCCTTTACATCTGAATCTACAGAGTTCCCCTTTACATCTGAATCTACAGAGTTCCCTTTCACTGTAAGGGGGGACTCTGCAGACTCTGATGTAAGGGAGAACACTGGGGACTCTGACATAAGGGATGCTCTGGGAACCCTGATCTATGGGGGAACACTGAGAACTCTGATGTACGGAGAGGACTCTGATGTAAGGGGGAACACTGTGGCCTCTAGTGTTAAAGGAAACTCTGATGTAAGGGGTGCTCTGAGAACCCTGATTTGCCTTAAGCCGTGTATACACGATCGGTTTTACCGATGAAAACAGTCCGATGGACTTTTCATCGGACAAACCGATCGTGTATGGGCCCCATCGGTCTTTTTTCCATCAGTGTTAAAAAATAGAACATGTTTTAAATGTATCCGATGGAAAAAAAAACGATAGCAAGTTACTATCGTCTGTGGGGAACTCCATCGGATAATAAACCCACGCATGCTCAGAATCAAGTCGACGCATGCTCAGAAGCATAGAACTTCATTTTTCTTGGCTCGTTGGAGTGTTTTACGTCACAGTGTTTGGGACGGTCGGTTTTTTGACTGATGGTGTGTAGGCAAGACTGATGGAAGTCAGCTTCATCAGATTTCCAATGGAAAAATCCATCGGATTAGAATCCATAGGAAATCCGATCGTGTGTACAGGGCTTTAGTGTACTCACTCAGAGGCAGGAGAGAGAAGGGAGAGAGAAGGGGGAGACAGGGATGGATGGTGAGCTCACTCACCCCTTGGCAGCCAGCAACTCTCATCCAGATGTATCTGAGGCTGCTGGACTTCAAATTTCCAGCCCCACCTTTCCTTTTCTGAGGCACAGCGCCGGGGATTGGAGTGCGGGCAGACAAAGAGGGTTAGGGGTGGGCAGGGCCGTTTGAAGGAATTTGGGGGCCCCAGGCAGAATTTTGAAACAAGTTCACCTGTCAGGAAAGTTGTTAAGCAGGGGGGGGGCCGCGGGACATTGACGCATATCGCGGGAGGGGGGGCCCGATCGCGGGAGGGGGGGCACCAATCGCGGGAGGGGGGGTGTCGGTCGCACCACCGACGTTAGAGTGGATAAGGGGGGGTTTGTCTTACATCCTCCTCCCGTGCTGCCTCCTCTTGCTCCTTTTCCTGCTGTGTGGGAAGATTCACACTATCGCGGGACTGCTGGGGCCCCAGGCCAGCTCGGGGCCCCAAGCAGTTGCTTGGTTTGCCTGTCCTGTTCCAACGGCCCTGGGGGTGGGTAAGAGGTGCAGATCAAGCCCTCTCTCCTCCCCCGTCTGTGTGTGTTTGGGAGGGGGGGGGTGTTAGTGTTGGCTTTGGGCAGTGTAAAAGAGAGTGTAAATGGACACTCTCGGCTTATACAACTGCAGCCAGCAACCCTGCTGGGAAGCCATAGTCCAGTCTGAATAATGTGTCCGGGTTTCAGGCAGTCTGAAACCCGAACGCATGATTCCAAACCCGAACTGTCCAGGTGAATCCTGGACAGGTGGCAACCCTAGCCGAGGCACCTAATTTTACCACAAAAAACTGGGAAAACTTATTGACTCGAGTATAAGCCTAGGGTGTCCATGTGCATGCCTCACTGTGCCTCACTGTGTCCATGTGCATGCCTCACGGTGTCCATCTGCATGCCTCGCTGTGTCCATGTGCATGCCTCACGGTGCCTCACTGTGCCCAATCTCCCTACCTGATCTCCGGCGCTGTGTGACTAGACTGACGTTGAACATGGGAGTCTATGGAAGGGATGCCCGGATTTGAAAAATCGGTGCTCCCCGGCCGTAGGTCCCCCGGACAACAAACTTTGCACACATTTAGATGAAGAGTGGGGCTACATGTGTGACAAGTTTGGGGTCCAGGGAATCTAGGGCCGGCCAGTACCGGGTACCCAAAATCACCAGAGAAATGACCGTTTAACATGGGAGTCTATGGAAGGGGTGCCCGGGTTTAAAAAAATCGGTGCTCCCCGGCCGTAGGTCCACCGGACAACAAACTTTGCACACTTATAGAGGAAGAGTGGGGCTACATGTGTGCCAAGATTGGGGTCCAGGGGACCTACAACTGGCTAGGATCAGGCGCACAAATGTAAAGATGGACACAGACTCAAGTATAAGCCGAGGGGGGCATTTTCAGCACAAAAAAATGTGCTGAAAATCTCGGCTTATACTCGAGTATATATGGTACTCATTCGCTCTCGGCCGGGTAGGGGGAGGGCCTGTCAGGTAGGCTGTATGGGCCCCCGTGATTTCTAACAGCAGTCCTGCTGCCACCTGTTCGCCCGTTAGGGGTGCCACCTCATCCCTTTAAAACTGAACACATATTAATTACACAGGTTCTGTGGCTGATTAAGGTGGTAATTAAACTCACTTCGGATCTTATCTGCATTAAATTAGCCTCAGAACCCATGTAATTAATATGTGTTCGGGTTTAAAGGGATGAGGTGGCAACCCTACCGCCCGTGTGAAAGAGTCCAAAGTAAGAGCAGGGGCTGATCTGTGTCAGCCATTTGTGAACACAGCCAAGCACTGCACAAGCACCAGGATTGTTGATAATTATGTCACCTCTGAGCTGTATCCCAGCCCAAAAAAAGTAAATGGTGACCCCCCCCCCCCCAGATGTTGCCTGAACAAAGATGGTGCTGTCCTTCTGGAGAGATACACAGATGAAGGCATTGGCAGGGTAAGTTCTGTATATAAATGAACTCCTCTAAATCTTGCTGCACTAAATAGCTCAGGGTGTTCATACTGAGGTTATGGTCAGTAATACTGCCCCTAGTGGACAAAAGGCGAAGCAAAGGTGTGGAGACTGCAGCAATGCCGATGTTCTGCCGAGCTGGTTCCGCCTATCGGTATGGTTCCGAGCTCGACTGCGCAGGCGCAATCCGAGGCGACGGAATTCTCCGAGCGAAGCAGCTGTAGACGCGCTCGCTCCCGATGCTAGAGGAACCAGCTTGACAAGAAAGCGGGCGGGGGGCGGAGACTAGCAAGTTGATGGGACACAACACGGCGCTCTATATTTTTTAAAATGTTCACGAGCGCCCGCGGGGGGCGGAGACTGGGACACGCCGCTCTATAGGGCAGCATATAACAATTATATGTACAACACTCGCCCTATAGAGCGGCGTGTCACAGTCTCGGGTCCCCGCCCCTTGCGGGCGCTCATCAACATTGACAAAAATACAGAGTGGCGTGTCAGCCGCCCATCAACAACTTTAATCCCGCCCTATGGAGTGGCGTGTGTCCCAGTCTCCGCCCCCGCCCCTTGCTGTGCGGCGTGTATGCTCGGGAGCGAGCGCGTCTACAGCTGACGAACAGCTGTAGATGTTCGTAGATTTCCGTGTGTTCCGAGTGCGCATGCGCCGACGCGCTCGGAACCATATCGATAGGGGAACTAGGACGATAAGACACCGGTGTGAACATTGATTTACTACAACTGGAGTGTGCAGAATCTGGTGCAGCTCTGCATAGAAACCAATCAGCTTCCAGGTTTTATTGTCAAAGCTTAAAGGGGGATTCCACCCACGATTTATTTTATTTTTATTAAAGTCAGCAGCTACAAACACTGTAGCTGCTGACTTTTAATAAGGACACTTACCTGTCCTAGTCGCCCGCGATGTCAGCCCCGCCCCCCTCCGAGGCCGCTCCCTCGATCCTGGCAGCTTCCGGCGCCGCCATCCTCACGAAGGGAAACAGGCAGTGGAGCCGTGCGACTTCACTGCCCGTTTCCTACTGCGCATGCGCGAGCAGCGCAACGCTTTGTGAATGGGCCGGCTGCTCTCTGGGATACACACAGTTCCCAGAAGGCAGCGCACCCCATTCTCCAGAAGACACGGCGAGGAGGACGGAGGAAGGAAACCCACCGCAGACGATGAAGAGGCAGATTAGGGACTTCCGCATAGCAACCGCTATTTCTGGTAAGTAAAAAAAAAAAAATGTTTTTTCAAATGTTTTTTTTTTCTGTTTTTTTGGGGGGGGATTTTTGGTAAAAAAATAAAAATAATTTAGGGTGGAACTCCACTTTAACTGAACGAGCTGAAGTTAGAAGCTGATTGGCCGCCATGCACAGCTGCACCAGATTTTGAACTCTCCAGTTTAAGTTTTGGAAATCAGTCTCTGTGTTCTCCCCCAGCCATACATGAATTTTTATTTGTATCATAAATGTTTTTAAAGCCAAACTCCCGGCATAAACATTTTCATTTATTTATGTAATAATAATTCCTCAATAGCCACAAAGGATACAAAATCTACTTTTACATGCACCTAAATGCCTTTGCCCCGCCCAGATATTACCTTTTTAATCCTTTCATGACTAAGCCTATTTCTGACAATTTGTTAAAATCCATATTTTTTGATAGAAAATTACTTAGAGCCCCCAAACACATATATATATATATATATTTAGCAGAGACCCTAGAGAATAAAATGGGGATCGTTGCAATATTTTATGTCACGCGGTATTTGCGCAGCGGTCTTTTAACCACTTGTCACACAGAGATCCTCGGTCCTGCTCAGTTACTGGGCAAACGCAGGTGCCCGGCAGGTGCAGGCGTCACCCCGGTCCCATTTTTTTTTAGAGCGGGCGGTCGGCTCTTTAATGATTAACCGTTATCCTAAAGGAGTGGGAGGGGACCCCCCCTCTCTCGCCATCTTCCACCGCTCCTCCCAGACCTACCGTCCCACCAGGAGACCTGAGCCACCAGCGCATCGGGTTCCCAGTGACGCGGCGGCGTGCGTGCGATCGCCTTCCCCCGAGCCACTAGGGGGCATGCGCGTGCTGCCGCTTCACTGGGGACCCGATACGCTTGCCCGGCGGCCGCGATTGCCCAGTAACTGAGCAGGACAGTAAACACACAGATTCACCTCCTGTCAGGGAGAGGAGACCGATGGTGTGTCCCTTGTACATAGGGACACAGATCGGTCACCTCCCCCAGTCAGTCCCCTCCCCCCACACAGTAAAGCCCCATACACACTATCAGTTTTTCTGCAGGTTTTTGTCTTCAGGTTTACCAAAACCATCTAATATGAGGTCAAACCATAAGAGTTTCAATTCGTATGCAATCAGGTAGGCCCTTCTACTACATGGTTTTGGTAAACCTGAAGACAAAAACCTGCAGAAAAACTGATAGTGTGTATGGGGCTTGAGAATCACTCCCTAGGGAACACATATAACCCCTTGATCGCCCCCCCCCCTAGTGTTAACCCCTTCCCTGCCAGTCACATTTATACAGTAATCAGTCCATTTTTATAGCACGGATCGCTGTATAAATGTGAATGGTCCCAAAAATATGTGTCAAAAGTGTCCGATATGTCCGCCGCAATATCGCAGTCACAATAAAAATCGCTGATCGCCGCCATTACTAGTAAAAAAATAAAAAATATATATAAAAATGCCATAAATATATCCCCCATTTTGTAGCCGCTATAACTTTTGCGCAAACCAATAAATATACTCTTATTGCGATTTTTATTTTTATTTTTTTACCAAAAATATGTAGAAGAATACGTATCGACCTAAACTGGGGAAACAATTTGCTTAAAAAAAAAAAAATGGATATTTATTATAGCAAAAAGTAAAAAATCTTGTGTTTTTTTTTCAAACTTGTCCCTCTCCTTTTGTTTATAGCGCAAGAAATAAAAACCGCAGGGGTGATCAAATACCACCAAAAGAAAGCTCTATTTGTGGGGAAAAAATGATAAAAATTTAATTTGGGTACAGTGTTGTATGACCGCACAATTGTCATTCAAAGCGTGACAGCGCTAAAAAATGGCCTGGGCAGGAAGGGGGTGAAAGTGCCCGGTATTGAAGTGGTTAAACGCAATTTTTGGGGGAAAAGGACACTTTTATTAATAAAATAAAAAAAAAAAAACTAAACAAAGCAGTAAAGTTAGCCCAGTTTTTCTGTATACTGTGAAAGATGATGTTACGCTGAGTAAATAGATACCCAAAATGTCACGCTTTGAAATTGCGCACGCTCGTGGAATGGCGACAAACTTGGCGACGCTTTAAAAAAAAATGGTTACCAGTTTAGAAGGACCCGGCCTTGGAGCGGCAAAGGGAGTAAATCCGGGCCTGATAGCAGGAGTACATATGGGGGAGCTGATGCATGTGTGGCGGCTGCCGTGTCCGCCGGCCACCCGCGATCGCTCCACAGAGAGCCGGAACGGGGATCTGTCAATGTAAACAAACAGATCCCCGTTCTGACAGGGGAGTAGAGAGAGAGTGTCTGTTCCCAGTGATCAGGAACAGCGATCTCTCTCCTCCTCCTCCAGGCAGTCCCCCCCCCCCCCACAGTTAGAAACACCTCCCTAGGGAACACAGTTAGGCTACTTTCACACTGAGGCGCTGGATGCGCTGGCGGTATAGCGGTGCTATTTTTAGCGCCGCTATACCGTTTTTTTTGCCGCGATTTGCGGGCTCTAGCGGGGGTATTTTAAACCCCGCTAGCGGCCGAAAAAAGGTTAAAAATGCCCGCAATAACGCCTCTGAGGCGTTTTGCGGGCGTATTAGAGGCGCTACCCCATTGATTTCAATGGGCAGGGGCGCTACAGGAGCGCTATTTTTAGCGCTCCTATTGCGCCTCAAAGATGCGGCTTGCAGGAGTTTTTTGAGCCTCCTGCAAGCGCAACGCTCCAGTGTGAAAGCCCTCGGGGCTTTCACATTGGATAGTATTGAGAGGCTTTTTTGGGGCGCATTGCAGGCGCTATTTAGAGCGCAATAGCGCCTGCAAAGCGCCTCAGTGTGAAAGGGGCCTTAACCCCTTGATCGCCCCCTAGTGTTAACCCCTTCCCTGCCAGTGATATTTATACAGTAATCAGTCCATTTTTAGAGCACTGATCGCTGTATAACTGTCACTGGTCCTAAAAATGTGTCAAAAGTGTCCGATGTGCCCGCCGCAATGTCGCAGTCCTGCTAAAAATCCCTGATCACCGCCATTACTAGTAAATACAAAAATTAATCATAAAAATGCCATAAATATATCCCCTATTTTGTGGAAGCGATAACTTTTGCGCAACCCAATTAATATAGGCTTATCGCGATTTTTTTTATTACCAAAAATATGTAGAAGAATACGTATCGGCCTAAACTGATTAAGAAATTCGTTTTTTTTTGGGGGGGTATTTATTATGGCAAAAACTAAAAAAAAAATGTTTTTTTTTTCCAAAATTGTCGCTCTATTTTTGTTTATAGCGCAAAAAAATAAAAACCGCAGAGGTGATCAAATATCACCAAAAGAAAGCTCTATTTGTGGGGGAAAAAAGAACATCAATTTTGTTTGGGAGCCACGTCGCACGAACCGCGCAATTGTCAGTTAAACCGACGCAGTGCCGAATCGCAAAAAATGGTCCGGTATTTAAGGGGGGTAAATCTTCCGGTCCTTAAGTGCTTACATGCTAATGTTGGCACACGGAGATTGAAGGAAGGATACACGCGACCAATGGATTTAGGTGACGTGCACCGAAGTGCAGTTATTGGAGATAAGTGGGAAGAATATTTACAGAAGATTACAAGCGATTGGTGCGTCAGAGGGAACGATTGTAACGTTGGTGTTTGCAGAGCGGGAAGGTGAGGCTCCGCCCCTCAGGACATTTTCCGTAACACTGAAACTAGAAAAGCCGGTTTGGAGATCCTAGAAAAATCAGATTTTATGACTAAACTAATTCGATAAACGGAGTCAGCTGACCTTGTGCTGCGGCTCTTTCGTGGAAAGGACAAATTCCTCCTCAGGAGTGACAACGCGCCAGATGTGGCTGAATGGGAAAAAAAAATACAAAATACATCATATCAATAAAATATTTATTTATCCATCGTTATTTAATCACTTGCTTACCGGGCACTTATACCCCCCCTTCCTGCCCAGGCCAATTTTCAGCTTTCAGCACTGTCACACTTCAAATCACAATTGCGCGGTCATGCAACACTGTACCCATATGACATAGCATTTTTTTCACACAAATAGAGCTTTCTTTTGGTGATATTGAATCACTGCTCTGTTTTTCATTTTTTTTTGCTAAAAATACATTTTTTATAGCTTGTTATAAAATTTTGCAAACCGGTAATTAGTCTCTTGCGCTGATGAGGTGGCACTGATAGGCGGCACTGATAGGTGGGACCAGTGGCATAGCGTGGGGGGGCCAGGGGGGCCGTTGCCCCGGGCGCAAAATTTAGAGGGGCGCAGAGGCAGGCGGCAGGTTACCTGCAGCTCTTCTCCTGCGCTGTGCTGTCTAGGAGACTGTGAGCTCTTCCGCTTCACTATGAGAAAGAAGTTGCGGTGAAGTCCCGGCTTAGGCTCCAGCGGTGACACTGACACAGCAGTGAGTAAATGTACACTGAAGACCATCCATGATGATCCCAGGGATTGTGACCGTGCAGAGACTGGGGGGGGGGGAGAGGAGGGCAGGACAGTATAGGAATCGGGTAGGTTAGTATAGTAATCAGGTAGGTCGGTGTAGGAGTCAGGTTGGTCAGTACTACTGTACTAGTGGAAGGGGCTCAGAGAGTGCTTAAAATCCACAGGTTAGGTGGTACAAATCTCTTGCCCTGCCCCAGGCGCTGACAACCCACGCTACGCCACTGGGTGGGACTGATAGGTGGCTCTGATAGGCACTATTGAGGTGGCACTGATGAGGTGGTACTGATGGACACTGATAGGTGGCACTGATGGGCACTGAGCAGTGACACTGATAGGGGGCACTGATAGGCCATAGTAGGCGGCACTGATAGGTGACACTGATCACGAGGCACTGATGGGCACTGATTGGCAGCACTGATATGTGGCACTGGTGGGCAATAACTAGCAGCATTGAGGGGCACTGATAGGTGGCACTGGTGGGCACTGATTAGCAGTGTTGGTGGGCAATGTTGGAACCGATGTCCCTTTAACACAATCAGCATGAGGGGAAAAAAAGCAGATAACCGCTGTCCTGTCGAGAAATGCCCCCCATCGAAAAATGCCCGCCCGTAACTGTGCATGGGCCACGCATGCGCAGAACGGATGCTCAGAACAGCTGAGTTTACGATCAGCTGTTGTCTGGCGTTGCCGAGGCACGTTCATGTAGGTGAGGGGCGGATATTTACACGATGGGCAGTGCTGGGGCCGGAATTTTTTATCGATGGCCAAACAAATCTGCTAAAGAAATCTTTATCTAATATAGAAAAAGCCGCCCTTCAATTCACTAAACACGCCCCGCAAGCGTTCAAAGTGAATAGCAGATAAAGATTTATTTTGCAGATTTCTTTGCCCATCGATAAAAATTCCGCCCCCCAGCACTGCCCATCATTTAAAAATCCACCCCCTTCTTCTAAATATCCGCCCCTCACCTACATGAACGTGCCTCGGCCACGCGAGACAACAGCTGATCCTAAACGCACTTCTCGACAGAACACCGGCTTCTGTTTACATCCTGTGATCAGCTGTCATTGGTTGACAGCTGATCTAATGGTAAAGGGCTGCTGTGATTGGCCCTGTACCCCGATCTGTGATCAGCCGAGTCCAAGGCGCAGGGGGGGGGGCGTGCAGGAAGCGCGAGTTCGGGGAGGACGTCTATGGACGCCCTCCAGGCACTGTAAACCCGCCCGTGCTGTAGCAGGAACAGGTTAATACAATATATTTATCTCTATGGTATTCCTTTTCGCTCCTCCCTACAAAGGCTGGAAAGTTGGGGAGGCGTGGCGTAGCTAGGCCAGCACAGGCAGCAATTAGACACTCCCAGAAGAAGAGCGGGTTATGAGATGCAGGGAGGGAGGGGGCTGGGCCAGGGAAATGACTCTTCCTGGAGTTCTCATATTATCTAGCAAGTTCAGAGGCACATTACAAGTAAATAGAAAATCGAATTGGTGAAGGCAAAACACGGCAACATTTTAAATACTTGATTTTTCTGACGACCTCCAATTTTTAGGTTGGTGAACGGGCCTCTTTAGGCAAAAACGTGGTTAATTGCCGACCTTCCTGCCGAACTTTGAGTGGCCTACACACGAGTGTACACACGATCGGAATTTCAACAAGAAAATTTCAACAAGAAAAGTCCGATGTTTGCTTTTGGTCCAAAAATTCCGACCGTGTATAGGCTCCATCGGACTTTTGCTGTCGGAATTTCCGCCAACAAATATTTGAGAGCTGGTTCTCAATTTTTCCGACAACAAAAGTTCTTGTCAGAAATTCCAACCGTGTGTACACAATTCAAACGCACAAAAATTCTACGCATGCTCGGAAACATTTTTCTCGGCTCGTCGTACGTGTTGTACGTCACCGCGTTCTTGGCGTTCGCAATTTCCGACAACATTTGTGTGACCGTGTGTGTGCAAGACAAGTTTGAGCCGACATCCGTCGGAAAAAAAATCCACGGTTTTGTGGTCGGAAATGTCCGATCGTGTGTACGCGGCATTAGAATGCAATGTTCAACATGGAAACCCATCCACACGAACCCTGAGAAGCTCTATATTGTTCATCATATCAGAGAGCCTACAGTAGAATCTCCAACTTTAATGCCAACTTTCCTCCATCAAACCTGGAAAACATCACCCAAGGAAACACCCTCTAGAGAGTCTAGATCAGATTAGCTACATTGTATCTCCTTTTAATCCCAATTTTCCTTACTAATCCTGGATAACATCACCCAAGGAAACACCCTCTAGAGAGTCTAGATCAGATTAGCTACATTGTATCTCCTTTTAATCCCAATTTTCCTTACTAATCCTGGATAACATCACCCAAGGAAACACCCTCTAGAGAGTCTAGATCAGATTAGCTACATTGTATCTCCTTTTAATCCCAATTTTCCTTACTAATCCTGGATAACATCACCCAAGGAAACACCCTCTAGAGAGTCTAGATCAGATTAGCTACATTGTATCTCCTTTTAATCCCAATTTTCCTTACTAATCCTGGATAACATCACCCAAGGAAACACCCTCTAGAGAGTCTAGATCAGATTAGCTACATTGTATCTCCTTTTAATCCCAATTTTCCTTACTAATCCTGGATAACATCACCCAAGGAAACACCCTCTAGAGAGTCTAGATCAGATTAGCTACATTGTATCTCCTTTTAATCCCAATTTTCCTTACTAATCCTGGATAACATCACCCAAGGAAATGCTTGGAGAAGCTCCTATATTGTCCTTCTATGCCAGATCGGTTACATTGTTTCTCCTTCTGTGATCCCAAATTCCTACCCAATCCTGGAAAACACCAGAAACACCATTAGGAGCTCCATATTCTTCATCTTTATCAGAGATGTTACATAGAATCTCCTTCTTTAATCCCAACTTTCCTTATCAACCCTGGAAACACCCTGAGGAGCTCTATATTGTCCTTCTATACCAGATCAGCTACATTGTATCTCCTTCTTTAATCCCAACTTTCCTTACTAATACTGGAAATCCCCACCAAAGGAAACGCCCTGAGGAGTTCTATATTGTCGGTGTGTGTATATATATATATTAGGGCTGTGGAAATTAACTATTAATTCCTCGATTAATCGATTAATGTTTTTGATCAATCAAAACTCTATTGATCGGTACTCAGGGAGTTCTATCGGAGATCCGGTGACGTCACGGACACCGGTGGGGCTTGCCGTGTCCATCTGAAGGGCTCCTTTGCTGTGCCTTCATATCTGCATGCCGGCGGGACCTTAGTATCTGCCACACGCAAGGGCTGTTACACTTCCCTCTATCACCACTTCCCTCTATCAACCTGGGATTCTACAGCCATCCACTGGGAGTTGTGATAGTTGTGATAGTGATAGTTCCCTTCACGGGACATCTACATGCCGACGGACTGATGTTAGCCCCTCCTCATCTGGATTCAGCAGTGGTATCGTTGTACACATTTTTATACCAGTATCATACTTGGCTACATGTTTTTATGACTGCTTTTGCTGCCGTTTGGTATTACTCGCACCATTTTTACAGTTTATGTAGATACATCGATTTTATCTCCAGTGCAATATTTATTTTGTTACCTACTTGAAGACTATAAAAGTTTTAATGCTATTCCCATCGAGCGCTGCCTTTGTGTGTTTTTTGTATCCTGCTATCCATTTTTCCAGTGGTTGGGAGCTGCACTGGGAACCGGCCTGCAAGGAGATCAGCTAAAAGTAGTTGGATCTGTATGTGCATTATAATTAATCGAAATTAGTCGATTAATCGATTTTTAAAAAAAATCGATTAATCGAACACAAAAATTGTAATCAGTAACAGCCCTAATATATATATATAGTTGTTGAGCGGGGGGGGGGGGGGGTAGGCGTATGCCGCGATACCGCTACTTGGAATCAATGTTGAGCGGGGGGGGGGGGGGGGCTCTGCTCCCGAGCCTTTCCGGGGTTTGCCGAGGTCAGCCGAGCTGTCCTCAGGCCTTTCTGTGTGTTTCTGAGGCTCTCCGGCACCCCCCCCCTCCCCACCTCTGGTCACATGCGGTATTGCATGCCATTGAAATCAATGCGGAATGTATTATTTTAGTTTCCTTTGACTTCAATGGGGAAACTTGCTTTAAAGGAGTAGTAAAGTTACATGTTTTTTCACCTTAATGCATCCTATGCATTAAGGTGAAAAAACATTCGACAATACCGCCCCCCCCCCCCGAGCCCCCGTTTTTCTTACCTGGCCCCTCGAAAGTCCCATGCTCGTCCCCGTCATCCTCTTCGTTTTTCAGCCTGGCCGCCGATTGGCTACACTGGATGGATTGAAAGCAGCGCAGCCATTGGCTGGCGCTGCTGTCAATCACATACAATGATGCGGCGCGCGGGGGGCGGGGCCGAGTGATACAGTCGGCGGCTATGGCCGCCGCTGTATCACGGGAGCGCGCCCGCAATCACTCCACACCATGCGAGCTCACTCGCATTAAGGTGTGGAGTCCTTGCGGGGAGGAGCCAAGACAGCCGCCGAGGGACCCCAGAAGACCAGGATCGGGGCCACTGTGTGCAAAACGAGCTGCACAGTGGAGGTAAGTATAACATGTTTGTTATTTTTAAGCAAAAAAAAGGGAAGCTTTAGTGCTCCTTTAATATGCAAGTAATTCTTTGATATGGGATTACGAACATTCTTGTGGAACGGATTATGCTTACCACCCCTGGAAAACTTTATCTATGTTATGCCTTGAGGAGCTCTATATGGTCTATACCAGATCGGTTACATTGTTTATCCAACTTTAATCCCTAGTTCCTAACCAACCCTAAAAAACATCACCTAAGGAAACATCCTAAGGAACTCTATATTGTCCACCTACTGTATATCACATAGGCCAGGGCTTTAAAAATGCACTCGCCCGCTGGCCAAATGCGAGCATAAATTGCCATTGGGCGAGTGCTCAGGTGCCACACACTGGGGGGTGTCCGCCCCCCCTGCGCCCTCCGTGAGTTTTCCTGCAGTTTTCCCGGGGTAGCGAGAGCAGCCGATCGCCCCCCGCCACGCTCCCACATTATAACAGGAGAGCGGGACAGCTGCGGGCTTCATGTGCTTGAGCCCGCCCATCCCGCTTCTCCCTCTGTCAGAAGCTGCGGACGTGGAGACAGGGAATGAAGCAGAGCAGCACTCTGTGTTCCTCCCTCCCCACCCCCGTTTGACAGACCCGTGTAGCACACAGCCGAGTGAAGTGTTGTGGCTGTGTGCTGGGTCTGATAGCCAGAGACTGCACTGTGATGCACCGCTGGGTCCGCCGTGATGAATAAGTTCTGTCATCACTGGTGAGATTGAGAAAAAAACGTGGAGAGATTCGAAGAGAAATGGTGGTACAGAGGTGGACTGGGGGGGGGGGGGGTTACAGAGATGGACGGGGGGGTACATAGGTGGATGGGGGGGTACATAGGTGGTTGGGGGTACAGATGTGGATGGGGGGGTACAGAGGTGGACGGGGGGGGGTACAGAGGTGGACGGGGGGTACAGAGGTAAATGTGGATGGGGGTACAGAGGTGGACGGGGGCTGTACATAGGTGGATGGGGGGTACATAGGTGGATGGGGGTACAGATGTGGATGGGGGTACAGAGGTGGATGGGGGTGTACAGAGGTGGACGGGGGGTACAGAGGTGGACGGGGGGGTACAGAGGTGGACGGGGGGTACAGAGGTGGACGGGGGGGTACAGAGGTGGACAGGGGGGTACAGAGGTGAATGTGGACGGGGGGTGTACAGAGGTGGACGGGGGGGGGTACAGAGGTGGACGGGGGGGTACAGAGGTGAATGTGGATGGGGGGGTACAGAGGTGGACGGGGGGGTACAGAGGTGAATGTGGATGGGGGGGTACAGAGGTGGACGGGGGGGGGTACAGAGGTGGATGGGGGGGTACAGAGGTGGACGGGGGGTACAGAGGTGAATGTGGATGGGGGGGTACAGAGGTGGAAGGGGGGGTACAGAGGTGGACAGGGGGGTACAGAGGTGAATGTGGATGGGGGGGTACAGAGGTAAATGTGGATGGGGGTACAGAGGTGGATGGGGGTACAGATGTGGATGGGGGGGGTACAGAGGTGGATGGGGGTGTACAGAGGTGGACGGGGGTGTACAGAGGTGGACGGGGGGTACAGAGGTGGACGGGGGGGGGTACAGAGGTGGACAGGGGGTACAGAGGTGGACAGGGGGGTACAGAGGTGGACGGGGGGTACAGAGGTGAATGTGGACGGGGGGTGTACAGAGGTGGACGGGGGGTGTACAGAGGTGGACGGGGGGTGTACAGAGGTGGACGGGGGGGTACAGAGGTGGACGGGGGGGGGTACAGAGGTGGACGGGGGGGGGGGGTACAGAGGTGAATATGGATGGGGGGGTACAGAGGTGAATGTGGATGGGGGTACAGAGGTGGACGGAAGGATAGAGGTGAGCCGTGGGTGAGGGGTACTGAGGTGGACGGGGGATACAGAGGTGAGCTGTGGGTTAGGGGGGGGATACAGAGATGAGCTGCAGGGGAGGGGAGTTTGCTTAATTATATGTAAGGGGGGCTCTCTGGGGACACTGATGTAAAGGGGGGCTCTCTGGGGACACTGATGTAAAGGGGGGCTCTCTGGGGACACTGATGTAAAGGGGGGCTCTCTGGGGACACTGATGTAAAGGGGGGCTCTCTGGGGACACTGATGTAAAGGGGGGCTCTCTGGGGACACTGATGTAAAGGGGGGCTCTCTGGGGACACTGATGTAAACGCTATTGCTGTTATGTTTAAATTGCATTTTTTTATATTTTGGATTCTTTATTCTTAAGAAAAATTTAATTTCATAAGCTTTAAGGGGGTGGGGCTTTTAGGGGGGCGGGGTTGGGGGACGGACCTGGAAAAGGTTTGGTGGGGCAACTGGTGGAGAGTAAGGTTTTTGCCTGACTAGTAGGTCTAGACTTTAAATTTTAAGCCCCGACATAGGCTACATTGTATCTCCTTCTTATTTAATCCTAATTTATTTATTTTTTGCCGCCTCTGGAAAACTCCACCCGAGAAATGTTTCGGAAACAATCCTCCAAAATAAATAGTTTCCAACCATCCAATGAGTCATTTCCAATAATTATTCTCCTTACTTGTTGGGATCAGATTTTTGTTTTGTTGTTGTGTCCACCCAAACCGTCTTCAGGTCATACAGGTACGTGTCGTTCCCCTTAACAAAAAGAAGAGAGAGAAGGAAGTCTTATGAAGTTAGGACAGCAGAATCAACAAACCTAAGGCCTTGTTTGTATGGGTGTACTTACCGTACGTGTGTATACAGCGCCTTTAGAAAAGTATTCATACCCCTTGAAATTTTCCACATTTTGTCATGTTACAACCAAAAACCTAAATGTATTTTATTTGGGATTTTATGTGATAGACCAACACAAAATGGCACATAATTGTGAAGTGGAAGGAAAATGATAAATGGTTTTTAATTATTTTTACAAATAAATATGTGAAAGGTGTGGGGGTGCATTTGTATTCAGCCCCCTTTACTCTGATTACTAAAATCTAGTGGAACCAATTGCCTTCAGAAGTCACCTAATTAGTAAATAGAGTCCCCCTGTGTGTAATTTAATCTCAGTATAAATACAGCTGTTCTGTGAAGCCCTCAGAGGTTTGTTAGAGAACCTTAGTGAACAAACAGCATCATGAAGGCCAAGGAACACGCCAGACAGGTCAGGGATAAAGTTGTGGAGAAGTATAAAGCAGGGTTAGGTTATAAAAAAAATCTCCCAAGCTTTAAACATCTCACGGAGCTACCAAGACATGGCCGTCCACCTAAACTGACCGGGCCGGGCAAGGAGAGCATTCATCAGAGAAGCAGCCAAGAGGTCCCATGGTAACTCTGGAGGAGCTGCAGAGATCCACAGCTCAGGTGGGAGAATCTGTCCACAGGACAACTATTAGTCGTGCTTCTCCACAAATCTGCCCTTTATGGAAGAGTGACAAGAAAAAAGACATTGATGAAAGAAAGTCATAAGAAGTCCTGTTTGCAGTTTGTGAGAAGCCATGTGGGGGACACAGCAAACATGTGGGGGACACAGCAATCATGTGGGGGACACAGCAACCATGTGGAAGAAGGTGCTCTGGTCAGATGAGACCAAAATTCAACTTTTTGACCTAAAAGCAAAACGCTATGTGTGGAGGAAAACTAACACTACACATCACCCTGAACACACCATCCCCACCGTGAAACATGGTGGTGGCAGCATCATGTGGTGGGGATGCTTTTCTTCAGCAGGGACAGGGAAGCTGGTCAGTGTTGATGGAAAGATGGATGGAGACAAATACAGGACAATCTTAGAAGAAAACCTGTTATGTGTCTGCAAAAAGACTTGAGACTGGGGGGGAGGTTCACCTTCCAGCAGGACAACGACCCGAAACATACAGCCAGAGCTACAATGGAATGGTTTAGATCAAAGCCTATTCATGTGTTAGAATGGCCCAGTCACAGTCCAGACCTAAATCCCATTGAGAATCTGTGGCAAGACATGAAATTTGCTGATCACAGACGCTCTCCATCCAATCTGACAGAGGTTGAGATATTTTACAAAGAGGAATGGGCAGAAATGTCCCTCTCTAGATGGGCAAAGCTGGTAGAGACATCCCCAAAAAGACTTGCAGCTGTAATTGTAGAGAAAGGGGGTTCTACAAAGTATTGACTCCGGGGGGCGCCATACAAATGCCCCCCCCCCCACACTTTTCACATATTTATTTATAAAAAATGTTGAAAACCATTTATCATTTTCCTTCCACTTCACAATTATGTGTCACTTTGTGTTGGTCTCTCACATAAAATCCCAATAAAAGACATTTACTTTTTTGGTTGTAACATGACAAAACGTGGAAAATTTCTAGGGGTATGAATACTTTTTCCAAGGCACTGTATGTATGAAGGGCTGGGTTTACTCGCACAGGGATGCACGGGTGCTCCATGCATCTGTATGCAGGCAGTCCCTGCATGGACATCCATTTGGGTGCGGGTGGGTGTGTCACCCTGTCTGTGTTCGGAGACACGCCCCTCCATGCTCTTGCACCCACAGGGATGTGAAGTTGGGAGCAGCAGCTGCAAATCCCGAAACGCATGAATAGGACCACCTGCCCGGGAATGCATGGAACACCTGTCCATCCCATGCAGGTAAACACGGCCCTTTGCACAGACGTATGCTTACATATGCTGTGTGAACGAGGCCTTAAAGCGATATTAAACCCAAACCCGAAAATGTACTATATTGCAGCTTACCAATCATTAGATGTGGTGGCTGCAGTCGTTTTTCTTTTTTTTTTTTTTTTAGGCTTTTTTTTTTTTTTCCATCTGGTTATCTGGCTAGTAACCCACCTCCTGTATTAAAGCACCCCCCCCACTCTGGATGAAGGAGCACAGGGAGCACGTTTGGACAGAAGCATTGTTTGGGGGGGGGGAGGAGTGTTAGGTGGAATTTGACTTCAATTTGTTTATTTATTTATTGGAGTATTTAAATCTAATGCCTTGTACACACGATCGGAATTTCCGATTGAAAAAAGTCTGACGGAATTTTTTCATCGGTTATTCCGACCGTGTGTGGGCCCCATCGGACTTTTTTCCGTCGGAATTTAGAAATAGAACATGTTTTATATTTTTCCGATGGAAAAAAATCCTATCGGAAATTCCGATCATCTGTGTGGAACTCCGACGGAGAAAAAAAACACGCATGCTCAGAATCAAGTCGACGCATGCTCGGAAGCATTGAACTTCATTTTTCTCGGCTCGTCGTAGTGTTGTACGTCACCGCGTTCTTTAAGATTGGAATTTGGTCTGACAGTGTGTATGCAAGACAGCTTGAATGGAATTCCGACGGAAAATTCCATCGGATTTTATCCCATCGGAAATTCCGATCCTGTGTACAGGGCATAATGCCGCGTACACACGATCGATTTTCTCGACGGTGAAAAAACCGTCAAGAAAATCGACGGGAAAAACGATGGGAACGGCTTGGTTCCCTACACACGGACGTTTTTCCCGACATTTTTTCTCTTGGTTGAGAAAAACGACAGTGTGTAGGCTCCCTGGCAGTGTTTCCCTATGGGAAAACTGCCGCGGAAAAAAATGCCGTGAATCACGAGAAAAATTAGAGCATGTTCTAATTTTTCTCGTTGTGATTCATGCCGTTTTTCTCGTCGGGAAAAATGACCAAAAGCCCGACACACGGTCGTTTTTCTCGTCAAAGAGAAAAAATGTAATTTTCCCCGACGAGAAAAATGGTCGTGTGTACGCTGCATAACGGTTTATAAGCAGTTACAGCAAATGTTTTTTTTTTTTCCCCTTTTGGGATAAAGTTTTTGAAAGTAAGGGCAAAGGGATCAGAAGAGACACCACATCCCAATATATGGTAAGAAAAGGGAGGAAGGAACAAACCTGGGGACTTTTTAGGTGTCAATTCAGTGAATAGATTACAATTGATAAAATGTAATACATTTTATTACAACGATAAAACATAGTAAAAAATTCCTTATTATATCATTTATTTATTTAGTATTATAATACAGTACACCTGAATCTCCTGATGAAGCTTTGTGAAGCGAAACATGTAGAGTGGTAGTGTCTGTATAGGCCTTGAATATAACAAATGATATAATAAGGATTTTTTTACTATGTTTTATCGTTGTAATAAAATGTATTACATTTTATCAATTGTAATCTATTCACTGAATTGACACCTAAAAAGTCCCCAGGTTTGTTCCTTCCTCCCTTTCCTTTTGGGATAAAGGTTTTACATAAATAAAAAATAAAAAAATAAAAAATAAAAATAAAAGATGATTATTAAATAAGCACCTCTGTCAGCGTTAAGTGTCTTGTCCCTGTAACTACAAGCAGGGCCGCCATCAGGGGGATACAGGCAGTACACCTGTAAGGGGCCCGGAGGTCCCCAGGGGCCTGGATGGCCCCCCCTTTTTTCTTTTTTTGTAAGGGGCCCAGAGGTCCCCAGGGCACGGATGGCAACCCCCCTTTTTTATATATATATTTTTTATTCTTATTATTTTTTGATTACATTTTTTATTTTTTTTATTTTATTTATTTTTTATTTTTTTGTAAGGGGCCCAGAGGTCCCCAGAGGCCCTGAGGTCCCCAGGGCCCCGGATGGCAAACCCCCTTTTTTTTTTTTATAAAATATTTTTCTTTTTTTATATATTTTTCTTTTTGTGGGGGCCATGCCTGAAGCTGTGTAAGGGCCCCCAAAAATCCCTGACTACAAGACAGCTTTTCCTTTTTTTTTTTTATGACCACTTCTTCAGACTCAACCATAACAAGAGACTTGTTCATGATTTTATTCATTAATATCGTCTCTGCTTAAGTTTCGCATCATTTGTGGTTTTACAAATACCGGTCTAATTTTATTATGAATTTACTGCTATTATTTTTATTTTTTTATATTTTACTTAAATTTTTTTACCCATTTAATATTAATTTTAAACCATACCCTCCCCCCTCCCCCACTCCCTAATGGTTTGCTCTCTACTTTCCATCCTATTTCATTTTCTGTTGTCCTCTAGCACAAGACAGCTTTTCAATAGAAAAACAACAGGCTTACTGGTTGGATCACCAGATTAAAATAATAGAAAGAGCATAAAAAAAATAAAAAAATTACGAATGCAGCCGTCACGTCTAAGAATTGGTAAGCTGTAATATAATAAATATTTGCTTTTTGGGTGTAATACCGCTTTAAGTATAAAGAGTTACAGGGCCAGCGGCTGCTATTTACACCATCCTGGGGACGGCTCAGGAATTTGCACTTGGCTCCGATTTCCGGAAAGAATGTTCTACTCAGAATCCTTAGAAAGGTGTTTGTTGTGTTTTGTACACAATGTGGTAACTTTACAGTAAGTGCTTTAAAGGGGTTTTCCGTCTTGTTTTGACATAATCTACCAGTTTGTAGACTCCGGAATTTATTGTGTCTTTAGTTTCCTTAAACTTTACATGATCCCTCCTGAACAATGACTTACCCCCGCCCACCCCCCCCCCCCCTGGCTGCGGACCGGTTTGTACCGTATACTATCAGGGGTGTAACTAGAACCTTCAGGGCTCCGGTGCAAGAAACCATGAAGGGTCCCCCTGACCCCTGGCGGGGGTCCTTCCCTCTAAACACCGATGGTGGAAGGCAGGGCTGCTGATAAGGCAGTACTGCCAGCCCTCCTGTACTGGGCCCGGGCCCCATAAGTTCAAAAGGGGGGCCCAATCACCTGCTGAGCAGGAGGGCCGGCTGTACTGTCTTATTGAAGACACCAATCCTCTTCTGCCTTTCCCTGCAACAAGGGCCGCTGATAGAAATCATGGGGCCCGTACAGCCCACCCGACGGGGCCCCCCTCAGTCCCTCCCCTGGTCCCTCCTTCAGCCCCACCCCTGGCCCAGCGACTTGACAGTGGGACATGCCAATTGCGTAATGTACTGCAGAGACAGTGCCACCCATGCCGCCAATGCCATAATGTACTGCAGACAGTGCCACCCATGGCAGAATGGGTGGCACTGTCTGCAGCACATTATGGCATTGGCGGCATAGGTGCCACTGTCTGCAGCACATTACGGCATTGGCGGCACGTGTGACACTGTCTCTGCAGGCAGCACATGCGTTATGGGCCATAAGCAATGTGCTACCTGCAGATAGTCCCACCCATGCCGCCAATGCCATAATGTGCTACAGACAGTGCCACCCATGACCCAATGCCATAACGCATGTGCTACCTGCTGACAGTGCCACCCATGCCGCCAATGCCGTAATGTGCCACAGACAGTGCCACCCATGACCCAATGCCATAACGCATGTGCTACCTGCTGACAGTGCCACCCATGCCGCCAATGCCATATTGTGCTGCAGACACTGCCAACCATGCCGCCAATTGCATAATGTACTGCAGAGACAGTGCCACCCATGCCGCCAATGCCATAATGTACTGCAGACAGTGCCACCCATGGCAGAATGGGTGGCACTGTCTGCAGCACATTATGGCATTGGCGGCATAGGTGCCACTGTCTGCAGCACATTACGGCATTGGCGGCACGTGTGACACTGTCTCTGCAGGCAGCACATGCGTTATGGGCCATAAGCAATGTGCTACCTGCAGATAGTCCCACCCATGCCGCCAATGCCATAATGTGCTGCAGACAGTGCCACCCATGACCCAATGCCATAACGCATGTGCTACCTGCTGACAGTGCCACCCATGCCGCCAATGCCGTAATGTGCCACAGACAGTGCCACCCATGACCCAATGCCATAACGCATGTGCTACCTGCTGACAGTGCCACCCATGCCGCCAATGCCATATTGTGCTGCAGACACTGCCAACCATGCCGCCAATGGCATAATGCCATTGGTAGCATGGGTAGGCCCTGTCTCTGCAGGCAGCACATGCGTTATGGCATTAGCGTCATGGGTGGCACTGTCTGCAGCACATTACGGCACTGGCGGCACTGTCTCTGCAAGCAGCACATGCGTTATGGGCAGACAGAGCCGCCCATGCCGATGCCAATCATGCCATAATGTATACATGCTGCTGCTGCAGTAGTAGGAGGAGGAGATCTTGAAGCCCCCCCAAGCACACACCTGTGTAATTTTTAGCTGCCTGGGCCCAAGGAGTCACTTCTTCCCTGATGGCTGCTGCTGCCTGGACTTGAGGGTCAGATAGATGGGATGCCTCTGCCGATATCCTCTGCTGCCGCTGCTCGCCTGAGTCGCCTTACTGCTACTTCTCACGCGCGCGGAGAGACTCAGAGACAGGAAGGAATCACTCCGCGGCGCCAGGAGGACGGCACTACACAGACGACGCACTGGCCGGGACTTGAGCCAGCACGGAGAGTGGGCGCGAAAGAGGTACTCTTCCGCGCCCTAATACACAAAATAGTCCCTTCCCTGCCGCCATCTAATACTACAAATAGCGATCAGAAACACTGGGTGTGGCGGTTGGGCATTTGATCGACGTTAAGTGACATGGCTGGAGGTTTTTTTTTTTTACTACATTAAATTATTGATCTGATCAGGTTGCCGGGACCCCCTGCTGGACGGGCCCAGTAGAACAGGGCCAGTTGTACTGGCCTATCAGCGGCCCTGCCTGCAACCAGTGGTGGATTGAAGGCGGAGATCACCACACGCACACCAATGACCCCCCCGGGCATTAGACGGACGAGAAGGCGGCAGCTGAGACTAACCTTAACATAGGAGGTGGGGGGAATGAAGAACCGGGCCATTCTCCTCTCTGTTCTCCTCCGGGGCGAACAGGAAGTGTGTCCTGAGACCCGATTGGCAGTCCTGTCAGGTAGGCTATATGGGGCCCCATGATTTCTAACAGCAGCCCTGGTAGGGTCTGCTCGCAAGTCGACCCTGGTAGTTCCACCACTGGTGTCAGTCGTTTTTTTAATTATTTTTTGCAATTTTATTATTAACAATATTATTTTTTTTTACACTTTTTTTTTTTTTAGGAGTCCCATTGGGAGGCTTTAGTGAGATATCAGGGGCCTAAACAGGCTTCTGATGTTCCACCTTTGAGACAGAGAAAAGAGATTAAGGACACAGACCGCAATCTCCTTCTCTTTTGCCTCCGCTGCACAGAATTAATGGACAGGAAGAGCTCTGTACAGAGGCTTCCCGTTCATTCACAAACAGAAGCATAGTAAACACAGTTTACTAGGTTTCAGTTATGAATGGACAGAGTCAGTGATCGGTACAGATCACTGACTCTATTCAGACAAGGAAGGGGCCTGTAAATAACACATCTACCAACCCCTTCCTCGCTCTCCATCCTGGCACATCCCCCGCAGCAGCCGGCAAGAGAGGGGACAAAGGGGGGAAGCAGGATAGCACACAGGGAAGGCAACAGAAAGAAGCTGGATAGGAGGAGAGGTGGGGGTGGCTGCATATAGAGGAACCGATCTCATCACTTTCCTCCTGCAGCTTATGAATGCCTGTGGCGGGGAGAGGAGGACAAGCAGGCATTCAGCGGCTGCAGGAGGAAAGTGATGAGATCGGTTCCTCTATATGCAGATGCCCCCGCCCCCCCCCCGCTCCTCCTATCCAGGTGCACAGGGGGGCCACGTAGCCCCCCCCCCCCGTAGCATGGGACCGGGTCGCAATTGTGACCCCTGTAGGTACGCCCCTGTATATAATCCATAATGTAGGATCTTGACAGACTAGTATGACGGTTTGAATTACATCACGTTGGCACTATTGTTAACCTGCACAGAACATTTTTGTTTTACTGCTGGGGAAAGGAATACATTTTTGCTTCATTTTGACAATTTTATGTCAATTACCAACCTGGGTGCGCCCCGTGTATAATATACAGTAATTGCAGCAGATAGATAATACTGACAACTACCGTATATACTCGAGTATAAGCCGAGTTTTTCAGCACATTTTTTTTGTGCTGAAAATGCCCCCCTCTGCTTATACTCGAGTCACCTTTTTGCGCCTGATCTCCCGGACTTTGGGGACCCGGTACCGGCCGACCATAGGTCCTCTGGACCCCACACACATGTAGCCCCACTCTTCCTCTACAAGTGTGCAAAGCTTTTTGTCCGGGGGACCTACGGCCGGGAAGCACCGATTTTTCAAAGCCGGGCACCCCTTCCATAGACTCCCAAGTTAAACGGTAATTTCTTCTGTGAATTTGGGGACCCGGTACCGGCCGGTTGTAGGTACCCCGGACGACCCAGAACTAGGCACACATATAGCCCTATTTCTCCTCTACAAGTGTGCAAAGTTTGTTGTCTGGGGGACCTACAGCCGGGGAGCACCGATTTTTCAAACCCGGGCACCCCTTCCATAGACTCCCATGTTAAACGTCAGTCTAGTCATGGGCACAGTGAGGCATGGGCACAGTGAGGCATGCACATGGACACAGTGAGGCAAAGTGAGGCACAGTGAGGCATGCACATGGACACCCTAGGCTTATACTCGAGTCAATAAGTTTTCCCAGTTTTTTGTGGTAAAATTAGGTGCCTCGGCTTATATTCGGGTCGGCTTATACTCGAGTATATACGGTAAGTAAATATTGTATGTTTACTGATTAAGTGACAATATTCGGCGCTTATATGTTAATGTTAGGTTCTTTATATAATAAACAGGTTGACTCGCTGGAAGGACTTTTTGTAGAAATATGTCATTAGAACAAATTGTTGTTGTTCCCGTCCTTGGAATGCCTTGTTGTGCAGTCTGTAGACACAATTGGCCTCCCTCATATTCTGGGTCACAGTTGAGCTGATAAGGTGTTTCACAATGACAGAAGTGAAAGTCTTTTGTAATTGTCGGAGTGTCGCTTGTGGAAATTCTTAAAGTGGAACTAACCCTAACTTTTAGGTACTGCCTGAGCTGGTAGGTTTTTCCTGCAGGGGAGCCATGCCATGTCTTCTGCAATAATACAAACTTACCTGCAGGAAGACGAGGTAATCGCTGAAGAGGAGGACCCGGTCATGTCGGCTGGAGGTGACAGTTACCGGGACACTGCGACTGTCCTCTTGTAGTCGGCAATCCGGTGTGCACAGAGCGGCCTGCAAGACAACATCCAATCACACGGGTCATACAGGAGGGTCCGACTTCTACTACCATCCCCCCCTCTGGAGGACGAACCATTCTCTCCATTGTTAGCTGAATGGCACTAGCTTGTGATTCCCTGTATAGATGTCTATTGGCATACAAGAATGGTGGCCATGTCTAAAGATCATTAGCTGATGAATTATTAATTGTTGGTAAGGGGAGAAGAGAGGAAAAGAGAGGCAATGAGAAAGGAGAAGAGGAGAAAAGAGGAGAGGAGAGAGGAGAATAAAAGAGAGGTGAGGAAAGGACCGGAAAAGAGAGGAGAGGAGAAAGAAGAGAGGAGAGGAGAATAAAAGAGAGGTAAGGAAAGGACAGGAAAAAAGAAGAGAGGAGAAAAGAGAGGAGAGGAGAAAAGAGGAGAAAGAAGAGAGGAGAGGAGAATAAAAGAGAGGTAAGGAAAGGACAGGAAAAAAGAAGAGAGGAGAAAAGAGAGGAGAGAAGAAAAGACAGGAGAAAGAAGAGCTGTGAGGAGAAAGAAGAGATGTTAGGAGAAGGAAGAGAGGAGAGGACAAATTTGAATAAAAGAGGTGAGAAAAGGACCGGAAAAAAGAAGAGGAGAAAAGAGAGGAAAAAGAAGAGGAGAAAAGAGAGGAGACAGAAAAGAGGAGAGAGGAGAATAAAAGAGAGGTGAGGAAATTACCGGAAAAAAGAAGAGAGGAGAAAAGAGAGGAGAGGAGAAAAGACAGGAGAAAGAAGAGAGGAGAGGACAAATTTGAATAAAAGAGAGGTGAGAAAAGGACCGGAAAAAAGAAGAGAAAAGAGAGGAGAAAGAAGAGCGGTGAGGAGAAAGAGGAGAGGACAAATTAGAATAAAATAGAGTTGAGGAAAGGACCAGAAAAAAGAAGAAAGGAGTAAAGAGAGGAGAGGATAAAAGAGGATAGGAGAAAAGAAAAGAAAAGAAAAGGGAGGAGAGAAAAATAGAAGAGGAGAGAAGAAGAGAGGAGAAAGGAGAGGAAAGGTGAGTAAAAAGATGAGAAAAGAGGAGAAAGGAAAGGAGAGGAAAATAGAGGGGAGGATAACAGAGGAAAGAAAAAAAGGAGAGGGTGAAAAGAGGAGAGAAGAAAAGAGAGGAGAGAAAAAAGTCAAAGGAGAAAAAAAAAAGGAAAAGAGGAGAGGCGAAGGGAAAATAGGGGAGTGGAGAAAGGAGAGGAAAAGAGAGGAGAAAGGGGAGGAGAGGATAACAGAGGAGAGGGGAAAAGAGAGGGAAATAGAGGAGAGGAAAAGTAGAGAGGATGCAAAGAGGTGAGGAGAGGAGAAAAGAAAATAGAGGAGATAAGAAAGGAGAAGATAAAGGAGAGGAAAAGAGAAGAGAGGATGCAAAAAGGAGAGGAGAAAAGAAAAAGAGAGGAGAGAAAAAAGAAGAGTAGAAATAAGAGGAAAAGAGAGGAGAAAGGAGAGGGAAAGAGGAGAAAACAGAGTTAAGCCTCGTACACACGGGAGAGAATCCCGTCGAAAAAAAAAAACGTTGGTTTTCTCGACGGGATTCCCGGCAAGCTTGTCTTCCCAAGCCCTGTGTACACACGCGCCATTCAAAAGAACCGCCATTCTTTTGAATGGCAAGAACGCGGTGACGTCATCGACTACAACGAGCCTGCGCCCGTCACATTCGATGCCGTCGCCGCCATCTTGCTACACCCTACACTACCCTTGTAAACTACCACGCATGCGTCGAAGTCTCATCGAGCATGCGCGGGTTTACCATGGACAGGTAAGCATACACACTCACGGTTTTCTCATCGGGAAAGGAGAGGTAAAGAGAGGAGAAATGAGGGGTAAAGAGAGGAGAAAGGAGAGGTAAAGAGAGGAGAAAGGAGAGAGGAGAAAGGAGAGGTAAAGAGAGGAGAAAGGAGAGGTAAAGAGAGGAGAAAGGAGAGGTAACGAGAGGAGAAAGGAGAGGTAAAGAGTGGAGAAAGGAGAGGTAAAGAGAGGAGAAAGGAGAGGTAAAGAGAGGAGAAAGGAGAGGTAACGAGAGGAGAAAGGAGAGGTAAAGAGAGGAGAAAGGAGAGGTAAAGAGAGGAGAAAGGAGAGCTAAAGAGAGGAGAAAGGAGAGGTAACGAGAGGAGAAAGGAGAGGTAAAGAGTGGAGAAAGGAGAGGTAAAGAGAGGAGAAAGGAGAGGTAAAGAGAGGAGAAAGGAGAGGTAACGAGAGGAGAAAGGAGAGGTAACGAGAGGAGAAAGGAGAGGTAAAGAGAGGAGAAATGAGGGGTAAAGAGAGGAGAAAGGAGAGGTAGAGAGAGGAGAAAGGAGAGGTAAAGAGAGGAGAAAGGAGAGGTAAAGAGTGGAGAAAGGAGAGGTAAAGAGAGGAGAAAGGAGAGGTAACGAGAGGAGAAAGGAGAGGTAAAGAGAGGAGAAATGAGGGGTAAAGAGAGGAGAAAGGAGAGGTAAAGAGAGGAGAAAGGAGAGAGGAGAAAGGAGAGGTAAAGAGAGGAGAAAGGAGAGGTAACGAGAGGAGAAAGGAGAGGTAAAGAGTGGAGAAAGGAGAGGTAAAGAGAGGAGAAAGGAGAGGTAACGAGAGGAGAAAGGAGAGGTAACGAGAGGAGAAAGGAGAGGTAAAGAGAGGAGAAAGGAGAGGTAAAGAGAGGAGAAAGGAGAGGTAAAGAGGGGAGAGGGTGGAAAGAGTAGAAGATGGGAGGTGAAGGGAGAGAAATGCGGGAAAAAGAGAGAAGAGGCCCAGAGAGGAGAGATACGTTTATAAACATTGAACAATATATCTGGGAAGGGATGAGAAGGCAATGAATGAGGTATAACAATGAATTGGGATAACTACAAAATGTTATTCTGGGATGTGTCTACAGCACTAGAATCATCTTTCTGGTACAAAACATTTTGTTTTTTCATTTGGTGCTACAAACATGAAGGAATGCAAATATAAAAAGGTTACATACAAACAAATAAATAGTTTTGCATAAAAAATAAATAAATAAAAAAGTATTAGGGAAAGAAGGGAATGAAAAAGTTAAAGTGGTTGCCAAGCCCCTCTCACCTGTATACACCATCAGCCCCGCCTCCTATTGCAGCGTCCCCCTCTGTGTGTGATTTATAAATATAAATGCTGCAAATACCTAATTTCACTACAGAGATTGCGATCACATGACCAGCCAGCCTTCTCCTTTCCTTTCCACCTCTGAGAAAGGCAGAGGGCGGGGCTGAGATTCAGTCTGGAGGGGAGGAGGAGGAGAGAGCTGGCTGGTCATGTGATCGTAATCTCGGCTCGTATATGAGGTATTTACAGCATTTATATTTATAAATCATACACTGGGGGGGGGGGAAACTGCAATAGGAGGCGGTGCTGATGGTGTATACAGGTTAGTGTTATGAGAGCAGCAGGAGGGGGGAGAGGCGGCTCACACACACCTAGACAGAGAGGGGAGGGGGGGGGAGGGACGGCTCACACACACACAGAGAGGGGGGGCGGCTCACACACAGACAGAGAGGGGAGGGGGAGGGGTGTCTCACACACAGACAGAGAGGGGAGAGGGGGAGGGGTGGCTCACACACAGACAGAGAGGGGAGATGGAGGGGGAGGGGTGGCTCACACACAGACAGAGAGGGGAGGGGGAGGAAAAACTGACCACAGTGTCTGGTCTCAGCAGCCATGATACACCGTGGTCAGTTTACAGAGGGGTGGGGAGAAACTGGCAGGATCAGCCACATTTTTTAGGTGCTACAGGGGGCCAAATGACACAGGACAAGCACTGTGTCATACTACATGCTTTAAAGGATTAAAGGAGCAGGATCCATTTTCGGGGGGGGGGGGGAGGGGGGTTTACAAACGCTTAAAAAAAAATATATCTTTTTTTTTATATATATACAAAGTAATAACAGTTGCAATAGTAATGTGTATTCTGTGCTGTCAGACTGAGGCTCAGCCTTATAGTGTACACATGGAGAACGTGGATCTCCCTGTGTAATCGTCGGGGGGTATATGACAGCTCCTGATATAGAATGTTGTCAGTTTCACAGGGAAAGCCATGACAGCTCAGTCCTGCCATCTGCCCAGCTGTGCCCCGCCCCCCCCCCCCCCAAGCACAACGTCCAAGGCAGATGCCTCTTCTGCCTCTCCCTTGGGCTGGTCCTTAGGAGAAGAGATGAGAAGAGAATGACAGAAGAGGAGAGGAAGGTAGGGAAGAGAGTACGAGGGGGGGGGGGGGCTCAGGGAAGGAAGGAAGTGACAATATACAGAGAAGAGAGGATGAGAACAGAGGAAAGGAGATTGGTAGGAAGATGAAGAAAATGAAAATGGAGGAGAGTAATGGAGAAGAAAGGGAAGATGAAGGAGAAGAGGAAGAGAAGGGGGTGGAGCAGTTGATAGACAAGCTGTGTTGTGACACATTACGTCCCACATACCGTCAGTTTTTTGGACAATGTAGTCCACAGGTTCCTGGTCAGCGAGGCCTCATCCAGACACTGAGTGATATGGGACTGGAGACTCACATACACTTCCAGTGCTTTCCTTAGAGGGGCCACACCGGCATCCTGGAGGGAAAAAAATCATCATGTATGAATTATGATCCCTGAAATGAAAAAAGGCCACTTCATGTGAAAGAGCCATCAATGGGATTTCCCAGTAACAGTGCCTTGAAAAAGTATTCATACCCCTTGAAATTTTCCACATTTTGTCATGTTACAATCAAAAACATAAATGTATTTTATTGGGATTTTATGTGAGAGACCAACACAAAGTGGCACATAATTGTGAAGTGGAAGAAAAATGATAAATGATACAAATAAATATGTGAAAAGTGTGTGTGTGGGGGGGGGGGGGGGGGAGGGACATTTGTATGGCGCCCCCCGGAGTCAATACTTTGTAGAACCCCCTTTCTCTGCAATTACAGCTGCAAGTCTTTTTTGGGGATGTCTCTACCAGCTTTGCACATCTAGAGAGGGACATTTCTGCCCATTCTTCTTTGTAAAATATCTCAAGTTCTGTCAGATTGGATGGAGAGCGTCTGTGATCAGCAATTTTCAAGTCTTGCCACAGATTCTCAATGTGATTTAGGTCTGGACTGTGACTGGGCCATTCTAACACATGAATAGGCTTTGATCTAAACCATTCCATTGTAGCTCTGGCTGTATGTTTCGGGTCGTTGTCCTGCTGGAAGGTGAACCCCCCCCCCCCAGTCTCAAGTCTTTTGCAGACCAAACAGGTTTTCTTTTTTTCTTTTTTTTGAAGCCCCCATTGGGGGGGGCTTTGGTGTGATATCAGGGGTGTAAACAGACCCCCTGATGTCTCACTTTTGTGAGAGGGAAAGGGACTGAGGACAGAGATTCCCCAGCCCATTTTTCTGCAGCTTCAGCTGCACTGGACATGTAATGAATGGGAAGTGCTCTGTGCTGAGCAGCTTCCTGTTCATTCACAATCTGAAGCAGAGTTTATTATGCTTCAGAATGGACATAGTGAGTGATTGATACCCTTCACTTACTGTGTTCATTCAATAAAGACAGGTGGCGGCAAATGGCATATTTACTGGCCCCTTCCCCCGCTCTCCATCCTGAAACATCCCCTGAAGTATCTGGGGGCATGGGAGGGGCTGGTAATCTACACCGCATGGGGGGCAATTAGGGTGTGCACACCCCCTGCACACACTTATACTCCCACTAATGCCGGAACATTTTCTACTCCCTATGGCCACAGTCCGGCCCCCCTAAAGTCTGATAGACAATAAACTTGCCCTTTTGTTTGGAAAGTTTGGAGACCCCCCTATTATAAAACAAAGCCCGGGGCTCCATAGGACGGTGAGCGGGACGGGTGACACAGGGCGGCCACAGACCATAAATACACCGATTTACCTTCTGAAGATTTTCGTTCAGCTTGGTCAGCTGGAAGCAGTATTGCTGGATGTGTCGGCGGAATGGCTCAGTTAGGACCCTCAGGAGCAGCATGTGGATGGGGGGCTCCGAGTTTTCCTTAATGATCTGCGTCATGGCCCTTGTATTTGCCTTCCAGTGATTGCTGCAGGAGACAGATATAGACAGATATAGACAGATATAGACAGATATAGACAGATATAGACAGGGTTATAGACCACCCAAAAGTTGCTGGGAAACTACAGGTCCCAACATCCCCCTCCAGCATCTCAGGTACATTAGTGCTGAGTCCCACCCAAAAATGGAACTTCCACTTTTCGGAATCCCCCCCCCCCTCCAGTGTCACATTTGGCACCTTTCAGGGGGGAGGAGGGAGCAGATACCTGTGTAATCCAGGTATTTGCTCCCACTTCCTGGCATAGATCACCGCGGTGATCCCGGTGACCTACACCACTTCCTGCGCCTACACTGTCCTCCTCCACTGTCTTCTGGATGACACACAGGTCCCAGAAGACAGCAGGGACCAGTGAGAAATCACGCAGCGCGACCCACGCATGAGCAGTGGGTAGGGTGACCACATGTCCCGGATTGCCCGGGACAGTCCCGCATTTTGCAGGTCTGTCCCGGGCACATTCATTCCAGGACAATACAGTGTCCCGGAATGAAACTGACACAGCCCCCCCCCCCCGGCCAATCTGATGCCCCCAAAAAAGGCCGCCACATCACCGCTTTACTCACTGACAGTACTTGTCCTGGCCAGGGAATGCCTGGAGGAGCACAATCCCCGCCCCCTGCTTGTGATTGGAGAAATCATAAATCCCGCCTCTTGTGTCCAATCCCTGTGCTGTGATTCGTTACAGCACAAGCTGATTTTTGGGAAGGGGGGGGTGTCCCTGAATGGTAGTTTGGAAATGTGGTCACCCTAGCAGTGGGGAACCAGGAAGTGAAGCCGCAAGGCTTCACTGCCTGATTCCCTCACCGAGGATGGCGGCGGCAGCACCCGAGAGCCGAGCGACTGATTGGCATCGCCTGCCGACATTACGGCACCCTGGACAGGTAAGTGTCTATATATTAAAAGTCAGCAGCTGCAGTATTTGTAGCTGCAGGCTTTTAATATGTTTTTTTTTTAGGCGGACCTCCGCTTTAAGGGCCAGTTCACACCAGACGCAGTTCCGTACAGTTTTGTGCGCAAATTATTCTGCACTTAGGGCCAGTTCACACCACATGAAGTCCAGTGCATTTTTTTTTCTGCATGAAAAAAGTTGGTTACCGTATATACTCGTGTATAAGCCGACCCGAATATAAGCCGAGGCACCTAATTTTACCACAAAAAACTGGGAAAACTTATTGACTCGAGTATAAGCCTAGGGTGTCCATCTGCATGCCTCACTGTGCCTCACTTTGCCTCACTGTGTCCATGTGCATGCCTCGCTGTGCCCATGCCTCACTTTGCCCATGACTAGACTGATGTTTAACATGGGAGTCTATGGAAGGGGTGCCCAGCTTTGAAAAATCGGTGCTCCCCGGCCGTAGGTCCCCTGGACAACAAACTTTGCACACTTGTAGAGGAAGAGTGGGCTACATGTGTGCCATGTTTGGGGTCCAGAGGACCTACGGCCGGCCAGTACTGGGTCCTCAAAGTCCGGGAAATCAGGCGCAAAAAGGTGACTTGAGTATAAGCCGAGGGGGGGGGGCATTTCCAGCACAAAAAAAGTGCTGAAAAACTCGGCTTATACTTGAGTATGTACAGCGTATATACTCGAGTATAAGCCGACCCGAATATAAGCCGAGGCACCTAATTTTACCACAAAAAACGTATTGACTCGAGTATAAGCCTAGGGTGTCCATCTGCGTACCTCACTGTGCCCATGCCTCACTGTGCCCATGCCTCACTGTGCCCATGCCTCACTGTGTCCATGTGCATGCCTCACTGTGCCCATGCCCCACTGTGTCCATGACTAGACTGACGTTTAACATGGGAGTCTATGGAAGGAGTGCCCGGGTTTGAAAAATTGTTGTTCCCTGGCCGTAGGTCCCTCAGACAACAAACTTTGCACACTTGTAGAGAAGGAATGGGGCTATATGTGTGCCAAGTTTGGGGTCAAAGAGACCTATGACTGGCCGGTACCGGGTCCCCAAAGTCACTGGAGAAATGACCGTTTAACATGGGAGTCTATGGAAGGAGTCCCCGGGTTTGAAAAATCGGTGCTCCCCGGCTGTAGGTCCTCCAGACAAAAAACTTTGCACACTTGTAGAGGAAGAGTGGGGCTATATGCGGCCGGTACCGGGTCCTCAAAGTCCAGGAGATCAGGGGCAAAAGAGTGACTTGAGTATAAGCCGAGGGGGGCATTTTCAGCACAAAAAAATGTGCTGAAAAACTCGGCTTATACTCGAGTATATACGGTATCTTAAAGTGTATCTAAACCCAGGTTCACACTGGGCTGCGGGAGTGAAGCCGTGCGAGTTCAGCTGAACTCGCACGATTTCACTCCTGCCTGTCAGTCCCGATTTCAGCTTGATTACAGAGACATCTGACACAGATGTCAATGTAAATCGCGGCTGAAATCGCAAAAAGTAGTACAGAAACTACTTTTTGTAATCGGTGCAGCGCCGCAGATGCGGCGTCGCACCGATTAGGACGGTGCCATTGCCCGCAATTTGCGGCAAATTTCGCCGATTTGACATGCGATTTGACATGTCAAATCGCATGTCAAATCGCACCAGTGTGAACCAGGGCTTAACCCAACAATGAAAAATATAATGTACGGGATCCTTTTCCTTATCAATATGGAGACAATGTTTTTTTTCAGGGGAGAACTTGTTTCCCCCCCATGTTGAGGGCATGTGGTCTTGTATGGTTTGGCCGGGGCAAATGCCCCCCCCCTTCTTTTTCAGTCAGCCAATGCGTGGATTAAAGGTATGGTATAGAATTTTAGGGGTACCTCAGGTGTTTTTTTAGTTGTGTGGGGTATCCCGTAAAATCCATACCAGATTCAAAGGGTCCAAGGGAGGAGGGACTTTTTTCTTGCTGTAGAATGTGCTACAACAAAATAACGTTTACAAAGAAAGAAAAATGATAGTTTACATTGCCAGCAAAGAAAATTGCATTACCAGCTTGTTTAAAAACACGACTACTCGAGAGATAAAATTATAACGAGTGAGCGTTGTCACCTTAGGAAAGGAATTGTGTCATTGGCGGGAATCACCAGATGAAAATAAAGGAAAAAAAAAAAAGTGATTAAGAAAAAAGCTACAATGTAATTGCTTAGAGAACCTGTTGCTGTGTGTGACCTGTGTGTATCGGCACAGCCGTGTGAAACGTGACAACAGCACCTGCCCAGCCCTACATAAGAGGCATAATATAGCTTATAAAACACTTTGATGTGTAAAAACATGCGCGTAACACACTTCTGAATCATGCACTCTGTATGTAGCACACCCATGAACTCTGCATTCTGTACATAGAGCACCCCTGAACTCTGCACTCTGTATACAGCGCACCCCATAAACCCTGCACTCTGTACACAGTGCACCCCTGAACTCTGAATGTAACGCACTCCTGAACACTGCACTTTGTACATAACACACCCCTGAACTCTACACGTTACACACTCCTGAACTCTGCACTCTGTAAAAAGCACACCCCAGAACTCTGCACTCTGTATACAGTGCACCCCTAAACCCTGCACTATGTATACAGTGCACCCCTGAACTCTGAATGCAACGCACTCCTGAACACTGCACTTTATACATAGCACACCCCTGAACTCTGCATGTAACACATTCCTAAACCCTGCACTCTGTAAGTAGCACACCCCTGAACCCTGCACTCTGTACATAGTGCACCCCTGAACTCTGCACGTAACACATTCCTAAACCCTGCACTCTGTACACAGCGCACCCCTGAACTCTGCACTCTGTACAAAGCGCACCCCTGAACTCTGCACTCTGTACAAAGCGCACCCCTGAACTCTGCACTCTGTACAAAGCGCACCCCTGAACTCTGCACTCTGTACAAAGTGCACCCCTGAACTCTGTATGTAGTGTACTCCTGAACCCTGCACTCTGTAAGTAGCGCACCCCTGAACCCTGCACTCTGTACATAGTGCACCCCTGAACTCTGTACACAGCACACCCCTGAACTCTTGACTCTGTACACAGCACACCCCTGAACTCTGCACTCTGTACAAAGTGCACCCCTGAACTCTGCACTCTGTACAAAGCGCACCCCTGAACTCTGCACTCTGTACAAAGCGCACTCCTGAACTCTTTATGTAGTGTATCCTGAACCCTGCACTCTGTAAGTAGCGCACCCCTGAACCCTGCACTCTGTACATAGTGCACCTCTGAACTCTGCACGTAACACATTCCTAAACCCTGCACTCTGTACACAGCACACCCCTGAAAACTGCACTCTGTACAAAGCGCACCCCTGAACTCTGCACTCTGTACAAAACACATCACTGAACTCTGCACTCTGTACAAAGCACACCCCTGAACTCTGCACTCTGTATGTAGTGTACTCCTGAACTCCGCACTCTGTATGTAGTGAAACCCAAAATACAACCGACCCTTTGAGGGAAACCATACTGCTGATGCGGCATACGATGAAATTAATTTTCAGATGCTGGATGACAGGTGGTTAGGGGGCAATATGTCGCCTTTTCTTTGCCTGTTTTAACCCCTAAAAGCTCACATCACTGCACAACATCCACAAGCATTGGGTGCAGCTGCAGGTAAGTTGCGGCATGGCCCCATTCACTCAAAGGGTTGTGTTCACTGACGGTATTTCTCACTGAATGTAACGGGGGGTATAATTTTTGCAGCCAGGCAGCAAACATTGTTCAGTTGCCTTTGCAGCTTAAGGGGGGTTGTCAGAGGGCAGTAAAACCAAAGCTCAAGTTTTCCACTACCAGGCCACTTGTGTGAACAAAGCCTTACTTCTGAACAAAGTCATGTGATCACCATGTCGGCACTGAACATCAATCAACAAAGTGATTGCCATAATAGTCCTGCCATGGCAATCCCTGTTTCTGCCCCCCCCCCTCTTGCTGTCAAGTTGCTGTGTAAATACAGCATCTATGCTGCTGCCAAAAAAAAAGACCATCTGACACAGTGTTTATAAACTATGTTCAGATACAAGATAGAGAGACACATTGTAACATTGTTTATAAACATTGTTCACACAGGAGATAGAGGGATACAAAGTAAAATTGTTTATAAACATTGGTCAGACGGGAGATAGAGATACAAAGTAACATTGTTTATAAACATTGATCAGACAAGAGATAGAAAGATACAAAGTAACATTGTTTATAAACATTGATCAGATGTAGATAGAGATACAAAGTAACATTGTTTATAAACATTGATCAGATGTAGATAGAGAGATACAAAGTAGCATTGTTTATAAACATTGGTCAGATGGGAGAAAGAGAGATACAAAGTAACATTGTTTATAAACATTGATCAGATGTAGATAGAGAGATACAAAGTAACATTGCTTATAAACATTGGTCAGACGGGAGATAGAGAGATACAAAGTAACATTGTTTATAAACATTGGTCAGACGGGAGAAAGAGAGATACAAAGTAACATTGTTTATAAACATTGATCAGATGTAGATAGAGATACAAAGTAACATTGTTTATAAACATTGATCAGATGTAGATAGAGAGATACAAAGTAACATTGTTTATAAACTTTGGTCAGACGGGAGATAGAGAGATACAAAGTAACATTGTTTATAAACATTGGTCAGACAAGAGATAGAGAGATACAACGTAGCATTGTTTATAAACATTGGTCAGACGGGAGATAGAGAGATACAAAGTAACATTGTTTATAAACATTGATCAGATGTAGATAGAGATACAAAGTAACATTTTTTATAAACATTGATCAGATGTAGATAGAGAGATACAAAGTAACATTGTTTATAAACATTGGTCAGACGGGAGATAGAGAGATACAAAGTAACATTGTTTATAAACATTGATCAGACAAGAGATACAAAGTAACATTGTTTATAAACATTGATCAGATGTAGATAGAGATACAAAGTAACATTGTTTATAAACATTGATCAGATGTAGATAGAGATATACAAAGTAACATTGTTTATAAACATTGGTCAGACGGGAGATAGAGAGATACAAAGTAACATTGTTTATAAACATTGATCAGACAAGAGATAGAGAGATACAAAGTAACATTGTTTATAAACATTGATCAGATGTAGATAGAGATACAAAGTAACATTGTTTATAAACATTGATCAGATGTAGATAGAGAGATACAAAGTAACATTGTTTATAAACATTGGTCAGACGGGAGATAGAGAGATACAAAGTAACATTGTTTATAAACATTGATCAGACAAGAGATACAAAGTAACATTGTTTATAAACATTGATCAGATGTAGATAGAGATACAAAGTAACATTGTTTATAAACATTGATCAGATGTAAATAGAGAGATACAAAGTAACATTGTTTATAAACATTGGTCAGATGGGAGATAGAGAGATACAAAGTAACATTGTTTATAAACATTGATCAGACAAGAGATACAAAGTAACATTGTTTATAAACATTGATCAGATGTAGATAGAGATACAAAGTAACATTGTTTATAAACATTGATCAGATGTAGATAGAGAGATACAAAGTAACATTGTTTATAAACATTGATCAGACAAGAGATACAAAGTAACATTGTTTATAAACATTGATCAGACAAGAGATACAAAGTAACATTGTTTATAAACATTGATCAGATGTAGATAGAGATACAAAGTAACATTGTTACTTTTGTATTTACTATGTTTTACTCATCTGCAGATCAAAGGGATGCACTTCAATCTGCATATGATGTCAGGTAAAGCAACTGGACAAGAAAAAAAAAAAGAAAAAAACCTCCTAAGCTATTATTTATAAACTGATTTTTTGGGTTATTACTATTTTTCTTATTATTAGTTAAACGTTTTAATTTTTTTTAGTTTTGTTTATAAAGACATGGATGAGCGAGTTTGGGGTGCAGGAACTTGACTGGCCTGCACAGAGTCCTGACCTTAACCCAAAAGGAACACCTTTGGGATGAATTAGAGCGGAGACTGCGAGTCAGGCCTTCTCATCCAACATCAGTGCCTGACCTCACAAATGCGCTTCTGGAAGAATGGTCAAACATTCCCATAGACACCCTCCTAAACCTTGTGGACGGCCTTCCCAGAAGAGTTGAAGCCGTTATAGCTGCAAAGGGCGGGGCCAACTCAATATTGAACCCTATGGGCTAAGACTGGGATGCCATGTAAAGTTCTGTGCGTGTAAAGGCAGGTGTCCCAATACTTTTGGTAATATAGTGTATATGAAAGGTGAAAGGGCCCTGTCTTATTGGCTCATGGACTCCAATGCATTTGGCGGAATTGCTAGGCAAAAACTCCCAATTTCGTTCCTTGGTAAATGAAGGCGAGCTTCACTCTTCAGATGACATTTTTATTTTGGGGGTGTACAATGTCTTACAGTGGAAAATACAATAAAGTATTTATGAAAATCTTAAGCTGGTCTGGTGAGGCGCGATTAGCACAAGCAGATGTTCCCCTTGAGGCTGTTATCCCCCCCCCCCAAGGGTAACATAGATGGGCCGGTGTCCAATCTTTGGAGAATTCTGTCACAATAAATGCCAGTTAGAATGAATAACACCTTAGAATTACAAGCTTACCTTCCCTGCTTCGCTGATTTCTCAAACCCTTTGATCACCACATAGCTTGTGACGGCTACAAAATATCTAAAACAAAACCAGAAAAAAAAAAACAGGTTACTAAAAAAAGAAAAAGAAAAAAGACATTATATCGGGAATCGGGCACTGGGGGAATGTGACGTGTTAAAACATCTAGAGCAGCATTTATCAACTTTTTTTTTCAGTCACAGCACCCCTTAAAAGTGCGCAAAATCTCGAGTCCCCCCCAGTCTAAAAAAAAGAAAAATTACTTACCACCTGAGCCTGGGACAATGCACACAACCACCTTGGCAAAAATGTTGCCACATCAGAGGTCCCCCAACACATCAGAAGTCCCCCCTCCATCATATCATAGCTCCCTCCATCACATCAGAGGTCCCCCATCCCATCAGAGGTCCCCCTCCATCATATCATAGCTCCCTCCATCCCATCAGAGGTCCCCCATCCCATCAGAGGTCTCGCATCACATTAGAGGTCCCCCCTCCATCATATCATAGCTCCCTCCATCACATCAGAGGTCCCCCATCCCATCAGAGGTCCCCCTCCATCATATCATAGCTCCCTCCATCCCATCAGAGGTCCCCCATCCCATCAGAGGTCTCGCATCACATTAGAGGTCCCCCCTCCATCATATCATAGCTCCCTCCATCACATCAGAGGTCCCCCATCCCATCAGAGGTCCCCCTCCATCATATCATAGCTCCCTCCATCCCATCAGAGGTCCCCCATCCCATCAGAGGTCTCGCATCACATTAGAGGTCCCCCCTCCATCATATCATAGCTCCCTCCATCACATCAGAGGTCCCCCATCCCATCAGAGGTCCCCCTCCATCATATCATAGCTCCCTCCATCCCATCAGAGGTCCCCCATCCCATCAGAGGTCTTGCATCACATTAGAGGTCCCCCCTCCATCATATCATAGCTCCCTCCATCCCATCAGAGGTCCCCCATCACATTAGAGGTAGCCCATCACATCAGAGGTCCCCCCTCCATCATATCATAGCTCCCTCCATCACATCAGAGGACCCCCCATCACATTAGAGGTAGCCCATCACATCAGAGGTCCCCCCTCCATCATATCATAGCTCCCTCCATCACATCAGAGGTCCCCCATCACATTAGAGGTAGCCGATCACATCAGAGGTCCCCCTCCATCATATCATAGCTCCCTCCATCACATCAGAGGTCCCCCATCACATTAGAGGTAGCCCATCACATTAGAGGTCCCCCCTCCATCATATCATAGCTCCCTCCATCACATCAGAGGTCCCCCATCACATTAGAGGTAGCCCATCACATCAGAGGTCCCCCCTCCATCATATCATAGCTCCCTCCATCACATCAGAGGACCCACCATCACATTAGAGGTAGCCCATCACATCAGAGGACCCCCCATCACATTAGAGAGGTAGCCCATCACATCAGAGGTCCCCCCTCCATCATATCATAGCTCCCTCCATCACATCAGAGGACCCCCCATCACATTAGAGGTAGCCCATCACATCAGAGGTCCCCCCTCCATCATATCATAGCTCCCTCCATCACATCAGAGGTCCCCCATCACATTAGAGGTAGCCCATCACATCAGAGGTCCCCCTCCATCATATCATAGCTCCCTCCATCACATCAGAGGTCCCCCATCACATTAGAGGTAGCCCATCACATCAGAGGTCCCCCCTCCATCATATCATAGCTCCCTCCATCACATCAGAGGTCCCCCATCACATTAGAGGTCCCCCATCCCATCAGAGGTCCCCCTCCATCATATCATAGCTCCCTCCATCACATCAGAGGTCCCCCATCCCATCAGAGGTCCCCCTCCATCATATCATAGCTCCCTCCATCCCATCAGAGGTCCCCCATCCCATCAGAGGTCTCGCATCACATTAGAGGTCCCCCCTCCATCATATCATAGCTCCCTCCATCACATCAGAGGTCCCCCATCACATTAGAGGTCTCGCATCACATTAGAGGTCCCCCCTCCATCATATCATAGCTCCCTCCATCCCATCAGAGGTCCCCCATCACATTAGAGGTAGCCCATCACATCAGAGGTCCCCCCTCCATCATATCATAGCTCCCTCCATCACATCAGAGGACCCACCATCACATTAGAGGTAGCCCATCACATCAGAGGACCCCCCATCACATTAGAGGTAGCCCATCACATCAGAGGTCCCCCCTCCATCATATCATAGCTCCCTCCATCACATCAGAGGTCCCCCATCACATTAGAGGTCCCCCATCCCATCAGAGGTCCCCCTCCATCATATCATAGCTCCCTCCATCACATCAGAGGTCCCCCATCCCATCAGAGGTCCCCCTCCATCATATCATAGCTCCCTCCATCCCATCAGAGGTCCCCCATCCCATCAGAGGTCTCGCATCACATTAGAGGTCCCCCCTCCATCATATCATAGCTCCCTCCATCACATCAGAGGTCCCCCATCACATTAGAGGTAGCCCATCACATCAGAGGTCCCCCCTCCATCATATCATAGCTCCCTCCATCACATCAGAGGACCCCCCATCACATTAGAGGTAGCCCATCACATCAGAGGTCCCCCCTCCATCATATCATAGCTCCCTCCATCACATCAGAGGTCCCCCATCACATTAGAGGTAGCCCATCACATCAGAGGTCCCCCCTCCATCATATCATAGCTCCCTCCATCACATCAGAGGTCCCCCATCACATTAGAGGTCCCCCATCCCATCAGAGGTCCCCCTCCATCATATCATAGCTCCCTCCATCACATCAGAGGTCCCCCATCCCATCAGAGGTCCCCCTCCATCATATCATAGCTCCCTCCATCCCATCAGAGGTCCCCCATCCCATCAGAGGTCTCGCATCACATTAGAGGTCCCCCCTCCATCATATCATAGCTCCCTCCATCACATCAGAGGTCCCCCATCACATTAGAGGTAGCCCATCACATCAGAGGTCCCCCCTCCATCATATCATAGCTCCCTCCATCACATCAGAGGACCCCCCATCACATTAGAGGTAGCCCATCACATCAGAGGTCCCCCCTCCATCATATCATAGCTCCCTCCATCACATCAGAGGTCCCCCATCACATTAGAGGTAGCCCATCACATCAGAGGTCCCCCTCCATCATATCATAGCTCCCTCCATCACATCAGAGGTCCCCCATCACATTAGAGGTAGCCCATCACATCAGAGGTCCCCCCTCCATCATATCATAGCTCCCTCCATCACATCAGAGGTCCCCCATCACATTAGAGGTCCCCCATCCCATCAGAGGTCCCCCTCCATCATTTCATAGCTCCCTCCATCACATCAGAGGTCCCCCATCCCATCAGAGGTCCCCCTCCATCATATCATAGCTCCCTCCATCCCATCAGAGGTCCCCCATCCCATCAGAGGTCTCGCATCACATTAGAGGTCCCCCCTCCATCATATCATAGCTCCCTCCATCACATCAGAGGTCCCCCATCACATTAGAGGTCTCGCATCACATTAGAGGTCCCCCCTCCATCATATCATAGCTCCCTCCATCCCATCAGAGGTCCCCCATCACATTAGAGGTAGCCCATCACATCAGAGGTCCCCCCTCCATCATATCATAGCTCCCTCCATCACATCAGAGGACCCACCATCACATTAGAGGTAGCCCATCACATCAGAGGACCCCCCATCACATTAGAGGTAGCCCATCACATCAGAGGTCCCCCCTCCATCATATCATAGCTCCCTCCATCACATCAGAGGACCCCCCATCACATTAGAGGTAGCCCATCACATCAGAGGTCCCCCCTCCATCATATCATAGCTCCCTCCATCACATCAGAGGACCCACCATCACATTAGAGGTAGCCCATCACATCAGAGGACCCCCCATCACATTAGAGGTAGCCCATCACATCAGAGGTCCCCCCTCCATCATATCATAGCTCCCTCCATCACATCAGAGGACCCCCCATCACATTAGAGGTAGCCCATCACATCAGAGGTCCCCCCTCCATCATATCATAGCTCCCTCCATCACATCAGAGGACCCCCCATCACATTAGAGGTAGCCCATCACATCAGAGGTCCCCCCTCCATCATATCATAGCTCCCTCCATCACATCAGAGGACCCCCCATCACATTAGAGGTAGCCCATCACATCAGAGGTCCCCCCTCCATCATATCATAGCTCCCTCCATCACATCAGAGGTCCCCCATCACATTAGAGGTAGCCCATCACATCAGAGGTCCCCCTCCATCATATCATAGCTCCCTCCATCACATCAGAGGACCCACCATCACATTAGAGGTAGCCCATCACATCAGAGGACCCCCCATCACATTAGAGGTAGCCCATCACATCAGAGGTCCCCCCTCCATCATATCATAGCTCCCTCCATCACATCAGAGGACCCCCCATCACATTAGAGGTAGCCCATCACATCAGAGGTCCCCCCTCCATCATATCATAGCTCCCTCCATCACATCAGAGGTCCCCCATCACATTAGAGGTAGCCCATCACATAAGAGGTCCTCCTCCATCATATCATAGCTCCCTCCATCACATCAGAGGTCCCCCATCACATTAGAGGTAGCCCATCACATAAGAGGTCCTCCTCCATCATATCATAGCTCCCTCCATCACATCAGAGGTCCCCCATCACATTAGAGGTAGCCCATCACATAAGAGGTCCTCCTCCATCATATCATAGCTCCCTCCATCACATCAGAGGTCCCCCATCACATTAGAGGTAGCCCATCACATAAGAGGTCCTCCTCCATCATATCATAGCTCCCTCCATCACATCAGAGGTCTCCCCATCACATCAGCGGTTCCCCAACACATCAGAGGTCCTCCCCTTACATCAGATGTCCCCCATCACATCAGAAAATGCTTTCAGAAAATATATGGTTTTTGGGGGTCTTTCACAAATTCTGAAAGCTGTAAGGGAAAAACTAAAAACCTTCCGATTTTTAGAGAAATTTGGATATTTACACTTTTGCGTCTGTTCAATTTTCACCATTTTGCAAAAAGGCGTAATTTAAAAGTTACAAATATTTGTTATTTATTTACTCAATACAGGTTAAGCTTTTATATTTAGTCGGAATTTTGTAAAATTTACTGTGTTATTATATGCTAAAAATGGTTTTAGTGTTCTTTTTTCGCAAATATATCGCTTTGATAAACATTGTCACAAATAGCGCGGGGTCTAAAAAAAATCAGTAACACCTTATTTTTATTCTACTTATCATGTGCTTTCAAAAATATATGGTTTGGGGGGGGGTCTTTTACAAATTCTGAAAGCTATAAGTGAAAAATAAAAAACAAAGGCCACCTGAGTGTACAAAATGGAGCACAGGGCCTGGCAGCGAAAGGGTTAACCCCCCCCCCCCGCTAAGGGACGAAAAAGGGTTAAATGTGCCCCCGCAAAGCGCCGCTGGAGCGGCACTTTGCCGGCACTTCGGCGGCGCTGCCTATTCATTTCAATAGGCGGGGGTGCTGTAGGAGCGGTGTATACACACTCGCAAACCGAGTTACGATTTTTTTTTTAAATACAGTGCTCGTATAGCGAAACGCTCGTTAACCGTGTTACTCGCAATCCGAGGTTCCACTGTACAATCTAATAATAATATTGTTACATTGTATTTATGAATACGTCTGGAAACAGGAGCTCCGGATGTTTGACTGACAAAGATCTACGAATAAATTTCATCGTATTTTCTGTTGTGTCTTGGGATGAGGACCACAATAATGACCCAACGGAAGACCTAACTTCTCTCCACTCCAGTGGTTCTCAACCCTGTCCTCAAGTACCCCCAACAGGACATATTTTGGGAATTTCTCTTAAGCCCCGTACACACGATCGGATTTCCTATGGATTCTAATCTGATGGATTTTTCCATCGGAAATCTGATGAAGCTGACTTCCATCAGTCTTGCCTACGCACCATCAGTCAAAAAACCGATCGTCCCAAACGCCGCAACGTAAAACACTCAGACGAGCCAAGAAAAATTAAGTTTTATGCTTCTGAGCATGCGTCGACTTGATTCTGAGCATGCGTGGGTTTTTTATCCGATGGAGTTCCACACAGACGATAGTAATTTGCTATCGTTTTTTTTTTCCATCGGATAAATTTAAAACATGTTCTATTTTTTAACACCGCTGGGGAAAAAAGGCCGGTGGGGCCCACACACGATCGGTTTGTCTGATGAAAAAAGTCCATCGGACTGTTTTCATCTGTAAAACCGATCGCGTGTACAGGGTGTGACGGTGGGACCCTGTGCGTCCTTAAAGAGTGTTGGTTTACGCCAGATTTGGTAGAGAAAGACATGCTGATTGAACAGCTGTGTCTTGGGCTATTTAATTCTGACATGACTATGGATCAGGGCCCCACCCAACAGACAGGAAGTCTGTGTGCAGGGGAGTCAGGTGGACTCCCATCCCTCTGAGAGGAAGTCAGAGGCTATCTATGCTGCATGGGTGCAGCCAGAGTATGCATGTCTGCAGGAGGCAGATGTCATTGGTGAAGTAAGCAACCAGCTGCTGACCTGGAGTAAGCGAGGAGACAGCTTAACTCTTGGAAACTGTTTGTTCTGAGGAGCAGACCTAAAGCCTAGGCTAAAGGCCTGAACAGCCAGATCGCAAGAGGGGAAGCCAGGAGGTAAACTGTTGAGTATGCAAGACACAGTAATGGTGGAACCCCCCCTGCGAGGGCAACTGATGTGTAGCGCCCTCCTCACTCCCCTCTTTCTCTTCAGCTCATCTGTCTCTTGTCTAGGGGTATCTTTCAGAGGGGAAGGGAGCGGGGACACCACGCCTGGCCTTCACCACAGGTGTCAGTGTGATGTAAGCAAAGTTCTTTTACCTTCGGGTCAGTGCTGTGCACCTGGAGCCTCCACCAAGAGTCACCTTGAACAATGTCTGTCAGGAAATGAGCCCCACACCATTAAAGTTCAACACTCCTTTATTCTTCTCGAATGAACACAATCAGTTGAACTCCCTTGGTAGAAACAGAACAGAAAAGGAGGTGTGGATGCGAATAGGCCCAGACACAATGTGTTCTCCACTTTCCTTCCTGAAAGTGGGCTCAGGTCTCCGAGTGAGGGGGAATTTCCTTCCAGGCGGTCTCCGATGAGAGGCTCACCCGTCACTGGCAATCTGCTGCACCGGGTCTTCAAGTGAGGAGCTCCCCCGGTCCATTACGCCTTCCGGATTCGGGTACCCACTCCCGGGGTTCCCTAGGACCTCCTTCCCTCGCGGAACTCAGTGTTGGGCACTGAGCTCCAGAGCTCCACCCAAGTACCTCACCCCAGGCTAAAGGTGCCTGGGATGGAACACGACATCCGACTGTCCTCTAGGCCTAGGCCCGCCTAGAGAACCGACACGAACCACCGTCCACAGGCTGAAGGTGCCTGGGACTCGACCCCGTGACAAAGATGGCCGGCCCCTTTATACCCTCTCCCAGCAAGCACGGCGGGTTCCCCGCCCCACCATACCGCTGCCGAGGGAGGACAAAAAGGAAGCGCGACACACAGCAATGATTCAACCCCAACCCAGAGCGACAGCGCCACCTGCTGGGCTGCAGGGAATTACACATCACTAATGTCTCTGCCAAGTTCAAATTTACACCCGGGAAAGTACATACCCACTACAGATGTATTTGTGAACTTTTTGTGCTTTTAAATAAAAGTGGGCTACCATGCCCTTAAATAGATTTCCTGACTGGCTTGAATCACTGGAAAAACGCATCTACTACAAGAGCTGATAACCCCTAATTCTACAAGGGCTTAAGGCTACTTTCACACTGAAGCGCTATTTTTAGCGCCGCTATACCATAGTTTTTGCCGCGATTTGCGGGCGCTAGCGGGGGGGGGGATTTTAACCCCCGCTAGCGGCCGAAAAAGGGTTAAAAACACCCGCAATAACGCCTCTTTGCAGCGTTTTGGAGGTGCTACCCCATTGATTTCAATGGGCAGGGGCGTAATAGTAGCGGTATTTTACCGCTCCTATCGCGCCTCAAAGATGCGGCTTGCAGGAGTTTTTTTTACCCTCCTGCAAGCGCAACGCTCCAGTGTGAAAGCCCTCGGGCTTTGACACAGGATACAATGGAGCGGCTTTTTCGGGGCGCATTGCAGACGCTATGTTTAGCGCAATAGCGCCTGCAAAGCGCCTCAGTGTGAAAGGGGCCTTAAAAAATACCAAGCCATTGACTCTGATTTAAAGCACCTGTGTAAGATAAAGGAAAACCTGCAAACATGGCCTGTTGGGGGTACTTGAGAACCACGGCTCCACTCCACCCAAAACTAGAATTAGCGGGGTTCCTACTCATGGGACACTCACTCAGTGTAGACACAGATGAACTGGCTCTCCTCCGCCATGAGGTAAATGTCCTGGACGTCCACCGCCAAGTGATCATAATTGTTTTTTAGTGTTTGGAAACATCCGGCCGTCAGGTCCCAGACTTTGTGAAATTTGTCATTCAAGACTTTCAGTGCCTTCGAGTAATCCTTACTGGGAAGATCATGATGTGTCTCTGGAAAAAGACAAGAATGACAGTAATAAGGGACCATTAAAAAAAACAAAACATCACCCAACAATTGTTAAAAAAAAAAAACTTTCACTGCAATATTGACCTTCAATCTGGTGCTGTCCGCCACAGGAAGTCCTCACCTCCAGTCAGGGGTGTGTCTTTCGCAAGGCAAACAAGGTGTTTGCCTTGGGTGGCATTTTTCAGGCGTGGACAGCGCTGCCCCCCCCCCCCCCCCCGGACGAAGGGACACTACAAGCAGGGCTGGCGGCGCCAAGAGGGGAAGGGTGGTAAAAGCAACAGTTTACATGGGGGAAATCCTGCCTGATGGCTGCCCTGTCAAAATGAAGTGCTCTCACAGGCCCTGCATCAAAGGAGGAGGATGTAACCTCCTCCTCCTGTCCAGACTTGCTCTGCATTCCTTCCACTGGCCTGGTAGAGTAGAGAGACATGCTGCCCAGACTCTGGAGGGGGACCCACCTGGCGGACACTGATAATGTAAGAGGAGAGTAGGGAAGGGTGCGATGTTTGGCAACCAGGGAGCGAGCAGGCTGCCGCTGTCGTCTGCTCATGCTGTCTGTGGGTGGGGTCTGGGGAACTGATGGCAGCGCAATACAGGTATTTGGAGTGCCAGGACTGACATATGGCAGCCTGCTATGCTGGGAATTGTAGTGCCCTAGACTGTGGGGGGTGGAGAAATCCTCTGTTCCCCATAGAGGGCACTACAAGTCCCAGCATAGCGGCCTGTCATTCCTCAGCCCCCTACAGAGGGCACTACAAGTCCCAGCATAGCGGCCTGTCATTCCTCAGCCCCCTACAGAGGGCACTACAAGTCCCAGCATAGCGGCCTGTCATTCCTCAGCCCCCTACAGAGGGCACTACAAGTCCCAGCATAGCGGCCTGTCATTCCTCAGCCCCCTACAGAGGGCACTACAAGTCCCAGCATAGCGGCCTGTCATTCCTCAGCCCCCTACAGAGGGCACTACAAGTCCCAGCATAGCGGCCTGTCATTCCTCAGCCCCCTACAGAGGGCACTACAAGTCCCAGCATAGCGGCCTGTCATTCCTCAGCCCCCTACAGAGGGCACTACAAGTCCCAGCATAGCGGCCTGTCATTCCTCAGCCCCCTACAGAGGGCACTACAAGTCCCAGCATAGCGGCCTGTCATTCCTCAGCCCCCTACAGAGGGCACTACAAGTCCCAGCATAGCGGCCTGTCATTCCTCAGCCCCCTACAGAGGGCACTACAAGTCCCAGCATAGCGGCCTGTCATTCCTCAGCCCCCTACAGAGGGCACTACAAGTCCCAGCATAGCGGCCTGTCATTCCTCAGCCCCCTACAGAGGGCACTACAAGTCCCAGCATAGCGGCCTGTCATTCCTCAGCCCCCTACAGAGGGCACTACAAGTCCCAGCATAGCGGCCTGTCATTCCTCAGCCCCCTACAGAGGGCACTACAAGTCCCAGCATAGCGGCCTGTCATTCCTCAGCCCCCTACAGAGGGCACTACAAGTCCCAGCATAGCGGCCTGTCATTCCTCAGCCCCCTACAGAGGGCACTACAAGTCCCAGCATAGCGGCCTGTCATTCCTCAGCCCCCTACAGAGGGCACTACAAGTCCCAGCATAGCGGCCTGTCATTCCTCAGCCCCCTACAGAGGGCACTAAAAGTCCCAGCATAGCGGCCTGTCATTCCTCAGCCCCCTACAGAGGGCACTACAAGTCCCAGCATAGCGGCCTGTCATTCCTCAGCCCCCTACAGAGGGCACTAAAAGTCCCAGTATAGCGGCCTGTCATTCCTCAGCCCCCTACAGAGGGCACTACAAGTCCCAGCATAGCGGCCTGTCATTCCTCAGCCCCCTACAGAGGGCACTAAAAGTCCCAGTATAGTGGCCTGTCATTCCTCAGTCCCCTACAGAGGGCACTAAAAGTCCCAGCATAGCGGCCTGTCATTCCTCAGCCCCCTACAGAGGGCACTAAAAGTCCCAGTATAGCGGCCTGTCATTCCTCAGCCCCCTACAGAGGGCACTACAAGTCCCAGCATAGCGGCCTGTCATTCCTCAGCCCCCTACAGAGGGCACTAAAAGTCCCAGTATAGTGGCCTGTCATTCCTCAGTCCCCTACAGAAGGCACTAGAAGTGGGCTGTAGGGTTGCCACCTGTCTGGGATTCACAGTCTGTCTGAAACCCGGACACAATATTCAGACCAGGCTATGGCTCCCCAAGTACCCAAGACAGTCACACCCAAATCTGTTGCCGCCCAGAGCTGTGGGCGGCTGTCTGGGGGCAGGTTTGATATCACTGGGAGGCAGTTGTGTGGTTTTGTGCTGCCCTAGGCCTGACTAAACTCGTGCAACCCCTAAATTTAAATATGACCCACCCCTTCCTGTCAAGGCCACACCCCTTTCTGTTTAAGACCCGCCCTGAAATTTTTGAGTGGGGACACAAGTTCTTAGGGCCTGGAGGGGGGGCAATGGATTCCCTTCATTTGCATAGATTTCCCCTCACTTCCTGTTTGGCTATGGGGCAGGAAGTGAAGGAAAATCTCTGCAATGGGACAGGGATGGTTAAAAATAAACTGACAGGGGCTATAACCCTCCCTTACTCAATCCAAAATGAAGAAAAAAAAAGTGTTGCCAATGGTTCTACTTTAAGCACAAATTTCTGATAATTTTATGGAGAGGACCAAGAAAGATATAACCATGCCAATGGTGATGTAGAAAACATATAGCACAGTGAGGAATATTTTTGGTCCAGGATGATAGGACAGTCAAAATTATAAGCAGCTTGCGTTACACTAACAGTGTAGCGCATGCTGGCGGGGACACTTTCCGTGCTGCCCCCCCCCCTGCAAAGTGCTGCCCTAGGCCTGGGCCTTGTTGGCCTAGGCCAGGATACAGCTTTGCTGGGAGGGCAGGGTGATGATATCGGCAAGAACAATTTGGCCACACCCCAAAGGTGTCTTTTATAATCCTATAGTGTAAGGTGACCAGATTTTTAAAATGAAATCCGGGGACATATTTTTTTTTTTTTACTAGTAATGGCGGCAATCAGCGACTCTCAGCCCGTCGCCGCCGCCGCCGCCCGCCTCACAGCCTGTCAAGTCTCACACTCCGGGCCCCGGCTACTACTGGGTGGGGAGTGGAGGAAGATCACTCCGCCAGGGAAGGCAAGGAGATAAGCAGGCGGCTTAGCCAAGGTAGAAGAACATGTGAGTGGAGCTGAATGGGCATTCACCCCAAAACTGAAGAAATATTCCCTCCGCTCCGACCAGCACATGATCATCAGAAAGGGGCACAGATAATGGGAAAAATACATCCCCCTAAGCTAGTAGGAGTGTCGGAGCAGGGGGGGGGGGTGTAATTCTGGATTTTTTTTTTTTCATTCTGCACTGACTGTCTTTGAAATTGCCCCAGCCCCTGTTCAAATCCAATCCGGGGACAAAACCGGGGACAGGCTTGTCCCGGGGACCGTGTCCTCAATCCGGGGACTGTCCGTGGAAACCTGGAGTTTGTCTGGTCACCCTAGCCTAAGGTGACCAGATTTTTTAAATGAAATCCGGGGACATATTTTTATTTTTTTACTAGTAATGGCAGCAATCAGCGACTCATAGCGGGACTTCGATATTGCGGTGGACGAATCGAACACTAAGTGACACTTTTGACACTTTGTGGGAACCAGTGACCAGTGTTAAAAATATGCCCTGTCACTGTGCTAATGACACTGGCCGAGAAGGGGATAACATCTAGGGCAATCGAAGGGTTAAATGTGAGCCTAACAAGTGTTTTCTCCCTGTGGGGGAGGTGCTTTTACTAAGGGAAGGCATAGATCCCTGTACCTGCTTTGCAGGAACACAGGATCAATGTCTTCCATACTGACAGAACGGCGATCTGCCTTGTTTACATAGGCAGACCATCGTTCTGCCTGTGTACATAACGATCAGCGGGTATCGGTGGTCATCGAGTCCGCTGATTGGCTCAGATACCCAGAAATGCAGGATCACGTATATAAGTGATCAAGCGCCTAAAGATCATTCCGCCGGGGAAGGCAAGAAGATAAGCAGGCAGGCGGCTGGCCGGGACTTGAGCCAAGGCAGAAGAACATGCGAGCGGAGCTGAATGGGCACCCGAAACTGAAGAAATATTCCCTCCGCTCCGACCAGCACATGATCATCAGAAAGGGGCACAGATAATGGGAAAAATACCCCCCCCCATACCTCCCAACTGGCACGGATCCTGCGGGTTTTTCCTGCACAGGCCCCTCCTTCCCGCAGACCCGCGAGGCTTCATTTTTTCCCGCAGAGCAGGAAGGGAAGGCACAGCAGGAAGTGGAGGAACGCACGACGCGCGGGATGACGAACGAGCCAGTCGGACCAGGTAAGACCCCCCCCCCACAAAAGTGTCTATTAAAGCAATATACCGGGAACCCCCCCCCCCCACAACTTTACTGCCAGAAACAATAAAAAAAAATTAAATGTCCCGCGAGCCCCCCACCCTTTTTTAAAAGTTGGGAGGTATGCCCCCCCTAAGCTAGTAGGTGTGTGTAATTCAGAATTGTTTTTTTAATTCTGCACTGACTGTCTTTGAAATTGCCCCAGCTCCCGTTGAAATCAAATCCGGGGACAAAACCCTGGGACAGACTTGGTCCGGGGACAGAGTTCTCAATCCGGGGACTGTCCCCTGAAACCGGGGATGTCTGGTCACCCTACTATAGTGTATACTACAAAAAAAAAAAAATGCCCATGTGCCACTATACTGTTTGGGTTTGGCTTGAAGAAAAGGTGGCAACCCTAGTGGGCTGCCTCATTGAGGAATGGCAGATTGCTATGCTGGGACTTGTAGTGCCCTACACTGCGGGGGACTGAGGAATGGCAGCGTAAGGGAGAACTCTGGGAACCCTGATTTAAGGGGGGATGAAGGGGTGGGTCTGAAAAAGGAAGGGGAAAGGGGGTGGGACAAATTCAGATGGGGGGGTGGGGGGGGGGGTCACGATTTTAGCCTTGCCTAGGGCAACACAAAACCAAAATACACCACCGGCTGTCATACATGCACCTTTTCTGAGCATTCAGCGGTCCATGTAGGAGGAAAAAAATATAAAAAATCAGTCTGCAGATCCGTCTAATTTATCAAACAGTTTTGCCCACCACTTCTCCGGTACAACAATGAATCTCCATGAGATTCGTCCAGATTGGGGATCTTACCTGTGGACTGCAGTAAAATGTTCAGGACCAGAGTGTTCACCTGAGACAAGGTGGACAGGAAGTTCTGCTCGGTTCTCAGCAGGGACTCGGCGCCCGTCAGGCAGATATTCTGTAAATCCAGAGACAATCGATTCAGCGCAGACACACCAAGGATCGTTTTATCAAAAAAACAGAGAAACTCCCTTTTTATTTCTAATGGAGCCGATCCAACAACTAAAATCGCGACACAAGTCATTTAACCACTTCAGCCCCTGGAGGATTTGGCTGCCCAATGACCGGGCCATTTTTTGGCGATTCGGCACTGCGTCGCTTTAAAGCGGAGGTCCACCCAGAATTTTTTTTTTTTACATTAAAAATCCTATAAAAAAAATAAAAAAATTAATAGAGAAAAAAAATTAAAAATTTATACTCACCCGAAATGCCTGTTGCTATGCGGAAATCCCCTAATCTGCCTCTAATGTGCCTCTTCTCATCCGCGGGGGGGGGGGGGGGGGGGATCTCCTTCCGCTTCCTCTTCTTGTGAATGGGGCGCCCTGCCTTCTGGGAACTGTGTGTAATCCCAGGAGGCAAGCCGCCCATTCACAAAGCGCCGTGCGAGTGGCGCATGCGCAGTAGGAAACGGGCAGTGAAGCCGTAAGGCTTCACTGCCTGTTTCCCTTAGTCAGGATGGAGGAGCCGGGACCTGACAGCAGCGATCGATTGCCATGGCGGGACCAACATCGCGGGCGAGTAGGACAGGTAAGTGTCCTCATTAAAAGTCAGCAGCTACATTGTTAGTAGCTGCTGACTTTTAAAAAATAAATAAAAATCTGGCTGCACCTCCGCTTTAACTGACAATTGCGCGGTCGTGCGACGTGGCTCCCAAACAAAATTGCCGTCCTTTTTTTTCCCCACAAATAGAGCTTTCTTTTGGTGGTATTTGATCACCTCTGCGTTTTTTATTTTTTGAGCTATAAACAAAAAAAGAGCGACAATTTTGAAAAAAAAAAAAAAAAAAACAATATTTTTTACTTTTTGCTATAATAAATATCCCTCAAAAATATATAAAAAAATATTTTTTTTCCTCAGTTTAGTCCGATACGTATTCTTCTACATATTTTTGGTAAAATTAAAAAAAAATCGCAATAAGCGTTTATTGATTGGTTTGCGCAAAAGTTATAGCGTCTACAAAATAGATCACCTCTGCGGTTTTTATTTTTTGCGCTATAAACAAAAAAAGAGCGACAATTTTGAAAAAAAAAATATATATATATTTTTTTAACTTTTTGCCATAATAAATATCCCTCAAAAATATATAAAAAAAAAAAAAATTCCTCAGTTTAGGCCGATACGTATTCTTCTACATATTTTTGGTAAAATAAAAAAAAAATCGCAATAAGCGTTTATTGATTGGTTTGCGCAAAAGTTATAGTGTCTACAAAATAGATCACCTCTGCGGTTTTTATTTTTTGCGCTATAAACAAAAAAAGAGCGACAATTTTGAAAAAAAATAAATATATATATATATATTTTTAACTTTTTGCCATAATAAATATCCCTCAAAAATATATAAAAAAAATAAAAAATTTCCTCAGTTTAGGCCGATACGTATTCTTCTACATATTTTTGGTAAGAAAAATAAAAAAATTGCAATAAGCGTTTGATTGGTTTGCGCAAAATTTATAGCGTCTACAAAATAGGGGATAGTTTTATGGCATTTTTATAAAAAATTTTTTTTTTTTTACTAGTAATGACGGCGATCTGCGATTTTTATCGTGTCTGCGACATTATGGCGGACACATCGGACACTTTTGACGCTATTTTGGGACCATTCACATTTATACAGCGATCAGTGCTATAAAAATGCACTGATTACTGTGAAAATGACACTGGCAGTGAAGGGGGTTAACCACTAGGGGGCGAGGAAGGGGTGAAGTGTGTTCTAGGGAGTGATTCTAACTGTGGGGGGTTGGGCTACGAGTGACACGTCACTGATCGCTGTTCCCAATGACAGGGAGCTGTGATCAGTGTCCTGTCACTAGGCAGAACAGGGAAATGCCTTGTTTACACAGGCATCTCCCTGTTCTGCCTCCCTCGTGTCACGATCGCGGGACACCGGCGGACATCGAGTCCGCGGGACCTGCGGTCACAGAGCTCGCGGCAGGGGCGCACGTGCGCCCGCACTGCTGCAATTTCAAAGCAACGTACAGGTATGTTGCTTTACACAGCCCCGCCATTCTGCCGACATATAAGTACAGGCGGCGGTCTGCAAGCGGTTAAAATAATCGCAAACAAGCTACGGACATTCCAGATTTCCTCCAAAAATTTACAAAAGTATTCAAAGCCCGTGAATGACATCTATGGTGGAATCTATCGGTAGCTTTTTTTTTTTTTTTCATAGTAATTCTCTTGCCTCATCTTTATTTGTATATCATAGTGCCTTGAAAAAGTATTCATACCCCTTGAAATTTTCCACATTTTGTCATGTTACAACCAAAAATGTAAATGTATTTTTTGGGGATTTTATGTGAATGACCAACACAAAGTGTCACATAATTGTGAAGTGGAAGGAAAATTATAAATGGTACAAATAAATATGTAAAAAGTGTGTGTGTGGGGGGGGGGGGGGCATTTGTATTCAGCCCCCTTTACTCTGATACCCCCAACTAAAATCTAGTGGAACCAATTGCCTTCAGAAGTCACCTAATTAGTAAATAGAGTCCACCTGTGTGTCATTTCATCTCAGTATAAATACAGCTGTTCTGTGAAGCCCTCAGAGGTTTATTAGAGAACCTTGGTGAACAAACAGCATCATGAAGGCCAAGGAACACACCAGACAGGTCAGGGATAAAGTTGTGGAGAAGTATAAAGCAGGGTTAGGTTATAAAAAAAAAATCTCCCAAGCTTTGAACATCTCACAGAGCTCTGTTCAATCCATCATCGGAAAATGGAAAGAGTATGGCACAACTGCAAACCTACCAAGACATGGCCGTCCACGTAAACTGACCGGGCCGGGCAAGGAGAGCATTCATCAGAGAAGCAGCCAAGAGGTCCATGGTAACTCTGGAGGAGCTGCAGAGATCCACAGCTCAGGTGGGAGAATCTGTCCACAGGACAACTATTAGTCGTGCTTCTCCACAAATCTGCCCTTTATGGAAGAGTGACAAGAAGAAAGACATTGGTGAAAGAAAGTCATAAGAAGTCCTGTTTGCAGTTTGCGAGAAGCCATGTGGGAGACACAGCAAACATGTGGGGGACACGGCAAACATGTGGGGGACACAGCAACCATGTGGGGGACACAGCAAACATGTGGGGGACACAGCATCATGTGGGGGACACAGCAATCATGTGGGGGACACAGCAATCATGTGGGGGACACAGCAATCATGTGGAAGAAGGTGATCTGGTCAGATGAGACCAAAATTGAATTGTTTGGCGGAAAACTAACACTGCACATCATCCTGAACACACCATCCCCACCGTGAAACATGGTGGTGGCAGCATCATGTGGTGGGGATGCTTTTCTTCAGCAGGGACAGGGAAGCTGGTCAGAGTTGGTGGGAAGATGGATGAAGACAAATACAGGACAATCTTAGATGAAAACCTGTTATGCCGCGTACACACGGCCGAGATTCTCGTCGAAAAAAACATGTCGTTTTTTTCGACGAGATTCTTGGACAAGAAACTTGTCCCGGCCGAGTGTACACCCGCTCCTTTCAAAGAACCCGCGGTTCTTTGAATGGAGCGAAAGCGGTGACGTCATCGAATACGATGAGCATGCGCTCGTCACATTCGATGCCGTCGCCGCCATCTTTGTTCACCCTACCTATGCCTAGGAAGCTACCGCGCATGCGTCGAAGTCATTTCGAGCATGCGCGGGATTCCCGGCGAAAAGGTAAGTGTACACACACACACAATTTTCTCGTCGAGAAACAGGCTGACGAGAATCTCGACGAGAAAATAGAGAGAAGGTTCTCTATTTTCTCGTCGAGATTCTTGTCGGTTTTCTTGACGAGAAACCATACGCACGAACGAGTTTCTCGGTAAGAAATCTCTGCCAGCAAGTTTCTTGCTGGTTTTTGCCGAGAAACTCGGTTGTGTGTACGAGGCTTTAGAGTCTCCAAAAGACTTGAGACCGGGGCGGAGGTTCACCTTCCAGCAGGACAACGACCCCAAACATACAGCCAGAGCTACAATGGAATGGTTTACATCAAAGCCTATTCATGTGTTAGACTGGCCCAGTCACAGTCCAGACCTAAATCCCATTAAGAATCTGTGGCAAGACTTGAAAATTGCTGATCACAGATGCTCTCCATCCAATCTGACAGAGCTTGAGATATTTTATGGGCAGAAATGTCCCTCTCTAGATGTGCAAAGCTGGTAGAGACATCCCCAAAAAGACTTGCAGCTGTAATTGTAGAGAAAGGGGGTTCTACAAAGTATTGACTCTGGGGGGCGCCATACAAATGTCCCCCCACACTTTTCACTTATTTATTTGTAAAAAAAAAATTAATTTATCATTTTCCCTCCACTTCACAATTATGTGCCACTTTGTGTTGTTCTCTCATATAAAATCCCAATAAAATACATTTTTGGTTGTAACATGAGAAAATGTGGGAAATTTCAATGGGTATGAATACTTTTTCAAGGCACTGTATAAAGACAAAACTGCACTGAAGATCCCTAAAGTGATAAAGTAATAAAAAGCAGCTGGGCACAACACCCTGATACACGCTATACATGGAATGGAAAAAACAGCGGTGTGCACATTTGCAGTGAATAGGTGACGTGGAGTTTTTTTTTTAGGATTTCTGTAGCACACTATAGGGTGAGAGTGGAGAACGGAGAGCAATACCTTAATGGCAGATCCGTCCACTGAGCGCTTGGCGTTGCTGGAGGCCGGAGCGGATCGTCGGGCTGCTCTGCGTGTAATGGAGACTCCATTGATCTTGGACATCACTGGTGTTGTAGGACCCCCAACATTCACACGGGTTCTCTATTCTTCAGCTGAAGAAACAAAAAAAAAGCATGGATTATGAAAATGTGTCTCTATGGACATCCATGACTGCAATCCAATCCAAATTCCGTCCTTGTCCTTCACAGAATTCAAAGATAACGCCGGTTTCCGGCGAGTGAACGGTCTGCGTATTGTAACATTGACTTTAGCCTCATATCGGCTTCAACATGTTGATGTCATTTCAAAAATAATTTTCAATCTTTTTTTTTTTTTTTTAATCTGCAGATTTGATTCAAACAATCCCTGGTGATCCTGCCATGGAGGTCCCTTGTTCAGGAGCTTCCATGCTTCCCAACATTATGGATCCTGGATCCTGCCTTTGATCAGGGCCGCCATCAAGGGGGGGTACAGGCAGTACACCTGTAAGGGGCCCGGATGGCAACCCCCCTTTCTTTCTCGTACATCACGGGACACAGAGCGACATAGTCATTACTAATGGGTTATATAGTTACCGTCAGGTGCTGGCACTGGCAACTTCCAAAACCGGAAGTACCCTCCCCTATATAAGCCCCTCCCATCCGGGAGCACCTCAGTTTTTTGCCAGTGTCTAAGGTGTTGGCCAAGAAGAAACATGTGTTTTTCACTGAGCTTGCGTACAGGTTCTTTTGGGCCTCAGTAAGCTATTCCGGATCCGACCAAAAAAGCTTCATAGCTAAACGGTCGGTACCCGGGCCTTGCAGAGAAGAGCAAGGTTCTGCCTGTAATGCTTCTCTTAGGAGAGCTGGACCCTGGGATCCAGAGCTCTGGTCATACCCACGACCAAGATGTTTTCTGTGCAGGGTGCTATACAGGTCCAGGGGAGTGGAATCCTTGGGAACCCGGTCCCTGAAGGTTTGATTACAATGCCTGCCGTGATAGGTGAAGTTTGGGCTTTTGTGGACCAAACAAAGTCCTGCGGCGGGGAACAGGTAAGTGGGGGCCCCCAGGAACTTGGTTCTATTGGGGGACCCCCAAGCCTAATTTGTCTTTCTGTCTGTTACCTAACGGTATTCCCGCTAATATCTGTGCATGCCTGTAACTACTAAAAAAAATGTAATAATTTTTAATGGTGGTCAAGAAAAAAAAAAAGAATGTTTTTTTATATGTTTAGTATATTAAACTGCGGTACCTGTGTTTGTCCACTAGAGGCCGCTGTGGAATGTTTTTCTTGTCATATGGACTAGTTTCTTCTCAGAGAACAAAGTCCAGGCAGCTGGTGAGTTCTCCTACAGGAAACTGTTTCCTCTGCCATGTTGCAGTGTTCGTCTATCCCCCGGCCTGCGGCAAAGGGGGCCCTGGCTCCTGTCCCTGGTTTCCATGTTTGAAAATTAGCGCCGAGGCGCACGTGGCCGCGCGCGTGCGCGTGCACGCGCCTCTATATATAGAGGTGGCCGGAAAAAGGGGCGGGGCCTGGGGGATGACGCTCTGTGCGCGCCGCAGCGCTTCTGCGCATGTGCGGGCATCCCAGCAGGTTTTTAAAAAGCCACATTATTGCAGTAAGCTGGCTATGAAGTACAGAGACAGAGCTGGCAACATTTAAAGGCATACAGCAAGCGGTTGATACAGGCATCCCCTAGAAAGGCACATTAGTAGACACCAACTGTGATATAGCAGCAATTGTGCTAGACTATTCTCAGTAAAAGTGGTGTATTACGGCTGGAATACCTCAGCTTTAGGCTTAGGAATATGCCGTCCAGTAGCTCCGGAACTGAATCTTCCAGGAAGCGAAGGGGGTCTCATCGGGCTCTGAGGATCTTGGGCATACTCCTGCTGCACCAGTCTCCCCTGAAGTTCAGAGGTAAGTGACCGTAGAGACCCCGCAGGGGTACTTGGTACTGTGGCTGTCCTCAGTCACCTGCTCCTGTGTATGTAACAGAGGAGGTTTTTTCCTCAGCTCTGGGAGGATTAGAGAGAGATTGTCAACATTTATCGCTGCCTCCCTGTCAGGGAAAGCACGCCCGATCTCCGTCTCCTCCTTCAGAGTGCCTGTTAGCAGAGCAACAGTCCCATACAGGGATCGACCTGCCTGAAGGGGATCAGGATGAGGTTGATTCTGTTATAGAGGAATCAACAGTGGGGGAACCTTTTCTCAGCATCTCAAGCTGAAAGATTATGGGTTCAGTCTCTGACTAACATGGTCCGATCAGCATTTAAAAATGCACCTTGCGGAACCATCAACCACTACTGTATCCTCGTTGGGGTCGCTAGAAGCCCCCAGACTGTTTGTTCTTTTCCACTTCACCCTTTACTGAAAGGGCTCATTTACCAGGATTGGGAACGTCCTGAGAAAATATTTATTCCCCCAAGAGATTTCCGGTGGTCTATCCCATGGAGGATAAGTTCATCAAAAAAAAAAAAAAAAAAAAATGGAAGGTCCCTACAGTGGACGCAGCCATCTCTTGTATGTATAAATCACTGACATGTCCAGTGGATAATGTCCAAATGTTCAAGAACCCAATAGATAAAAGATTGGAGTCCTTATGAAAATCTGCTTGGTGATACAACCAGCAGTAGCAGCTATTGGGGTCTGCTAAGCAGTGAAGGATCAGTTGAAACAGGTCTTGAGGGACTTGACAGATCAGCAGGCTTTGCCCTAGCTGATCTACCTAGAGCCTTAGGCTTTGCGGTTGACGCCATAGAGGATTCAGTCCATCAGGCCTCCCGCCTTACGCTGTCTATAGTACATATGCGTAGGCTCCTATGGCTCAGAAACTGGTCTGCTGAAGCTCCCTGTAAAGAATGGCTGGTTAGCGTCCCATTTCTTGGTGAACGCTTATTCAGGGAAAACCTGGACAAATATATCCAGAAAATTTCCAGCGGTAAAAATACGCTCTTGCCGGTTAAAAGCAGAGTTAGAGGTCCCTCTTTAAGAGGCCTGCTTCTCCAGTCCCTGGGGCATCGGCTGTGTAACAGTTCCGACGGCCTCCTCGGTCAAATCCCGGGGGTAAAAAACAGGGACAGTAGCAGGGTAATGAGAAACCCTGGGTCAGGGGAGGTACAAAACCTCCCCCAAAGTTAAATTCATTGAAGCCCCCACTCAGTCGGGTGGGGGGAGGACTCCAGTTGTTCGCAAAGAGACCTGGCGGGACACGATCAAGACAGATAGGTGCTCTCCGCAGTAGGTTTGGGATACAGTTTGGAGTTAAAAGACTCTCCTCCTTCCCATTTTGAGGTCAAACGTGCCAAGGGATCCCCGGAAGAGAGAGTCCCTCCTGTTGGCACTAGAACAACTATTGCTCCAAGGAGTAATTATGGAGGTTCCCCTGGAAGAATGAGGGTTCGGGTTTTACTCAAACCTCTTTACAGTCCCGAAGCAAACGCGGACGGGAGGCCCATATTAATTCTAAAAGGGCTATACAAATTCCTGTATATCAGGACTTTCCGATGGAGTCGATCCGATCGGTGGCCACTGCCCTACAAGGGGAGGATTGGTTAGCCACGATCGACATCAAAGATGCTTATTTGCACATTCCCATCTTTCCAGTCCACCAAAAATTTCTACGCTTTGCAGTAGAAGGGCGCCATTTTCAGTTCAGAGCCTTACCCTTCGGTTTGGCCACAGCACCAAGAGTGTTCACAAAAATTCTGGCCCTTTATTGGCCAATCTAAGAACACAAGGTGTAATGATAATGGCATATCTGGATGACTTGTTGCTGATAGACCACTCAGTGAAAAAACTAGACGTGGTCGTTCACAAGACGATCAAGTATCTGGAATCTCACGGTTGGATTATCAACCGAGACAAGTCAGCCCTAAAAACCAGTCAAAAGTCTGGAATACTTGGGGCTAAGGTTGGATTCAGGCCAGAGAAAAATATTCTTGCCTCGAGGAAAGGTGTTGTCTTTGAAAGATTTGATCCACTTAGTGGGTACAAAAAAGACAGCCGTCCATACGCCTGTATATGAGGCTGCTGGGAAAAATGGTGGCATCATTCGAAGCAGTACCCTACGGTCAATTCCATTCAAGGAATTTGCAAGGGGCCATACTGTCAGCCTGGAACAAAAAAGTTCAGGCCCTAGACTTACAATGTCCTTGTCCCCTTCCGTTCGCAAGAGCCTCCATTGGTGGTGGTTCCCCAGAATCTGGAAAAAGGGAAATCCTTCAGTCCGATTTCTTGGAAGGTGGTCACTACAGATGCCAGCCTTATAGGCTGGGAAGCAGTACTGGAGCAATAGTCTCTCCAGGGCAGATTGTCGGATGAAGAAAAGGCCCTGCCCATCAATCTCTTAGAGATACGAGCAGCCCGGTATGCCCTAGTAGCATGGACATCCAAACTCCAAGGGTCCCCTGTCAGAATTCAATCAGACAATGCCACAGCAGTGGCATATATCAATCATCAGGGGGGCACCAGGAGTCGTGCAGCCCAGAGGGAAGTAAATTACATCCTGAAATGGACAGGAAAAATATGTCCCAGCCATATCTGCGGTATTCATTCCAGGAGTGGAGAATTGGAAGGCGGACTTTCTAAGTCGCCAGCAATTAGGCCCAGAGGAAGGGTCCCTTCACCCCGAGGTTTTCTGGACAATATGTCAGCGGTGGGGAACATCGGATGTAGATCTTCTAGCATCCAGATTCAACGCAAAGGGGGATAGGTTTGTCTCTCGGACAAGGGATCCCCTAGCTTGCGGCTCGGATGCCCTAGTGTTCCCTGGGGATCAGTTCAAGCTGATATATGCATTCACACCGCCACAATGGTTACCTCGATTACTCCGCAGAATCAGGGTAGAAAAGAAACCAGTGATTCCGGTGGCTCCAGCGTGGCCCCGAAGAGCGTGGTACGCGGAGATTGTAAAATTTCAGTGGGGAGTCCTTGGACTCTCCCACGTCGTCCGGCTTCCGCAAGGACCGATATACCACCCTTCCTTACCAGCCCTAGGTTTGACGGCCTGGCTATTGAAGCCCACATTCTAAAAAAGAGAGGGCTCTCTAATGCTGTGGTATCTACCATGATCAATGCCAGGAAGCCGGTATCCAGGCAGATCTACTATAAAATCTGGAAGGCGTACATCGCGTGGTGTGAGGCCAAGAAATGGCATCCACATAAGTACGTAATAGGTAGGATTCTGGACTTCCTACAGTGGGCTGTAGATAGGAAGCTTGCCTTGAGTACTATCAAGGGTCAGATTTCGGCCTTGTCAATATTTTTTCAAAGGCCCTTGGCTTCTCATTCACTAGTCAAAGCCTTTATACAAGGAGTGATGCGTATTAGCCCTCCGGTTAGTATTCCCATATGTCCATGGGATCTAAACTTGGTTCTGTCGGTTCTACAGAAACAACCATTTGAACCATTACAGCATATTTCCTTGGTGCTTCTCACCAGGAAATTGATTTTTCTAGTAGCCATTTGTTCGGCTAAAAGAGTATCGGAATTAGCAGCTATGTCCTGTAAGGAGCCATATCTGGTTATCCATAAGGACAGAGTAGTGTTACGTCCTCATCCAGCCTTTCTTCCTAAGGTGGTATCGAGGTTTCATTTGAACCAAGATGTGGTTCTTCCTTCTTTTTTCCCCAAACCTACTTCGGTAGAGGAAAAGTTATTACATTCTTTGGATGTAGTAAGAGCAGTTAAAGCTTATCTAAAAGCCACTGCTCAGATTCGCAGAACGGATACTTTGTTTATTCTGCCGGAAGGCCCCAGAGAGGGTCAGGCAGCGTCAAAATCTACTTTAGCCAAGTGGATTCGACAGGTCATTATGCAAGCTTATGGCTTGAGAAGGAGACCGCCTCCGTTCAAAGTTAGAGCGCACTCCACGAGAGCAGTTGGAACTTCATGGGCAGTGCATCACCAGGCCTCCCTGGCTCAAATCTGTAAGGCCGCAACATGGTCTTCAGTACACACGTTTACTAGGTCCTACCAGGTGGACGTTAGAAGTCAGGAGGATGTCGCCTTTGGGCGCAGTGTGTTGCAGGCCGCAAAAGATCCTCATGTCTGATAGCGCTCAGCTTATATATGGTGTATCCCCCCCCCCCTCATTTGGCATTGCTTTAGGACATCCCATTAGTAATGACTATGTCGCTCTGTGTCCCGTGATGTACGAGAAAGAAAATAGGATTTTTATAACAGCTTACCTGTAAAATCCTTTTCTTAGGAGTACATCACGGGACACAGAGCTCCCGCCCCTCTTTGGGGACACTTATTGCTTTGCTACAAAACTGAGGTGCTCCCGGATGGGAGGGGCTTATATAGGGGAGGGTACTTCCGGTTTTGGAAGTTGCCAGTGCCAGCACCTGACGGTAACTATATAACCCATTAGTAATGACTATGTCGCTCTGTGTCCCGTGATGTACTCCAAGAAAAGGATTTTACAGGTAAGCTGTTATAAAAATCCTATTTTTTTTTATATATTTTTTTTTGTAAGGGGCCCAGAGGTCCCCGGATGGTAATGCCCCTTTTTTATGTATTTTTTAAAAAATAATAAAAAAGATTTTTTATTTTATTTTATTTTTTTATTTATTTTTATTTATTGTTTGTAAGGGGTCCAGAGGTCCCCAGAGGCCCGGAGGTCCCCATGGCCCCAGATGGCAACCCCTCTTTTTTTTCATAAAAATATTTTTTTTTTTATGAATTTTTTTTATAATTTAATTATTTTTTTGTAAGGGGCCCAGAGGTCCCCAGAGGCCCGGAGGTCCCCAGGACCACGGATGGTAACCCCCCTTTTTTATGTATTTTTTATAAAATAAAATAAAATATTTTTTATTTTATTTTATTTCTTTATTTATTTTTATTTATTATTTGTAAGGGGCCCAGAGGTCCCCAGAAGCCCGGAGGTCCCCATGGCTCCGGATGGCAACCCCCCTTTTTTTTATAAAAATATTTTTTTTTATTCATTTTTTTATAATTTAAATTTTTTTTGGTAACCCCCCTTTTTTATGTATTTTTTTATTTAAAAAATAAAAGTTTTTTTTAATTTTATTTATTATTTGTAAGGGGCCCAGAGGTCCCAGGGCCCCCCCTTTTTATGTATTTTTTATAAAAAAAAAAAAAAAAAGATATTTTTTTTAATTTAATTTTAATTGTATTTATTATTTGTAAGGGGCCCAGAGGCCCAGAGGTCCCCATGGCCCCGGATGGCAACCCCCCTTTTTTTTTAATTAATTTTTTTATAATTTTTCTTTTTTTTTGTAAGGGGCCCAGAGGTCCCCAGGTCCCCCCTTTTTTTTGTTCTCTTTTTGTACGTCAGCACCCCCTTGCTTCTCAATTCGCGGCTGCCCCCCACTTCTCAATTTGCGGTGGCAGCACCCCCCCCCCCCCGGTTCTCCTCTGCTCCAGGGGGCCTATGCCTGAAGCTGTGTAAGGGGCCCCAAAATTCCTGATGGTGGCCCTGCCTTTGATCCACATTTCATCCACCCACTGATCTTCCTGTGTGGGTGCGCCCCCAAGTAATGACCATTTTATGTTTTGGTGCCCCCCAAACCCCACAAGGGCTGCCTGTCATACCTAGTTTATCAACCATCCATTGTATCCTGAGTACCAACCCACCACTCGTGTATCTGATCCTCACAATTAATGCCTTCTGGAGTTACGATGTATGTGCGGTTTTGAATGCGGTGCGGGAAACGTGCACAGAACGCAGATTTCCCACACCACATTCCGGTGTGAGCGGGTCTAAATACGGCAGATATAAGGCTATGGTACGGGAATCGTATCAAATCCCACACCGGAAACCACCCGCAGCCAAATCGTGCTGCTCTTGATCATGCGGGAGATAGAGAGATACAAAGTAACATTGTTTATAAACATTGATCAGAAAGGAGATAGATAGATACAAAATAATATGGTTTATAAACATTGATCAGACAGGAGATAGAGAGATACAAAGTAACATTGTTTATAAACATTGATCAGACCGGATATAGCAAGTACATTTTTTAATAAACATTGATCAGACCAGATATAGAGAGATACTGTACAAAGTAACATTGTTTATAAACATTGAACAGACAGGAAACGGAGAGATGCAAAGTAACATTGTTTGTAAACATTGATCAGACAGGATATAGAGAGATACAAAGTAACATTGTTTATAAACATTGATCAGACGGGAGCTAGAGATACAAAGTAACATTGTTTATAAACATTGATCAGAGATAGAGAGATACAAAGTAACATTGTTTATAAACATTAATCAGAAAGGAGATAGATAGATACAAAGTAACATTGTTTATAAACATTGATCAGACAGGAAACGGAGAGATACAAAGTAACATTGTTTATAAACATTGATCAGACAGGTGATAGAGACATACAAAGTAACATTGTTTATAAACATTGATCAGGCGGGAGATAGAGAGATACAAAGTAACATTGTTTATAAACATTGCTCAGACGGGAGATATAGAAATACAAATTAACATTGTTTATAAACATTGATCAGACGGGAGATAGAGAGATACAAAGTAACATTGTTTATAAATATTGATCAGGCGGGAGATAGATAGATACAAAGTAACATTGTTTATAAACATTGATGAGGCGGGAGATAGAGAGATACAAAGTAACATTGTTTATAAACAATTATCAGACGGGAGATAGAGAGATACAAAGTAACATTGTTTATAAACATTGATCAGGCGGGGAAGATATAGAGATACAAAGTAACATTGTTTATAAACATTGATCAGACGGGAGATAGAGAGATACAAAGTAACATTGTTTATAAACATTCCTCAGACAGGAGATAGAGAGATACAAAGTGTGACAGCAGGAAGGTAAAGTCACCTGGTTGCATCCAGGGGGGTAGATATATTTCGCCCAGATTCAGGCTTTACGCCGACTTATACAACTAGGTGGAGAGTTGTATAAGCCCAGCTGAGGCTAGTGGGCTCATGGATGACTCATACCTCTAGGGAGAGTGTGGGGCGTCGTGCAGGCAGGGAGTTGATGAGACCAGCTGAAGCTTGTCAGCTCATTTAGGCCTCTATAAGAACTCCCAGATTCATTAGGTGTTTGCTCATGCCTGGAACCAGACCTGTGTGGACTGTCTAGGGAGAGTGAACCCCTGTGCGGTGAGACAAAGCCTGTGTGGCTATTTGCTTGGACATTTAAAATCAGGGACTTAGGGACTAGGACAGCACTAGGCTGATCCCAGTTGTTAGTTAGGAAACCTGTATGTTTAGTCAGAGGTCAAGTTGACCAGGATTTATTTTATTTATGTTTCTTTTGCTTTGCTGTGTTTTGTCACTGTAAATAGAAAATAAACCGCACCTTTTTGATTTTGAAAACCACAACCTCCGTTTGCTGGGCCTGTTTTTGTGTGGGGAGCCCATCCAGGGGGTCACACACACCCGCTGCCGAGCTAACCCCCTCACAGTTGGTGGAGAACCAGTGGCAGTTTTTTTTAAGCCAGCATGGAGGAGATACTGAAACAGCTGGCTCTAGCAAATGCCAATCAACAGCAGACAAATGCAGGTTTGCAAAGGAGCCTTGCAGCCCAGCAGCAAGCTCATCAACAGAGCCTTGCAGCCCAGCAGCAAGCTCACCAACAGAGTCTGGAGGCTCAGCAACAAGCCCAGCAGCAATCTGAGGCCCGCTTCATAGACCTGTTACAGAAGCAAGAGCAGAGACTACAACAACAGATGGAAGCAGTAATGCAGCAACGTCCGCAGACCAGTGAGGAAAGCCGTCCCACTAATACCGCGTCCTTTGGGGTGAGTCGTTTATTGACAAAAATGACTGGAGAGGATGATCCAGAGGTATTTTTGACCACATTTGAAAGGACTGCTGAAAGAGAAAAGTGGCCTGAGGAGCAGTGGGCTGGACTGGTGGCTCCTCTGTTAACTGGTGAATCGCAGAAAGCTTACTATGACCTAGAGCCTAACCAAGCAAAAGACTATGTGATGCTAAAAGCTGAAATTTTGGCAAGGCTGGGTGTCACCCAGGCTGTCCGGGCTCAGCGTGTGCATAACTGGACTTTCCAGCTTGGAAAACCCCCCAGGTCTCAAATGTATGATCTCATTCACCTGAGCAGAAAGTGGCTACAGCCAGAGACTTTGTCTGCACCAAAGATTGTGGAACGTGTTGTAATGGATCGGTTTTTGAGAGCTCTTCCTACTGCCATCCAAAAGTGGGTAAGCCATGGAGACCCAGAGACGGCCGATGGTCTTGTGGATCGTGTGGAGAAATACTTGGCTACAGAGAACCTGACGGCCTCTTCCAGAGACACTCGGACTTTCCACCCTAAGACCAGACCATCCCCAGGGGCGGATAAGAGGATTCCAAGGGGTGAGGGTGGAGAGAGTGAGAGGGTGGGAGCTCTACCCCAAGTTTGGCGAGAACAGCCTGGGAAATCAGCGGCTCAAGAGGCGGCAAGAAGGATCGTTTGCTACCGCTGCCGGCAAGCGGGACATATTGCAGCCAATTGCCCGGTTGTGGAGGAACCCATGCAATGTGACTTTCTGACGGGCAGACGTCAGTCGCTGTGTGCGACAGTCGCATGCACTGCCATTCGAGGAACTGAGAAACATTTATGCAAAATGTGTGTTAATGGTAGAAATGTTGTGGTATTGCTGGATTCAGGTAGCCTTGTGACCCTGATAAAGGCTGAATTAGTTAAAACAGAGGTCTCTGGGAATAGCAAGGTAGCTGTTATTTGTGTGCATGGGGACACCCGAGAGTATCCAGTGACTACAGTGTGTTTCGAGACCCCCAAAGGTACCCTCTCTCATCCAGTGGGCTTAGTATCTCAGTTACCGCATGACGCCATTGTGGGAAGGGATTTTCCGAAGTTCTGGGAACTGTGGGATGATCCTGAGCCCCCCACTGGTGCCCCTATGTACCAGGAATGTGATAGCCAGAACTCCTCTGAGAGTGGTGAGGACTCTCCAGAATTTCCCTTGTCAGTATTGGCAGGGGAGACTCAAGAAACTGGAGAGGAGCCCACCTCCTCAGACGAAAACCTACCGTCTGTGGAGTTTTCTGATCTGGAGGTTCACAGGGAAAATTTTGCCACAGAACAGTTAAAAGACCCCGCCCTAATAAAGGCACGGGAAAACGTAGTGGAAATAGATGGCGAGTTAGTGAACCCAGATAATACCTGCACTTACCCATACTTCAGCGTAGAGAAGGACCTACTGTATCGGGTGGCAAAAAGGGCAGGAGAAACCGTTGAGCAGCTTGTGGTGCCCAAACCTTACAGGAAGTTGGTGTTGGAGTTGGCCCATGGGCACATTCTTGGAGGTCATCTGGGGACAGAGAAAACCCGAGAGAGGGTATTACAGAGATTCTATTGGCCTGGGGTGATGAAGGACATAGAAAATTATTGTTCCTCCTGCCCTGTGTGTCAGAGGTCGGCCCCGATGCCACATTTCCGTAGCCCGCTGGTCCCTCTACCCATCATTGAGGTCCCGTTTGAGAGAATCGCAATGGATTTGGTAGGTCCTATAATCAAGTCCGCTAGGGGGCACCAGTACATATTGGTTATAATGGACTATGCCACCCGTTATCCAGAAGCGATCCCTCTCAGAAATACCTCGGCCAAAACCATAGCCAAAGAGCTATCTCTTGTTTTTAGCCGGGTGGGTATTTGTAAAGAACTGCTTACGGACCAAGGTACACCCTTTATGTCCCGGGTTATGAAAGAGCTGTGTAAATTGTTCAAAGTGACGCAATTGCGTACATCTGTGTATCACCCCCAAACCGATGGGCTGGTTGAAAGATTCAACAAAACCCTAAAACAAATGTTGAAGAAAGTGGTGGATAGAGATGGAAAGGATTGGGACTGTCTACTTCCTTATTTGATGTTTGCTATTAGGGAGGTGCCCCAATCCTCTACGGGATTCTCCCCCTTTGAGTTACTGTATGGGAGACACCCAAGAGGGCTGTTGGATATTGCCAAGGAAACTTGGGAAAGTGAGAGTTCTCCCCACAGGAGTGTGATTGAGCATGTCGCCCTGATGCAAGACCGAATTGCACAGGTAATGCCCATCGTGAAGGAACATTTGGCCCAAGCGCAGTTAGCACAGCAGAGAGTGTACAACCGTGGAGCCAAGACCCGTACCTTTTCCCCGGGGGATAGGATACTGGTACTTGTCCCTACGGTTGAAAGTAAATTCCTTGCCAAATGGCAAGGCCCCTATGAGGTAATGGAAAAAGTGAGCGAAGTGAATTACAAGGTCAGACAACCAGGAAGGCGAAAGCCCGAACAGATCTATCACGTTAATCTGTTGAAAGCCTGGAGGGATAGAGAGTCCCTAGTCGCAGACACTTGGTCACCAGCTCAAACTGGTTGCGTGATTCCTGAGGTTGGAATAGCAGCCACCTTGTCACAACCCCAACAACAGGAGGTTAAGGAGTTTGTGCTTCGCAACAAGGAGGTATTCTCTGAGCTGCCGGGACAAACATCTGGGGTAGAGCATGACATCATTACCCCGCCCGGTGAAAGGGTGAAGTTAAAACCCTATCGGATCCCAGAGGCCCGACGGGAGGCAATACGGGAGGAAGTACAGAAAATGCTGAACTTAGGGGTGATAGAGGAGTCCCAAAGTGATTGGTCTAGTCCCATTGTGTTGGTGCCTAAACCGGATGGGAGCTGGCGATTTTGTAACGATTTTCGTCAGTTGAACAAAGTTACAAAATTTGACACCTACCCCATGCCACGTATAGATGAGTTGATCGACCGGCTGGGAACAGCCCGATACATGACGACTCTTGACCTCACAAAAGGGTATTGGCAAATCCCCCTGGCCAAGTCGGCCAAAGAGAAAACCGCATTTGTAACCCCAGACGGGGCGTTCCAATATAAAAGAATGCCGTTCGGGTTACAGAATGCGCCGGCCACATTCCAGCGGAAAATGGACCAGATGCTGAGGCCCCATCGGAAGTATGCTGCGGCTTACCTGGATGACGTAATTGTCCATAGCACAGATTGGGCCTCACATCTGCCAAAAGTGCAAGCAGTCCTGGACTCTGTTCGGGAAGCGGGGTTTACGGCTAACCCCAAGAAGTGTACCATTGGGCAGGAGGAGGCCAAATATCTTGGGTACACCATTGGGAGGGGAGTAATAAAACCCCAACTCAACAAAGTCGAGGCCATCCAGAGTTGGCCACGTCCCAACAGCAAGAAGCAGGTACGAGCCTTTCTGGGAATCGCTGGGTATTATCGGCGATTCATTCCCCACTTTGCTTCTAAGGCTGTGCCCCTAACCAACCTGACGAAGGGGAAAGGGTCGGTCATGATTAAATGGACCCCCGAGGCTGAGGCAGCATTCCAATTCTTGAAACAAGCCTTATGTAGCCAGCCAGTGTTGTACTCACCCGACTTCTCTAAAGACTTTGTCGTACAAAGTGATGCGTCAGATGTGGGGTTAGGAGCAGTATTGTCCCAGGTCTGGAACGGGGAAGAGCACTCAGTCATTTACCTCAGCAGGAAGTTGAAGTCCCATGAGGTAAATTACGCCACCGTTGAAAAGGAGTGTTTAGCGGTGAAGTGGGCTCTAGATTCCCTTCGGTACTACCTGCTAGGTAGGCACTTTGACATGGTTACGGATCACGCTCCGTTAAAGTGGATGGCTCAAAACAAGGAAACAAATAGAAGAGTGAATAGGTGGTTCCTGGCCCTCCAGGAATTCAACTTCACAGTAAAGCATCGCCCTGGCGTTCAAATGGGGAATGTGGATGCTTTGTCTCGAGTACATGAATGCCTGATTGCTGGTGTTCCAACCCCGAGGTTAAAACAAGAGGGGGGGGTATGTGACAGCAGGAAGGTAAAGTCACCTGGTTGCATCCAGGGGGGTAGATATATTTCGCCCAGATTCAGGCTTTACGCCGACTTATACAACTAGGTGGAGAGTTGTATAAGCCCAGCTGAGGCTAGTGGGCTCATGGATGACTCATACCTCTAGGGAGAGTGTGGGGCGTCGTGCAGACAGGGAGTTGATGAGACCAGCTGAAGCTTGTCAGCTCATTTAGGCCTCTATAAGAACTCCCAGATTCATTAGGTGTTTGCTCATGCCTGGAACCAGACCTGTGTGGACTGTCTAGGGAGAGTGAACCCCTGTGCGGTGAGACAAAGCCTGTGTGGCTATTTGCTTGGACATTTAAAACCAGGGACTTAGGGACTAGGACAGCACTAGGCTGATCCCAGTTGTTAGTTAGGAAACCTGTATGTTTAGTCAGAGGTCAAGTTGACCAGGATTTATTTTATTTATGTTTCTTTTGCTTTGCTGTGTTTTGTCACTGTAAATAGAAAATAAACCGCACCTTTTTGATTTTGAAAACCACAACCTCCGTTTGCTGGGCCTGTTTTTGTGTGGGGAGCCCATCCCGGGGGTCACACACACCCGCTGCCGAGCTAACCCCCTCACAAAAGTAACATTGTTTATAAACATTAATCAGACGGGAGATAGAGAGATACAAAGTAACATTGTTTATAAACATTGATCAGAGAGAGATACAAAGTAACATTGTTTATAAACATTGATCAGATGGGAGATAGAGGGATACAAAGTAACATTGTTTATAAACATTGATCACAGAGAGATACAAAGTAACATTGTTTATAAACATTGATCAGATGGGAGATAGAGAGATACAAAGTAACATTGTTTATAAACATTGATCAGGCGGGAGATAGAGGGTTACAAAGTAACATTGTTTATAAACATTGATCAGGCGGGAGATAGAGGGTTACAAAGTAACATTGTTTATAAACATTGATCAGGCGGGAGATAGAGGGATACAAAGTAACATTGTTTATAAACATTGAACAGACAGGAAACGGAGATATGCAAAGTAACATTGTTTATAAACATTGATCAGACGGGAGATAAAGGGATACAAAGTAACATTGTTTATAAACATTGATCAGACGGGAGATAGAGGGATACAAAGTAACATTGTTTATAAACATTGATCAGACGGGAGATAGAGAGATACAAAGTAACATTGTTTATAAACATTGATCAGACGGGAGATAGAGAGATACCAAGTAACATTGTTTATAAACACTGATCGGGCGGGAGATAGAGGGATACAAAGTAACATTGTTACATGTCAGCACACAATGCCTATTGTTATAAGATTGTATCTAAGCACATAACAAAGAGTGAAGAATGACAGATTGTAAGAACAGATGACTTCAGACTCATAATAGATTGTAGATCACGTCTGTCACATAGAAGTCGGTACATTTACAGAAATAACCATGTTAGGTTGCACAGCACATACACGAGGCTTCTTCAAAAAGTTTCTGCCCTTATTTTTTCATTTATTAAATATAAAAAAAACTGCACAAACTTTTTGAAGACCTCTCGGAAAAAAACAGCCTGAAAGCTATTTGGCTGATAAATCTAAAGGGAGCAGCAAGTTGACATTGAAAACTTCAGGAAAGCGACACGTGACGACCGCGGGTGTCAGATCCCCGCCCTCCTCGCCAAACTCGCCACGAAGGACCCGGCCGCCCTCACACCGTGCTGTCACTTCCGTAACAATGCCACTCTCAGCACAAAGATTTTTTCGCTAAAGTAGTAGGTAGGTGTGTGAATGTAAACACATTTAGGGTGCGCCCCCCCGCCCCCCCCCCCCAAGTCTGTTGTTTGGTGTGGAGGAGAGGGCCCGGTGGCCAGTCAGCCTACTAATATTGTTCTGGGTTTCCTTCCTATAAAGCCCCGTACACACGGTCGGACTTTTGCCCAACAAACGTAATTTTGAGCAAGTTGGACCAACAATCCGACCGTGTGTACGCTCCATCGGACAAACTTTTTTTTGCTTTTTTCTTGTTTTCATCGGACAAAAGTTGGGTCTGCAAACGGACAAACTTTTGCCCAACAAAAGTCCGATGGAGCAAAGTCCGACCGTGTGTACAGAAAAACCATCGGACTTTTGTCCGATGGACAAAACAACTAATGTTAAAATCAACCAACAATAGCAGAAGTTGACCAAAGGGTGGCGGTAAAGAGCAGAAAAGAGCAGAAAAAAACACGCGATATTGGAAGAAGTTTTGGGAAAGTTTGCAGAAAAGTCCTGTGGTGTGTATGCTATGGGTGTGCCCGGCCAACTCCGTTCGGACAAAAAAACACGGAAAAGTCCGATGGAAGTCCGATCGGCTTAAGAGGTGATCAAGGGGCAATCCCACCAAAATATGAAGAATTGAGCCTGAGGTGCCTTAGAAGTCAGAGGTTCTCGGGATCTTTCCTTGGGGTTCTGTACCGTCTTGATTGTGGAGAATAGTAGAGTCATTTTTTTTTTTCCATTTGTAGTTCAAAGAAATGTTCTAGTCTTCTTCTTCTCACCCTTTTTTTTAAATCGGGTGTGTTGTCAGGTATCTTTCTAGTGAGGAGCGTGCATAGGACTGGGACGGGGTGTCATATTAGGGAACTTGTGGTGCATTTGGTTCCCAGTGGCAGGACAAGTCTTGAGGAAGTGATGTTTTTGTTTGTGGGTTGTGACAACAGTGACATGAGTTCCTGAGCTGAAAATACGACCGCAAAAAGGTAGGGCGTTCGTTAGGACAGGGTGGGTGGTACAAGTCTGTTCTGTCTCAGAACTTCCATTTTCGTGACGGTCTTTCACTTTAGGTATGCAATGCATATTTACAATGCAGAGCATGGGTGCACGTGTGCAGGGCCGCCATCAGGAATTTTGGGGCCCCTTACACAGCTTCAGGCATGGGCCCCCCTGGAGCAGAGGAGAACCGCGGGGGGGATGGGGGGGGGGGGCTTTGGGTGCTGATGAACACAAAAAAAAAAAAGGGGGGTTGCCATCCAGGGCCCTGGGGACCTCTGGGCCCCTTACAAAAAAATTATTAAAAAAAAAGAATAAAAAAAAAAAAAAAAAAGTAATGATACATTTTTATATAAAAAAAAAAAAAAAAAAGCGAGGTTGCCATCCGGGGCCCTGGGGACCCCTGTGCCCCTTACAAAAATAAAAAATAAATTATAAAAAAAAAAATAATAATAATTTTTATAAAAAATAAATAAAAAAAGAAGGGAGGTTGCCATCCGGGCCCTGGGGACCCCTGGGCCCCTTACAAAAATAAAAAATAAATTATAAAAAAAATAATAATAATAATTTTTATAAAAAAAAAAAAAAAGAAGGGAGGTTGCCATCCGGGCCCTGGGGACCTCTGGGCCCCTTACAAAAAAATAAATAAAAAAAAATTATAAAAAAAAAAAAAGAGAGGTTACCATCCAGGGCCCTGTGGACCTCTGGGCCTCCGGGGGCCTCTGGGCCCCTTACAAAAAAAAATAAAAAATGAAATAAAATAAAGAACATGAAAAAAAAAATGAAATTATTTTTTTTTATAAAAAATAAAATTATAAAAAAAAGGGGGGTTGACATTCGGGGCCCTGGGGAACTCCGGGCCCCTGGGGACCTCTGGGCCCCTTACAAAAAAAAAAAGAAAAAAGGGGGGCATCCGGGCCCCTTACAGGTGTACTGCCTGTACCCCCCTGATGGCGACCCTGCACATCTGTGAGAAAGAGTGTTGTGCTATGATAGCTAGGTATGTTGGGGGGGGGGGGGGGGGGAGGGGGGAATACAAACTGAATGGCACTGTAAAATTCATGCATTGTGAATTGACCCCAAAAATTGTGCGTTCCTAAATTACAGACACATTAAAGTGTCACTAAAACCACACATCATGAAAAAGCAGGGCTTTTTTTTTCAGCGGGAACGTGGAGGAACGCAGTTCCGGCACCTTCAGCACTGAATGTACTATTTATAATGGCAAGGGGTGCTGGGACGTGCTGGAGGGTCTATTGATGCTGACTGCCGGGGGATATATTATTGCTGGAGGGGGTCTATTTTTGCGTGTTGGTCTATTGTTTCTGGGGAGGTCTGTTGTTGCTGGTAAGGGATCTATTGTTGCTGGGTGGTCTTATGTTGCTGGGGGGGGTCAATTGTTACTGGAAGGGATCTACTGTTGAGGCAGGGGTTTGATTGCGGCTGCTGGGAGATCTGTTGTTGCTGCTGGGGGGTCTTTTGTTGTTGGGGGGGGCTATTGTTGCTGGCTGCAGGGGATCCATTTTACTGCTTTTCTTGTTAGCATTATCAAATTCCATACAAATTACCACAAAATGATAAATCAGTCCTCAGAGATGGGTAGGGGGCAGAGACAAGAATTGAATCAGAAACGGGGGGGGGGGGGGGAGGGGTTCCTGCACCTATTCTCTGAGAAAAAAAGCCCTGTGAAATAGTATCAACAAATGGTGCATTCCATGCTTTTCATACTCACTCAGTCACTATGGGACTCGTTTTCTGTATTCTGCAAATACAGGTTGATCCTGCTGCTCTCTATCTCCCCCTTTTGATCATGTCCCCAATGCAGTTGGGGATTTTGCAGAGCGATGTTGTCAGCTCTGCACATGCTCAGTTTTCAGGGAGTTTCTATTCTGAGCATTTCCTCCCCTATCACATCTGAGCAGCCCATGTGACTATAGAGTCACACATTGTGGGAGTATATACAGTGGTAACTGATAGCCCACTCCCCTCTCTCCTCCTCCATGCCCACTAACCAGCTAAACACAATGGGGGTGGGATATGATATGTAGATTGATGGAGGCTTCACCTCCCTCTTATTCTAACACAGACAGGAGGGGCGTGGCTTGTCAGAAATCCACCCACACCATGTTATTTCCACAAAATAATAAAGATTTAATTTCAGATATATATTTGTTTGTAAATTTAAAACAGTTTATTGATATTAATTATTTCTTTTTATACTCTGTATTCCAAAAACATTTTTTTTTTTTTTGAACATGTGACCAGCAGCAGAGGAGAAGCTCCTCCTTGCTTATGTTTCCCTGCAGACAGGCTGGGAGAGAGCCGGGTCATGTGACAGCTGTATATTGATAAGGGAAAAGGTGCCATCATCCACATACAGAAATAGAAAGGACAATGTAAAATAAACAGTGTATGTGTTTAGTATCACTTTAATGGATTTTTATTTTTTTTTGGTCACAGAAGTCTTTTAGATAGTTGATCCACCAAAATGAGCTTGTAAAAGCGTCATTTCCTACCATTGTATAATGACAGGATATTACACGCAACATAATACAATATAAACCGGATAAAATCACAATGTTGGGAACGTAAACTCTTTCAACAATGCAAATTGCGAGGTCAGTTTTGTAATCGGCAATCTAAGGTTTTGTTTCCACATTTACAGTGTCAGGGAATTGCCGTTCTTACTTATTTCATCACCCATACAATGTGCGGCGGTGCGTCACGGATAACCGCCACACCGAGGGGACGAACGTTCGCAGCATAATTTACAGCTAACACTTATCTAAATGTGTAGCTTTAACCACTTGCCGCCCGCCCTATAGAGGATTGACGGCGGCAAAGTGGTTTCAAAATCCTGACTGGACGTCATATGACGTCCTCGGGATTTTGAGCCGCTGCGCGCCCCCGGGGGCGCGCATCGCGGCGATCGTTGTTGCAGGGTGTCAGTCTGACACCCCCGCAACACCGATCTAGGTAAAGAGTCTCCGTCGCTTCTTGTTAAAAAAAAAAAAGAGTCTCCGTCGGAGACTCTTTACCACGTGATCAGCCGTGTCCAATCCCGGCTGATCACGATGTAAACAGGAAAAGCCGGTGATCGGCTTTTCCTCACTCGCGTCTGTCAGACGCGAGTAGAGGAGAGCCGATCGGCTGCTCCTCTGACAGGGGGGGTTTGTGCTAGGGTGACCACGTGTCCCGGATTGCCCGGGACAGTCCTGCATTTTGCAGGTCTGTCCCGGGCACCTTCATTCCAGGACAATACAGTGTCCCGGAATGAAACTGACACCCCCCCCCCAGGCCAATCTGATGCCCCCAGAAAAGGCCGCCACATCACCGCTTTACTCACTGACAGTACTTGTCCTGGCCAGGAATGCCTGGAGGAGCACAATCCCCACCCCCTGCTTGTGATTGGAGAAATCATAAATCCCGCCTCTTGTGTCCAATCACTGTGCTGTGATTCGTTACAGCACAAGCTGATTTTTGGGAAGGGAGGATGTCCCTGAATGGTAGTTTGGAAATGTGGTCACCCTAGTTTGTGCTGATCGATTATCACCACAGCCCCCCCGAGGATGCCCACACTGGACCACCAGGGATGCCACTGGACCACCAGGTATGCCTCCCTAGACCACCAGGGATGCCAATCAGTGCCCCTAATGGATGCCAATCAGTGCCCACAATGGGCATCACTGATTGGCATGCATTATTGTTTGGCACTGATTGGCATCCATTAGTAACACATTACAGTACAGTGCCACCTATCAGTGCCCATCCATGCCATCTATCAGTGCCCATCCATGTCCATCCGTGCCACCTATCAGTGCCCATCCATGCCGCCTATCAGTGCCCATCCGTGCCGCCTATCGGTGCCCATCTGTGCCGCCTATCGGTGCCCATCCATGCCGCCTATCAGTGCCCATCCGTGCCGCCTATCGGTGCCCATCCGTGCTGCCTATCTGTGCCCATCCGTGCTGCCTATTGGTGCCCATCCGTGCTGCCTATCGGTGCCCATCCGTGCTGCCTATCGGTGCCCATCCGTGCTGCCTCATCAGTGCCCATCCGTGCCGCCTCATCGGTGCCCATCAGTGCCGCTTTATCAGTGCCCATCAGTGAAGGAGAAAACTTACTTATTTACAAAGTTTTATAACTGAAACAAAAAAAAAATACTTATTTTTTAAAAAAATTCGGTCTTTTTTTTACTTTTTTAGCAGAAAATAAAAATCGCAGAGGTGATCAAATACCACCAAAAGAAAGCTCTATTTGTGGGAACAAAATGATACAAATTTAGTTTGGGTACAGTGTAGCACGACCGCGCAATTGTCATTCAAAGTGCAACAGCGCTGAAAGCTGAAAATTGGTCTGGGCAGGAAGCTGTATAAGTGCCCAGTATGGAAGTGGTTAATCACACCGAAGCAAAAAATGTCATATATTGCAACTTCCTTTAGCAAGCAGCAGGCACATCAGCGGAATAAACCTCAGCACCTTGAATCTGAAGTCCTGCTTAACACTTTCACTTGACTTAACTTAACCACTTGCTTACTGGGCACTTGAACCCCCCTCCTGCCCAGACCAATTTTCAGCTTTCAGCGCTGATGCTCTTTGAATGACAATTTCGTGGTTATACAACGCTGTACCCAAATTACATTTTTATAATTTATTCCCCACAAATAGAGCTTTCTTTTGGTGGCATTTGATCACCACTGCGGTTTTTATTTTTTGTTAAATTTAAAAAAAAAGACCGAATTAAAAAAAATTATAATTCAAAACCGTTTTTTATTTTGCTATAAAACTTTGCAAACAGGTAATTTTTCTCCTTCATTGATGTACGCTGATGAGGCTGCACCGACGGGCACTGATGGGCTGCACTGATGGGCACCAATAGGCTGCATTGATGGGCACCGATAAGGCGACATTGATGGGCACTGATAGGTGGGATTGGTGGGCACTGAGAGGTGGCACTGATGGGTGGCACTGAAGGACATTGATAGGTGGCACTGGTGGGCACTGAGAAGTGGCACTGATAGCTGGCACAGATAGGTGGCAGTGATGGGCACTGATGGGTGGCAGTGATGGGCACTGATTGGCACTGGTAGATGAGCTTGATAGGCAGCATTGCTAGGTGGCACTGATGAGGCACTGATTGGCACCCCTGGTGGGCATTGATAGGTGGCACTCAAGGGCATTGATAGGTAGCACTGAATGCTGGCACTGTTATGCACTGGTGGGCACTGATTCGTGGCACTGTGGGCACTGGCAGGTGGCACTGGCAGGCGGTACTGGCTGGCACAGATGAGGCGGCTGTGCCTCTTCCTCTTCGGGACCGATGTCCCTTGCACTGTCAGTGTGAGGAGAAAAAAAAACGATTACCGAGCTTCTGTTTACATCACGTGAACAGCTGTCATTGGCTGACAGCTGATCACGTGGTTAGGGGCCGGGATTGGCCCCTTAATTCGATCTTTAATCACCCAAGTCTTATTGACTCTGTGATCACAGCGCACGCTGCGCGTGCCCTGCAGGGGCCGCGCAGGGAGCATGCAAAGGGGAGGACTTCTATTGACGGCCTCCCGGCAAAGTAGGTCCACGCTGTAGCTGTCATTTGGCTATAGCGTGGATATGAAGGGGTTAAATAACCTTTGCGATAACCGGCAGCGAGCATAGGACAGAGGGGATTCGTGGAGACACTAGTGATATTATATCCATTACATCTAATCCGGGGGGGGGGGGGGTGAATGAGTTACCAAATCAAAAACGAAGCCTGAGAAATCATATGGAGATGAAAATTTAAGCCCTGTACACACGATCAGTTTTACCGATGAAAACCGTCCGATGGATTGTTTTCATCGGACAAACCGATCGTGTATGGGACCCATCGGTCTTTTTTCCATCGGTTTTTAAAAATAGAACATGTTTTAATTTTTTCCGATGGATCAAAAACCGATAGCAAATTACGATCGTCTGTGGGCAAGTCCATCTGATAAAAAACCCACGCATGCTCAGAATCAAGTCGACGCATGCTCAGAAGCATTATACTTCATTTTTCTTGGCTCATCGGAGTGTTTTACGTCACCGCGTTTGGAACGGTCGGTTTTTTGACTGATATTGTGTAGGCAAGAATGATGGAAGTCAGCTTCATCGGATTTCCGATGGACAAAACCATAGGATTAGAATCCATAGGATATCCGATCGTGTGTACGAGGCTATACTGTATGCACCAATACAAAACTCAGGGGAATGTTCACAAATGACAGGAGCCTGGACAATAAAAAGGGAGGAACTGGAGCTGCTATTACGCGAGGAGGATGTGGACTTCATGGGAGTAACAGAAACTTGGTGTGACAGCTCACATGAAAAAAGGGGGAATAACCGCGCTAAAATTATTATATTTTGGAAAAGATGAAGATACATTTGGGAAAAGAATTCAAAGAGTTAGCAGCAACTTACATGCAAGATATTATCAGATAATCAGTAGATGTAGAGAGCAGAGTCGCGCTAATTAACATAAACAGAGACAATATGGAAAGTCGACTTCTACATTCATGGATGGAAAATCCAATCCCCTACAAAAATGAAAAGTATGGTTGTGCAAAAGGGAAGGAAGTAAGGAAAAGTCCTGCTCTGTGTTCCACACGTGGATCTCAGTTCCGGTGACACACACCCAGGCTGGTTTCAAGAACTGACTGGACACCACGGGGACCACCACCTAAGATAAAAATACCTGCTTACCAGCAGTACTGGGCCTTTCAAGGGGCCAGTAACGTCTGTAACTGATTACCCCGCTAGGACCTTGGATGGTATTCCACCTTGCGATCAGCAGACCTGTAGGCAAATCCCTTTTGCGATGTTTGGGCAATACCAGTTTGTGTGTTCCCCTGTGCGCACTCCCTGTCGAGGCTCCTGTGGACTTATTTCTGGTTTAAGAATGCGAGCAGTGCCCATGAATAGCGATCACGTGCACGGCCATACCTAGAATTACACTTTCCATCAGGCCTGCTCCAGCATCCCTACTGCGAATGCATGGTTTACTTAATGTAATCGTGCCCTTCCTCCATCGTACGTCGGTTGCTCACTTCCTGCTCTAGCTTTCACAATGGGTGGTGCTGGTGAACGATGCTATGGTTGGACACCATGGGGGTGATTTACTAAAACTAGTGCACACAGAATCTGGTACAGCTGTGACAGCTCACATGACTGGCTGGCAAACATCCAGGGGTATTCCTTGTGTAGCGCTACCCCCAGTTAAGAGAGCCGCTGGATTTATTTCGGGCCCTGCACACAGCTCCACCAACCCCCCGGCAATCTTCTTTACCCGCCCTGGCACAGTTAGTCTAGGGGGTGTTACCTATCACACTCTATCTATACTGAGAGGTAACCGCTAGATGCAATGATAACACACTGGTAGCAAGTGATAAAGAATAACTGTTTTACTTTAAATAAAAGGGCACAGGTTAAACATAACACATAACTTGCTTACAGAGCCCTGTAGCAGTAGATATAATATACTCTAATAGCGTAGCACGGTCACGCGCCACGTGTAGCTAGAATTATCTATGCACCCTATGGCGCACCAAACAATATTCTACCCCCTGGTCAGGCCTGACACAGATCTATCTCAGTCTTCAGAAGAACACTTTCTTCGCATGCAACTTTAATGGTGGTGCATATACAGGAACAAACTTGTAATCCACAAGGTAGACAATCAAAAGGAACGCTTCACTGGAGACCATTCAACTCTGTTCCGCTACTAGTCTCCAGTGAAACAGTAAATAAAGGCCGGTGGGCCAAGGCAGTCTCTAGGCCTAGCAACAGTACAGTCTATATGAATGAGCAGGTGCTCGCTGACCACTCCAGACGCAATCCCAGTCCGGGACTTCCACCGGCTGTGTCTCCGCACACAGCGTCTGCAACGGTTGGGTCTCCGATCCAACTAATGTCAGCAACTTGAAACAGTCAGATGCCACTCCGGGTCGCAGTGGGGTGGAAGGCTCTTTGGAAGTTGTGCAAGGCCCCAGGCTTCAGGCCCTGCACTCCAGCAGATCCGCACAGGAAGACCTGTTGATAGCAGCGCGGTGTCCAAAGAGAGCGAGCTTGGCCTCGCCCCCCTCCTTTTATCTCCCATCCACAAGTCTCTGCGGTAGCAACAATGCACCCTGGGTGCCAAACGGGGTTCTGGGTGATGTAGTCCATAGATCCTTAAAGAAGACCCCGCTACACTTGTATCGGAGGGACAGGGAGGGTAGGAGGGAGGGAGAGGTGTACAATGGAAACTTGGATTACAAGCATAATCCGTTCCAGGAGAATGCTCGTAATCCAAAGTACTCGCATATCAAAGCGAGTTTCCCCATTGAAGTCAATAGAAGCGAAAATAATTGGTTCCGCAGGGACTTCAATAGCATGCAATACCGCATGTGACCAGAGGTGGGGGGGTGCTGGAGAGCCTCGTAAACACTCAGAAAGGGCCGAGGACACCTCGGCTGAACTCGGAAAGGCTCGGGAACGGAGTATTTCCGAGATTTTCCAAGCATTTCCAAACGGCTCTGAACGGCACAGATCAGCTCCGATCGGCGTCGTTCGGCTCTGCTCAGCTCCGGCGCCCCCCCCACCTCAGGCCATGCGTGGTATTGCACGCTGCTTTGACTTGAATCCTACTCATTTTACGAGACAACACTCGCAAACCGAGTCAGGATTTTTTAAAATACAGTGCTCGTATTGCGAAAAGCTTGTTAACCGCCTTACTCGCAATCCGAGGTTCCACTGTATCTATATATCAGGAATGATTTACGGGTAGAAGAACAGAAATACATCAGTGATGAGGCAAGGGGGGAGGTGGAGTCCGTATGGGTGGAAGCAAATGGGAAATTACTAGTGGGGGGATGTTACAGGCCCCCTAACCTGAGGGAAGAGGCGGAGTTGGCTCTCCTTGCACAGTTAGAAATAGCAGCAAGACAGGGAAATGTCATCATAATGGGGGACTTCAACTATCCCGACATTGACTGGGATGGGGGACTTCAACTATCCCGACATTGACTGGGATGGGGGACTTCAACTATCCCGACATTTACTGGGACGGGGGACTTCAAGTATCCCGACATTGACTGGGACGGGGGACTTCAAGTATCCCGACATTGACTGGGACGGGGGACTTCAAGTATCCCGACATTGACTGGGACGGGGGACTTCAACTATCCCGACATTGACTGGGACGGGGGACTTCAACTATCCCGACATTGACTGGGACGGGGGACTTCAACTATCCCGACATTTGATTTTGATTTTTGCGAGGTCAATATTCTGGGCAAAGTTTCCAGAACATAGGGCTGGGAGATTCAAATGATCAGTTGAATATTTATTATGCCCCAGCCAATCCCTGGAATAAGGAGCCCAGAATTTGGCTGGGGAGATGATAAATGTGCAGGGGGCCTGAACAGAATGTTCTTTGTCACCAAGGGAGTGTTCAGGGTTCTCTTGGGGCTGTTGCCACTGGAGGCAGCTTCACTAAAGACAGGAATCTGCAGTCTAGGCCTCAGTGGCTGCTGGGCTGAGGGCCTGGTAGTAGATTGCCTGAGGATTGCTATTGATTGAAAGCACTGCACTAGAGGGTTCCCCTCTACTGGCTGTGGCAGGGCAAAAAATTCCTTAATCCATCAGGATCCTAAGGACTAACTTCTTACTATAGTACCACCTATCAGGGAGAAAGGGAACTACAACAGAGCATGTTTGCGGCCCTACACTACAGAGCCTTGCCTCCACCATTGCTTTCCGTTTGGGTTTTGACCTTTTCCAGGTCAATGTTCTGCTCCAGGTCATGGTTGCCATCATGGATACCAAGTTCCTCTCGCCCTCTTCCCATCTTGCGCTCTTACACAATCCCGCTTTTCCAGCCAATCCTCCCGTGACATGACCAAAAAAATTGCCATTTCGTCTTCAATATTCCCTCCAACAGACGTGGCCTTGCTCCATTGACTCTTTTGGCACCTCTTCACCCATGACCCTCAAGATCATCCTGCAGCACTTCAGTTCAAAACCTGTGACCCTCTTTATAAGTGAGGGAAAATGCCTCTGAAAGGGTTAATCAGCCTTTTGTGGAAAGTTTTTGTCTTTCTCCACTAATCCTTGAATTAATATTTAAGTTTTACAGGGTAAAGCTTAACTTTGGAGTTACCAACTCAGTGTGATGCCAGAATGGAAAGGTTCATAGAAGACATTTCATAAAGCAGTTGCATATTAACCACCTAAAGTGGAGGTCCACCCTGAAAAAATCTTTACACTAAAAACTAAAAAAAAAAAAAAAAAAAAAAAAATTATACTCACCCTAAATGCCTGTTGCTATGCGGAAGTCCCCTAATCTGCCTCTAATGTTCCTCTTCTCCGTCCGCGGTGGGTCTCCTTCCGCTTCCTCTTCTTGTGAATGGGCCGCGCTGCCTTCTGGGAACTGTGTGTATCCCAGGAGGCAAGCCGCCCATTCACAAAGCACCGTGCGAGTGGCGCATGCGCAGTAGGAAACGGGTAGTGAAGCCTTACGGCTTCACTGCCCGATTCCCTTACTCAGGAGGGAGGAGCCGGGACCTGACAGCAGCGATCGATCGCCGCGGCAGGACCGACATCGCGGGCGAGAAGGACAGGTAAGTGTCCTTATTAAAAGTCAGCAGCTACACTGTTAGTAGCTGCTGACTTTTTTTTTCTTCTTTTTTTTCCTGCACCTCCGCTTTAAGGACCGCCGCCTGTACATTTACGTCGGCAGAGCGGCACGGACAGGCATAAGCACATACCTGTACGTCCCCTTTAAGATGCCGCCATGTGGTCGCGCGCGCGCCGCCGCCACGCTCGCAACCCTGCTGCTTTCTCCGTGAGCCCAACCGTGGGTCCCGCGGACTCGATCGCTGCGGGGATAACCGCGATCGTCTCACGGAGTGATAGAGCGAGGAGATGCGAATGTAAACAAGCATCTCCCTGCTCTGCCTAGTGACAATGACACGGATCTCCGCTCTGTGTAGTCGGAGCGGTGATCAGTGTCATGTGACACACAGAGCCCATCCCCCCTACAGTAAGAATCACTCACTAGGAAACACTTAACCTCTACAGCGCCACCTAGTGGTTAACCCCTTCACTGCCAGTGTCATTTTCACAGTAATCAGTGCATTTTTATAGCGCTGATCGCTGTAAAAATGACAATGGTCCCAAAATGGTGTCAAAAGTGTCCAATGTGTCCGCCATAATGTCGCATAAAAATCGCTGCCATTACTAGTAAAAAAATAAAAAATAAAAATGCCATAAAACTACCCTCTATTTTGTAAATGCTATAACTTTTGCGCAAACCAATCAATCAATAAACGCTTATTGGGATTTTTTTTTTACCAAAAATATGTAGAAGAATACGTATCGGCCTAAACTGAGGGAAAAAAAGTTTTTTTTATATATTTTTGGGGGATATTATAGCAAAAAGTAAAAAATATTGAATTTTTTTCAAAATTGTCGCTCTATTTTTGTTTATAGCGCAAAAAATAAAACCCGCAAAGGTGATCAAATACCACCAAAAGAAAGCTCTATTTGTGGGAAAAAAAGGACGTCAATTTTGTTTGGAAACCACGTCGCACGACCGCGCAATTGTCAGTTAAAGCGACCCAGTGCCGAATCGCAAAAAGTGGCCCGGTCTTTGACCAGCAAAATGGTCCGGGGCTGAAGCGGTTAATTAACGCGGCTGCACAAATGTCAGCGAAGGTCTTCATGTGTTTTTTACACCTAGGCGTCATATTTACATCTTTCTATGTAATCGTGCGCTCAAATAGTAACCGTCCTTCTCTTTTTCTTTACACCACCACAACTGCAAACACTTTTCACATTAACCACTTGACCTCCAGATGTTTTTTCCCCCTTCATGACCTGGACATTTTTTGCTATTCGGCACTGCGCTACTTTAACTGGTAATTGCGCGGTCATGAAAATCTGGAACCAAATAAAATTTATATCATATTCTTTCCACACAAATAGAGCGTTCTTTTGGTGGTGTTTGATCACTTTCTGTTACGAAACATCCAATAAATTCAAATTTCTTCATAAATTTAGGCCAAAATGTATTTTTCCTTTGGACGAGAAAAACGATCGTGTGTGGGCTTTTTGTAATTTTTCCCGACGGGAAAAACGGCATTAATCACGACGAGAAAAATTAGAACATGTTCTAATTTTTCTCGTCGTGATTCCCGTCGTTTTTTTCTGCGGCAGTTTCCCCATAGGGAAACACTGCCGGGGAGCCCACACACGGTCGTTTTTTTTGACCAAAAAAAAATATGTAATTTAAAACGGCCGTGTGTGGGGGGAACAAGCCGTTCCTCGTTTTTCACGTTGATTTTCTCGGCGGTGTTTTCACCGTCGAAAAAATCGATCGTGTGTACGCGGCATAAGGCCCCATGCACACGAGACGCAGGTGCAAACTCTGCTGAACACAAGTTTTTAAACGCTGAAATCGGCGTTTAAAAACGCGCGTTTTGCCGTGTTTGCGGCCGCGTTTAGCGTTTCATCATAGACCCTCCCTAAGCTCAAAAAACAGTAAATTTTAACCATTTCAGCCAGTTTGCGAGACCAGAGTGAGTAGCAGCAGCTGAGAGAGCAGCAGTGTACTTGTATTTAGCGTATCACTTGCCATATGACCTGCCACAAGTTGTGGATTGTCCACTGGCCACGTCACCTGGCCACGTCACCTGCCACAAGTTGTGGATTGTCCACTGGCCACGTCACCTGGCCACGTCACCTGCCACAAGTTGTGGATTGTCCACTGGCCACGTCACCTGGCCACGTCACCTGCCACAAGTTGTGGATTGTCCACTTGCCACGTCACCTGCCACGTCACCTGCCATGTCACCTGGCCACGTTACCTGCCACAAGTTGTGGATTGTCCACTGGCCACGTCACCTGGCCACGTCACCTGCCACAAGTTGTGGATTGTCCACTGGCCACGTCACCTGCCACAAGTTGTGGATTGTCCACTGGCCACGTCACCTGGACACGTCACCTGCCACTAGGGTGACCACATTTCCAAACTGCCATTCAGGGACAATTTTGCCAAGACCGGGGGGGGGGGGGGGGGGGGTTGGGGGGTTGTGTTAGATGTAGTTTCGGGGTTGACGCGACTTCGGCGGCAAGTGATTTGTCGGGTGAATGGCTGGTTATAGCACTTATATCATTCCAATACCATGCTTGGAATGTATTTCTATTATTATATTGTAATAATAGACCCCCTTCCCTCAGTATAGACCCCCCTTTCCACTAAGTATAGGCCCCCTCCCTCAGTACGGACCCCCTTCACTAACTATAGACCCCCTCACTCAGTACGGACCCCCCTCTCTACTAAGTATAGACCCCCCTCCCTCAGTACGGACCCCCCTCTCCACTAAGTATAGCCCCCCTCCCTTAGTATGGACCCCCCTCTCCACTAAGTATAGGCCCCCTCCCTTAGTACGGACCCCTCCACCAACTATAGACCCCCTCCCTCAGTACGGATCCCCTCCACTAACTATAGACCCCTCCCTCAGTACGGACCCCCCTCTCCACTAAGTATAGCCCCCTCCCTCAGTATAGACCCCCTCTCCACTAAGTATAGGCCCCCTCCCTTAGTACGAACCCCTCCACCAACTATAGACCCCCTCCCTCAGTACGGACCCCCCTCTCCACTAAGTATAGACCGCCCTCCCTCAGTACGGACCCCCCTCTCCACTAAGTATAGACCCCCTCCCTCAGTATGGACCACCTCTCCACTAAGTATAGCCCCCCTCCCTCAGTATGGACCCCCCTCTCCACTAAGTATAGCCCCCTCTCTCAGTATGGACCCCCTCTCCACTAAGTATAGGCCCCCTCCCTTAGTACGGACCCGTCCACCAACTATAGACCCCCTCCCTCAGTACAGATCCCCTCCACTAACTATAGACCCCCTCCCTCAGTACGGACCCCCCTCTCCACTAAGTATAGACCCCCCTCCCTCATTACGGACCCCCCTCTCCACTAAATATAGGCCCCCTCCCTCAGTACGGACCCCCTCCACTAACCATAGACCCCCTCCCATGCTTCCTTGTACCTATAAAATATGCTTTGATTGCTTTGTCTGAGCCTAATTTAAAGAACTTCATTAAAATAGTCAGAGACTGCATAACAGAGGTATGGACATAATACAGAAGATGGTCAGAGACTACAGACATGATACAAGAGATTGTCAGAGACTGCAGACATAGTACAAGAGATGGTCAGAGACTGCAGACATAGTACAAGAGATGGTCAGAGACTGCAGACATGATATATGAGATGGTCAGAGACTGCAGACATGATACAAGCGATGGTCAGAGACTGCAGACATGATACAAGCGATGGTCAGAGACTGCAGACATGATACAACAGATGGTCAGTAACTGCAGATATCATACAAGAGGTGGTCAGAGACTGCAGACATGCTCCAAGTGACTGCAGACATGCTCCAAGAGACTGTCAGAGACTACAGACATGATACAAGAGACATGATACAGGAGACTGTCGGAGACTGCAGACATGCTCCAAGAGACTGTCGGAGACTGTAGACATGATACAAGCGATTGTCAGAGACTGCAGACATGATTCAGAAAATGGTCAGACTGCAGACATGATACAGGAGATGGTCAGAGACTGCAGACATAGTACAGGAGATGATCAGAGACTGAAGACATAGTACAGGAGATGATCAGAGACTGAAGACATAGTACAGGAGATGGTCAGAGACTGCAGACATGATACAGAAAATGCTCAGAGACTGCAGACCTGATACAGAAATTGGTCCACCCGTAGCCTGCCACCAGATGCAGTGTGCCACTTTCCACCCATAGCCTGCCACCAGATGCAGTGTGCCACTTGTCACCTGTAGCCTGCCACCAGTCCGACACACCGGAGCCCCGGGAAAGTGAACACCCTCCCGCCGCTGGCTGCTGATGTGACTCCTCCCATGCGGGGGATGGGGTTGTCACATCTTCAGCTTTCAGCTCTGAGGGGTTCATGCTGGGACCTGTGGTCCTTCACTTTTGGGGGGATCACAGCCCCCAAAAGTGAAGGACTACAAGTCCCAGCATGAACCCCTGATACCTAAGGATGTGACCCCCCCCCCCCCAAAATTGAAGGACTACAGGTCCCAGCATGGACCCCTGAGAATTAAAGGTGAGAGCCCATATTTTTCACATGCTAATGCTGGGACCTGTAGTTCTTCACTGATTAAGGGGGGCCCATCTTCAGTTCTGGGGAGATTTAATTATTGGAACTGTAGTCCTTCACTTTTGGGGGGGGGGGGGTTACATCCCAGCATGAACCTTGCCCTGATATTTAAGGATCTGTCCTCCTTCCACCCCTCTGAGGGTGTAATCTCATCTGTCAGTGTCCTCTCTTCTTCTGAGGACCCCTTATCCTCCTTCCATCCTCTTATCAGTGCTAGACTGCTAGCTCCAGGCTGACACACACTTGGGGCTCCTGTGAAGTGCTGACAGTTCAGCACAGAACACTGGCTGCTGGGGGGGAGAGCTGACTGAGGATTTTAAACCCCATCTGTCATGGTGAGTGTGAGTGCATTGGATTGTGTACTTGGCTTCCATTCATCTCTCCTTCCTGAACTTCTGGATGCTGCTGGCTGGACGATGCAGGGAGGAGGTGGGTGGAGCTAATGAGTTGGCGCGGAAGAGGAAGTTAAATCTTCCCCACTCACGCGCTGTGCATGCTGGGGCTCTACCTCTCTCCTCCTCATGACGTCACTGGTTGCTACACGCCAAGCGGGTGGCAGAGCTAGCAACCATTTGGGCACTGAGCCAGCGGCTAATAAAAAGGGTCTCACCAGCCAGGGGTCCACCACAGGCTGTCAGGGAGTGACAGCAGCGATGTGAGGGATATTTTATGAGGCATCAGATCAGTCCAGGGCCAGGAGGCAATCCCGGGACTCTGTATTGTCCCGGAAGGAAGGTGCCCGGGACCCGGGACAGACCTGCTAATTGCGGGAGTGTCCTGGGCAATCCGGGACACGTGGGCACCCTACCTGCCACAAGTTGTGGATTGTCCACTTGCCACGTCACCTGCCACAAGTTGTGGATTGTCCACTGGCCACGTCACCTGGCACAAGTTGTTGATTGTCCACAATGCAATGCAAGCAATTACAGTTTTCTTTTATATTTTTTAATAGTTTTTCATCATTTGCCATCATTTTTGAGATTTCTAATGTTAAAAAATAGGTCGCCTTTAAAAACGCTTATAAACGCAAACGCGGCAAAACGCCGGTACCGCGTTTAGCGTCTGAAACGTGGAAAACTTTTGCGTCTGAACCCATTTTTTTGCTTCTGGAAAAACGAGGTTAAACGCAACTGCTTGTAAACGCCAAAAAACGAGAGTGTGTACATGGACACATAGGATAACATTGAATGGGTTCAGGAGCAGTTGAAAAAAGCGTCCAACTGCCTCTGAACGCGCGTTCAACAGCAAATAACAGCATCTCGTGTGCATGGGGCCTAAAACGTCTCCCAGATGGCAATAATTCAAATAAATGACAACCAGGATGAGTCGGGTCTCTCACTATTTTTCCTGATCTACAAAGGCAACGAGTCTCATATATTTCATCTAGAGAAACAAGTTCACACCCTACAATTTTCTGCGCTGTTAGAACCACTCTCTTTAGAGCATTTTTATCTGCCTGCGTACAACTAGGGTACCACACTAGAATACAATACGTTAATATACTCTCAATGGCAGAGCAATAGAAGGTCTCTAGTACCTTCCTTCCCAAGCCATTCTTCCTTAGGCCCCATGCACACGAGACGCCGGTGCAAACTCTGCCGAACACACGTTTTTAAAGGCTAAAACCGGCGTTTAAAAACGCCCAGTTTTGCCGCGATTTTAGCGGCGTTTTACAGCGTTTTACCGCTTTTGCGTCTATAGGCGTTTAGTTAAGAAACATCATAAGACCCTCCCTAAGCTCAAAAAACAGTATTATTTAACCATTTCAGCCATTTTGGGAGACCAGCAGCTGAGAGAGCAGCAGTGTACTTATATTTAGCGTATCACTTGCCACAAGCTGTGGATTGTCCACTTGCCACGTCACCTGATACGTCACCTGGCCATGTCACCTGGCCACAAGTTGTGGATTGTCCACTTGCCACATCACCTGGCCACGTCACCTGCCACGTCACCTGCCATAATTTGTGGATTGTCCACCTGCCACGTCACCTGCCACGTCAACTGTCTACGTCACCTGCCACAAGTTGTGGATTGTCCACTTGCCACGTCACCTGCCACATCACCTGGCCACGTCACCTGCCACAAGTTGTGGATTGTCCACCTGCCACGTCACCTGGCCACGTTACCTGCCACAAGTTGTGGATTGTCCACTTGCCACGTCACCTGCCACAATTTGTGGATTTCCACCTGCCACGTCACCTGGCAACATCACTTGCCACAAGTTGTGGATTGTCCACTTGCCACGTCACCTGCCACAAGTTGTGGATTGTCTACAGTGCAATGCAAGCAATTAAAAAATTTTTATATTTTTTTTATGGTTTTTCATCATTTGCCTGCATTTTTGAGATTTCTAATGTAAAAAAATAGGTCACCTTTAAAAACGCTTATAAACGCCGGTACCGCGTTTAGCGTCTGAAACGTGGAAAACGTTTGCGTCTGAACCCATTTCTTTTTCGTACATCACGGGACACAGAGCGACTTAGTCATTACTAATGGGTTATATAGTTTACCTTCAGGTGCTGGCACTGGCAACTTCCAAACCGGAAGTACCCTCCCCTATATAAGCCCCTCCCATCCGGGAGCACCTCAGTTTTTTGCCAGTGTCTAAGGTGTTGGCCAAAGAGTAACATGTGTTTTCACTGGGCTTGCGTACAGGTTCTTTTGGGCCTTAGTAAGCTGTTCCGGATCCCACCAAAAAAGCTTCATAGCTAAACGGTCGGTACCCGGGCCTTGCAGCAGAAGAGCAATGTTTTGCCTGTAATGCCTCTCTTAGGAGGGCTGGACCCTGGGATCCAGAGCTCTGGTCATACCCACGACCAAGATGTTGTCTGTGCAGGGTGCTATACAGGTCCAGGGGAGTGGAATCCTTGGGAACCCGGTCCCTGAAGGTTTAATTACAATGCCTGCCGTGATAGGTGAAGTTTGGGCTTCTGTGGACCAAACAGAGTCCTGCGGTGGGGAACAGGTAAGTGGGGGCCCCCAGGAACTTGGTTCTATTGGGGGACCCCCAAGCCTAATTTGTCTTTCTGTCTGTTACCTAACGGTATTCCCGCTAATATCTGTGTATGCCTGTAACTACTGAAAATGTAAAATTTTAATAGTAGTCAAGAAAAAAAAAAAAAAAAAAGGACCGCGGTACCTGTGTTAAACCACTAGAGGCCGCTGTGGTCCATTTTTCTTGTCATGTGGATCTTTGGTTTTCTCAAGTCAAAAGATCCAGGCAGTTGGTAAGTTTCTCTGTATCCACTTCCTCTGCCCTGTTGCTGCGCTCAGCCACCGCACAGGCCCTCCGGCAAAAAGGGCCCTGGCTCCTAGTCCCTGTTTGATTTTCGAAAAGGGCGCCAATGGCGCACGGGCGCGCGCGCGGGCGCGTGCACGCACCTCCTATGGAAAAAAAAGGGGCGGGGCGGGTGGATGACGCTCGATGCGCGCCACGGCGCTTCTGCGCATGTGCAGGCGTCCCAGCTTGTATAAAGACACAGTACAAGTGTCAGCTGGATGCAAACAGAGCTAGCAACAAACAGTGGCACACAGAGGCGGTTGATGCAGGCATCCCCATAGAAAGGCACTTTAGTGGACACCAGCTGGTATATAGCAGCAACTGTGTTAGACTATTACCAGCAAAATTGGTGTATGACGACGGGAATACCTCAGCTTTGTGCTTATAGGATATGTCGTCCAGACGCTCTGGAAATAAATCTTCCAAGAAGCGAAAGGGGTCTCCGTCGGGCTCTGAGGATTTTGGGCATGCTGTACTGTGCCAATCTCCCCTGAAATTTCAGAGGTCAGTAGCCGTAGGAACCCCGCAGGAGTACCTGGTACTGCGGCTGTCCCCAGTCCACCTGCTCCTGTATATATAACAGAGGAGGTTTTATCCACAACTCTGGGAGGATTGGAAGAGAGATTAACAGCATTGATCGCTGCTTCCCTGTCACAGGAAAAGCGCGTCCGATCTCCGTCTCCTCCTGCAGAGTGCCTGTTAGTGGAGGAACAGTCCCAGAGATCGACCTACCTGAAGGGGATCAGGTGAGGTTGATAAAGTTATAGAGGAATCAACAGTGGAAAAACCTTTCTCAGCATCTCAGGCTGAAAGATTATGGGTTCAGTCTCTGACTAACATGGTCCGAGCAGCATTTTAAATGCCTCTGGCGGAACCATCAACCACTACTGTCTCCTCGCTGGGGTCGCTGAAAGCTCCCCAGACTGTCTGTTCCTTCCCAATCCACCCTTTATTAGAAGGGCTTATTTACCAGGATTGGGAGCATCCTGTAAAATATTCACTCCCCCCAAGAGATTTCCAGTGATCTATCCCATGGAGGATAAGTTCATAAAAAAAAAAAAATGGATGGTCCCTACAGTGGACACAGCCATCTCTTGTGTAAATAAATCACTGACATGTCCAGTAGATAATGTTCCAATGTTCAAGGACCCAATAGATAAAAAATTGGAGTCTTTACTAAAATCTGCTTTCTCTACAGCAAGCATGGTGACACAACCTGCAGTAGCAGCGATTGGAGTCTGCCAAGCAATGAAAGATCAGTTGAAACAAGTCTTAAGGGACTTACCAGATCAGCAGGCTCTTGCCCTAGCTGACCTACCTAGAGCCTTGTGTTGCGGTGGACGCCATAAAGGATACAATCCAACAGGCATCCCGCTTTACGCTGTCTGTAGACATATGCGTAGGCTTCTATGGCTCAAAAACTGGTCTGCTGAAGCTCCCTGTAAGAAATTGCTGATTAGCTTCCCATTTCATGGAGAACGCTTATTTGGGGAAGATCTGGACAAATATATCCAGAAAACTTCTGCCGGTAAAAGTACACTCTTGCCGGTTAAGAACAAGGGTAGAAGTCCTTCTTTTAAGAGGCCTACTTCTCCAGTCCCTGGCACATCGGCTGTGAAACAGTTCCGACGGCCTCCGCGGTCAAATTCAGGGGGCAGAAATCAGGGACAATCACAGGGTAACAAGAAACCCTGGGTCAAGAGAGGTACAAAACCTCCCCCCAAGTCATGAAGGGTTGCCCCCACTCAATCGGGTGAGGGGAAGACTTCAGTTGTTCACAGAGACCTGGCGGGACACCATCAGAGACAGATGGGTGATCTCCGCAGTAAGTCTGGGATACAGGTTGGAGTTAAAAGACATTCCTCCTGCCCATTTTATAAGGTCAAACGTGCCAAGCGATCCCCAGAAGAGTGGATCCCTCCTTCTGGCACTAGAGCAACTATTGCCCCAAGGGTAATCATGAAGGTTCCCTTGGAAGAAAACGGGTTCGGGTTTTACTCGAACCTTGTCACAGTCCCCAAACCAAATGGGGACATGAGGCCCATATTAAATATAAAAGGGCTAAACAAGTTCCTACATATCAGGACTTTTTCGGATGGAGTCGATCCGATCGGTGGCCACCGCCCTACAAGGGCAGGAATGGTTAGCCTCGATCGACATAAGGGATGCTTATTTGCATATTCCCATCTGTCTGGCCCACCAGAAATTTCTACGCTTTGCAGTAGAAGGGCGCCATTTTCAGTTCAGAGCCTTACCTTTCGGTCTGGCCACAGCACCACGAGTGTTCACAAAAATTCTGGCCCTACGATTGGCCAAACTAGGAACACAAGGTGTAACGATAATGGCATATCTAGACGACTTGTTGCTGATAGACCACTCAGTGGAAAAAACTAGAAGTGGTCGTTCACAAGATAATCAAGTATCTGGAATCTCACGGTTGCATTATCAACCGAGACAAGTCAGCCCTAAAACCAGTCAAAAGCCTGGAATACTTGGGGGCTAAGACTGGATTCAAATCAGAGAAAGATTTTCTTACCTCCAGAGAAGGTGTCGTCTTTGAAAGATTTGACCCACTTAGTGGGTACAAAAAAGAAAAACCATCCATACGCCTGTGTATAAGGCTGCTGGGAAAAATGGTGGCTTCATTCGAAGCAGTACCCTACGGTCAATTCCATTCAAGGAACTTGCAGAGGGCCATACTGTCAGCCTGGAACAAAAAAGTTCAGGCTTTAGACTTACCAATGTCCCTGTCCCCTTCCGTTCGCAAGAGCCTCCATTGGTGGTTGGTGCCAGAATCTGGAAAAAGGGAAACCCTTCAGTCCGGTTTCTTGGAAGGTGGTCACTACAGATGCCAGCCTCATAGGCTGGGGGGGGGGCAGTACTGGAGCAATGGTCTCTCCAGGGCAAGTGGTCAGAAGCAGAGAAGGCCCTGCCCACCAATCTCTTAGAGATACGAGCAGCCCGGTATGCCCTAGTAGCATGGACATCCAAACTGCAAGGGTCACCTGTCAGAATTCAATCAGACAATGCCACAGCAGTGGCATATATCAATCACCAGGGTGGCACCAGGAGTCGTGCAGCCCAGAGGGAAGCGAATTGCATCCTGGAATGGGCAGAAAGGTATGTCACAGCCATATCCGCGGTTTTCATCCCAGGAGTGGAAAATTGGAGAGCAGACTTTTTAAGTCGCCAGCAATTATGCCCGGGGAATGGTCTCTTCACCCCGAGGTTTTCCAGGCAATATGCCAGCGGTGGGGAACACCGGATGTAGATCTGCTAGCATCCAGATTCAACGCAAAGGTGGACAGATTTGTGTCTCTCACAAAGGATCCCCTAGCTTGCGGTTCGGATGCCCTAGTGTTCCCTTGGGATCAGTTCAAGCTGATATATGCATTCCCACCGCGATTAATCCGCAGAATCAGGGTAGAAAAGAAACCAGTGATTCTGGTGGCTCCAGCGTGGCCCCGAAGGGCATGGTACGCGGAGATTGTAAAAATGTCAGTGGGAAGTCCTTGGACCCTCCCACATCGTCCGGACCTGCTTTCGCAAGGACCGATATACTACCCTTCCTTACCAGCCCTAGGTTTGACGGCCTGGCTATTGAAGCCCACATTCTAAAAAAGAGAGGGCTCTCTAATCCTGTGGTATCTACCATGATCAATGCCAGGAAGCCGGTATCCAGGCAGATCTATTATAGGATCTAGAAGGCGTACATGACGTGGTGTGAGGCCAGGAAATGGCATCCACGTAAGTACGTAATAGGTAGGATTCTGGACTTCCTACAGTGGGCTGTACATAGGAAGCTTGCCTTGAGTACTATCAAGGGTCAGACGGCCTTGTCAATATTTTTTTCAAAGGCCCTTGGCTTTGCATTCATTAGTCAAAGCTTTCATACAAGGAGTGATGCGTATTAGCCCTCCGGTTAGTATTCCCATTTGTCCATGGGACTTAAACCTGGTTCTGTCGGTTCTACAGAAACAACCATTTGAACCATTGCGGCACATTTCCTTGGTTCTTTTCACCAGGAAATTGATTTTCTTAGTAGCCATTTGTTCGGCTAAAAGAGTATCGGAATTAGCCGCCTTGTCCTGTAAGGAGTCATATCTGGTTATCCATAAGGACAGAGTAGTATTACGTCCTCATCCAGCCTTCTTCCTAAGGTGGTATCGAGGTTCCATTTGAACCAAGATGTGGTTCTTCCTTCCTTTTTCCCCAAACCTAGTTCGGTAGAGGAAAAGTTATTGCATTCTTTGGATGTAGTAAGAGCAGTTAAAGCTTATCTAAAAGCCACTTAACAACCACCTGCCGACAAATAACGTCGACAAGGTGGTTGCTTAACTCTGGGAGGACGTTATATAACGTCCTCCCAGAATCGCGCTCCCGCGCGCCCCCTGGGGCGCGCACACAGGAAACTCCGTGACCGCCGGGTCCTCCGGATCACGAATCGCGGTAAATCGCCGCTGATAGCGGCCGTTTACCACGTGATCGCTCCGTCAAATGACGGAGCAATCACTTGTAAACAGACCGGCGTCATTTGATGACGCCGGTTCCTCCCTCCCCTCTCTGTACCGATCGGTACAGTGTGAGAGGAGAGGGGAGGGAGCGGATGGCAGCAGCAGCTTTGTGGGCTGGATCTGTGACAATTGCAGTCACAGATCCAGCCATCCATCCATCCCTGCTCAGCCATCCCTGTGCTATACCCTGCCAATACTCTGCAAAATACCCTGCCAATACTCTGCAAAATACCCTGCCAATACCCTGGTGCAATACCCTGCAATACCCTGGTGCAATACTCTGCAATACCCTGGTGCAATACTCTGCAATACCCTGGTGCAATACTCTGCAATACCCTGGTGCAATACTCTGCAATACCCTGCGCAATACTCTGCAATACCCTGCAAAATACTCTGCAATACCCTGCAAAATACTCTGCAATACCCTGCGCAATACTCTGCAATACCCTGCGCAATACTCTGCAATACCCTGCGCAATACTCTGCAATACCCTGCGCCATACTCTGCAATACCCTGCGCAATACCCTGCAATACCCTGCGCAATACCCTGCAAAATACTCTGCAATACCCTGGTGCAATACTCTGCAATACTCTGGTGCAATACTCTGCAATACCCTGCGCAATACTCTGCAATACCCTGCGCAATACTCTGCAATACCCTGCGCAATACTCTGCAATACCCTGCGCAATACTCTGCAAAATACTCTGCAATACCCTGCACAATACTCTGCAATACCCTGCACAATACTCTGCAATACCCTGCACAATACTCTGCAATACCCTCCACAATACTCTGCAATACGCTCCACAATACCCTGTGCAATACCCTCCACAATACCCTGTGCAATACCCCGTGCAATACCCTGCCATACACCGCAATACCCTGCCATAGTCCGCAATACTCCGCAATGCCCTGCAATACTCCGCAATGCCCTGCAATACTCCGCAATGCCCGGCAATACTCCGCAATGCCCGGCAATACTCTGCAATAACCACTTCCCGCCCTCCAGCCGTCATATGACGTCCTTGACTTTGTGAGGGGATATCTGAATGATGGGAGCAGCTACAGGCATCATTCAGATATTAGCTTTTTCAGCCGGCGATTACCTACACCATAAGAACAATCATAGCGGCTGTTCCGCCGCTTGATCATTCTTACGGGAGGCGAGAGGGGATGTCCCCCCCCCCGCCGCCCTCCGGTGCTTCTACCGACTCACCGCTACGATCAAAGCCAGGATTGTTGTTTTTTTTTTTGTATTTTTTTCAGGCTTCCCAGCCTAGAGGTGAGATGTGGGGTCTTATTGACACCCCCCCCCCCATATCTCACTGTAAAGAGGACCTGTCATGCCATATTCCTATTACAAGGGATGTTTACGTTCCTTGTAATAGGTATAAAAGTGATCAAAAAAATGTTTGGGGCGGAAAAACATGTCAAACTAAAATAAATAAAGTAAAATGAAGAATACATTTTTTTTTTTAAAGCGCCCCTGTCCCCGTGAGCTCGCATACAGAAGCGAACGCATACGTAAGTCCCGCCCACATATGAAAACGGTTTTCAAACCACACATGTGAGGTATCTCTGCGAACGTTAGAGCGAGGGCAATCATTTTGGCCCTAGACCTCCTCTGTAACTCAAAACATGTAACCAGTAAAAATATTTAAAGCGTCGCCTATGGGGATTTTTTAAGTAGCGAAGTTTGGCGCCATTCCACGAGTGTGTGCAATTTTTAAGGGCGACATGTTAGGTATCTATTTACTCGGCGTAACTTCATCTTTCACATTATGCAAAAACATTGGGCTAACTTTACTGTTTTCTTTTTTTTTAAGCACAAAACATTTTTTTCCCGTAAAAAACGCGTTAAAAAATTGCTGCGCAAATATCGTGCGAGATAAAAAGTTGCAACAACCACCATTATATTCTCTAAGGTCTTTGCTAAAAAAACATATATAATGTTTTGGGGTTCTATGTAATTTTATAGCAAATAAATGATGATTTTTACATGTAGGAGAGAAATGTCAGAATTGGCCTGGGTGCTCCAGAACGCCTGAAGGTGCTCCTTGCATGTCGGGCCTCTGTATGTGGCCACGCTGTGTAAAAGTCTCACACATGTGGTATCGCCATACTCGGGAGTAATAGCAGAATGTGTTTTGGGGTGTAATTTGTGGAATGCATATGCTGTGTGTGAGAAATAACCTGCTAATATGACAATTTTGTGAAAAAAAAAAAAGAGAAAAAAAAAATCTTGATTTTGCAAAGAATTGTGGGAAAAAATGACAACTTCAAAAAACTCACAATGCCTCTTTCTGAATACCTTGGAATGTCTTCTTTCCAAAAAGGGGTCATTTGGGGGGTACTTTTCTGGCATGTTAGGGTCTCAAGAATTGAGATAGGCCGTCAGTACTTCAGGTGTGATAAATTTTCAGATATTGGCACCATAGCTTGTGGACTCTATAACTTTCACAAAGACCAAATAATATACACCAATTTGTACTTATTTTTACCAAAGATATGTAGCAGTATAAATTTTGGCCAAAATTTATGAAGAAAAAATAGTAATTTGCAAAATTTTATAACAGAAACGAAAGAAAAATAATTTTTTTACAAAATTTTCAGTCTTTTTTCTCTTATAGCGCAAAAAATAAAAAACCCAACAGTGATTAAATACCACCAAAAGAAAGCTCTATTTGTGTGAAAAAAAGGACAAAAAATTCATATGGGTACAGTGTTGTATGACTGAGTAATTGTCATTCAAAATGTGAGAGCACCGAAAGCTGAAAATTGGTCTGGTTATTAAGGGGGTTTAAGTGCCCAGTGGTCAAGTGGTTAAGGCCACTGCTCAGATTCGTAGAACGGATACTTTGTTTGTTCTGCCGGAAGGCCCCAGAAAGGGTCAGGCAGCATCAAAAATCTACTTTAGCCAAGTGGATTCGACAGGTCATAATACAAGCCTATGGCTTGAAAAGGAGACCGCCTCCGTTCAAAGTTAGGGCGCACTCCACAAGAGCAGTTGGAACTTCATGGGCAGTGCATCACCAGGCCTCCCTGGCTCAAGTCTGTAAGGCCACAACATGGTCTTCAGTACACACGTTTACTAGATTCTACCAGGTAGACGTCAGAAGTCAGGAGGATGTCGCCTTTGGGCGCAGTGTGTTGCAGGCCGCAAAAGAGCCTCATGCCTGATGGCGCCCAGCTTATGTATAGTGTATCCCTCCCCTCATTGGGCATTGCTTTGGGACGTCCCATTAGTAATGACTAAGTCGCTCTGTGTCCCGTGATGTACGAAAAAGAAAAAGGGATTTTTATAACAGCTTACCTGTAAAATCCTTTTCTTGGAGTACATCACGGGACACAGAGCTCCCACCCCTCTTTTTGGGACACTTATTGCTTTGCTACAAAACTGAGGTGCTCCCGGATGGGAGGGGCTTATATAGGGGAGGGTACTTCCGGTTTGGAAGTTGCCAGTGCCAGCACCTGAAGGTAAACTATATAACCCATTAGTAATGACTAAGTCGCTCTGTGTCCCGTGATGTACTCCAAGAAAAGGATTTTACAGGTAAGCTGTTATAAAAATCCCTTTTTTTTTGCTTCTGGAAAAACGAGGTTAAACGCAACTGCTTGTAAACGCCAAAAAACGAGAGTGTGTGCATGGACACATTAGGATAACATTGAATGGATTCAGGGGCAGTTGAAAAAAGTGTCCAACTGCCTCTGAACTTCCGTTTAACAGCAAATAACAGCATCTCGTGTGCATGGGGCCTAAGGAGTCGCAAAAAAATATAAACGCTGTTGCGATTTCTTAAAGCGGAGGTTCACCCAAATTCACAACTATACTGTAACACAACCGCTGTAATATGTACATCATCAAAGGACAAAACATTTTTTTCCCCATATATAAATACCTTGTATTTGCCTTTTCATAAAGCGACTTCCGGGATTCCCTCCCGCGGGAGTAGGCGTTTCCAAGCCTTTCTCCAACGCCGCAATGCAATGTGGGACTTGGCTGCAGGGACTTGGTATGCAGTGCTGCGAAATCTCAAGAGATTTCACATACGACGTGACGCATGACGCCAGTCACGTGACAAGGGCGTCTCTATTTAGATTGTGCATACCATCACAACGGGGCGTGAACTTTCAATGACGCGGCCCCGTTGTGATGGCAACCTTTTAGTTTACAGCGCTACTCCAGGAAATGATTGCTTGTGGGCTTCCCAATGCCCACAAGCAAAATGGAAACACAGAGAAACGTATTTTATAACTCCTTCTTTACGAGGAAAAACGGACAGCGGATACTAGCAGAAACGAAACAAGTAAGTGTACTTTATTATTGGGAAACCCCATTGAATGCAGGAAAAAATAAAAAAAAGTTTTGCCGCGGAACCTCCGCTTTAATATAAGTTTTCAGAAATGCATGTTCCCAAAATCACAAAGGTAGAGATCCGCTCTGCGCACACGCCTTTAATAAAAAGCGGTGCTGGTTCGGGTCTGTTCCTTCTGAAATCTACAATCAGTTGTTATTTGCTGTACAACATTCCACTATCCTATCAACCTCTCTCCTGTATTGCTCCTCATCGTCTCCAGTGATACAACCGATTACGGTAGTGTCATCGGCAAACTTAACTATACTATTGGTCTCATAATAGGGGGGTGCAGTCATATGTGTACAGTCACAGTGCATAGAGAAAAGGACTTAAGACACAACCCTGTGGTGCTCCAGTACTTATTTCTCGCTTGGAAGAAACAAACTTATCCAATTTGACCACCTGTGAGCGATGGATCAAAAAATCCCTTATCCAAAAACAAATAAAGGGCGGCAGATCCAATTTTTGCATTTTTTCAAACAACCGATCTGGAATGATGGTATTAAAGGCAGAGCTGTAATCTCTAAACAACATCCTTATGTAGTTTCCTGAATGCTCCAGATGTCCAAGTGCCCCGTGCAGCGCTAAAGCTATCGCATCTTCTGTGCTTCTATTTGCCCTATACGCAAACTGATAAGGATCTAAACTACCCGGCAGTGGCGGTGCGTCCATAGAGGGCGCTGGAGCGCCGCCCCCTCTCGCTCCCGCACCGCCACTGAAAGACAATACATAGATTCATGCATTGCATGAATCTGTGTATTGTCGCCGCTGCCGCGCTGACCACTATTCATATGGCCGGCCTCCTGGTGAGCGCCGGCCATATGAATTAGAGCGGTGGCCGGCGGTGGGTGTGACTTGGAAGTGTCTATCAGAGCCGCTGTAATCGGCTTCCAAAAACTCCTCCTAGGTACGCACGGGGGTGCGTTCCTTGGAGTACAGTCACAGGCGGTTCAGCCAATCAGGTTCACCGGATCTGGTTACCTGATTGGCTGAAGCGACATCGAGGGCGGGAGAACACATCGAGGACGGCGCGGACCGAGGAAGGTAAGTGCAGGACTGGGGGGGGGGGGACTGGCTGCATTTGGGGGGAACTGGCTGTATATATATGGGGACACACTGGCTGTATATGGGGACAAACTGGTTGTATATGGGGGCACACTGGCTGTATATGGGGGCAAACTGGCTATATATGGGGGCAAACTGGCTGTATATGGGGACACACTGGCTGTATATAGGGGCACACTGGCTATATATGGGGGCAAACTGGCTATATATGGGGGAAAACTGGCTGTATATGGGGACACACTGGCTGTATATGGGGGCACACTGGCTGTATATGGGGACAAACTGGCTATATATATGGGGACAAACTGGTTGTATATGGGGGCACACTGGCTATATATGGGGGCAAACTGGCTATATATGGGGGCAAACTGGCTATATATGGGGGCACACTGGCTGTATATGGGGACACACTGGCTGTATATGGGGACACACTGGCTGTATATGGGGGACACACTGGCTGTATATGGGGGACACACTGGCTGTATATGGGGGCACACTGGCTATATATGGGGGAAAACTGGCTGTATATGGGGACACACTGGCTGTATATGGGGGCACGCTGGCTGTATATGGGAGCACACTGGCTATATATATATATGGGGGCACACTGGTTGTATATGGGGGCACACTGGTTGTATATGGGAGCACACTGGCTGTATGTGGGGGCACACCGGCTATATATATATGCTGGCACACTGGCTGTATATGGGGACACACTGGCTATATATATGGGGGCACACTGGTTGTATACGGGGGCACACTGGTTGTATATGGGAGCACACTGGCTGTATGTGGGGGCACACTGGCTATATATATGGGGGCACACTGGCTGTATATGGGGGCACACTGGCTGTATATATATGGGGGCACACTGGCTGTATATGGGGGCACACTGGCTGTATATGGGGGCACACTGGCTATATATATGGGGCACCCTGGCTATATATGGGGACAAACTGGCTGTATATGGGAGCACACTGGCAGTATATGGGAGCACACTGGCTGTATATGGGAGCACACTGGCTGTATATGGGGGCACACTGGCTGTATATATGGGGGCACACTGGTTATATATATATGGGGGCACACTGGCTGTATATGGGGACAAACTGGCTATATATGGGGACAAACTGGTTGTATATGGGAGCACACTGGCTGTATATGGGGGACACACTGGCTGTATATGGGGGGCACACTGGCTGTATATATGGGGGCACACTGGTTATATATATATGGGGCACACTGGCTGTATATGGGGACAAACTGGCTGTATATGGAAACAAACTGGCTGTATTTGAGGGGGCAAACTGGTGGCGTTTGGGCACAGTGGCTGCGTTTAATGGGCACAGTGGCGGCAATTGATTTTTTTTTTCAGTTTGTTTGCGCCCCCCCAAAAATTTTGAGCACCAGCCGCCACTGCTACCCGGTAGTCTAGTTTTGATATATTTCAAGACCAACCTCTCAAAGCACTTCATTAGTACTGAGGTCAGTGCTATTGGTCTATACCGTATTTATCGGCGTATAACACGCGCCGGCGTATAACACGCACCCCAAGTTTAGGAGGGAATTTTAGGGAAAAAAAACTTTTAGGAGGGAAGTTTAAGGAAAAATAACTTACATTTAAATGCAGCCTTATCAGTGTCCATTGCAGCCTTGTCACAGTGCAGCCTTGCCCCAGTGTCCATTTCAGCCTTGCCACAGTCCATTTCAGCCTTGTCACAGTGCAGCCGTGCAGCCTTGCCCCAGTGTCGCCTTGCCGGAATTTAAAATTGGCGCCGAGACTGGGTGGAGCGGGGCGAACGCGGTCGAGAATGCAGGGACTGGGCGGAGCGGGGCGAACACCGCCGAGAATGCAGGGACTGGGCGGAGCCGAGATACACATAGCCGAGTGTACTCGGCTATACTCGGCTTTTCTCGGCTCCGCTCACAGTCACGCCGAGGCCCCCCCTATGATGGACATAACACAGGTCCAATGGCGGGACTGGGCGTGACTGTGAGCGGAGCCGAGAAAAGCAGAGTATAGCCGAGTACACTCGGCTATGTGTATCTCGGCTCCGCTCACAGTCAGCGGAGACCGCCCGGGATATGTGGGTATCGGCGTATAACACGCACCCACGATTTTCCCCTGATTTTAAGGGGAAAAAAGTGCGTGTTATACGCCGATAAATACAGTAATTGTCTAAACTTCCCACATGTACAGGGGGCTGCGTGGCCCCCTGGAGCATGGGGCTATGTCTCAATTGTGACCCTTGAGACCCCTGTACATACGCCCCTGAACAGTGCTAAAACCTTTCATCCAATTTCTAAATTGCTGCATTTGTAAATTTCAAAAGCCAATATAAAGGAATAGTAGTGGTTAAAAAAAAGCACTATAGTATCAAAGTGTCTGGGATTGTGGAACATTGTTGATCATTGGAACAAACAGTCAGATCCAAGGTGAAGATGGCACAGTGTTTTATGATAGGTGTTCAATCTACAAATATACATATGGCGCTTTACTTATCCGGCTCAGTAAATAGTGGCAGCGTGCCAGTATTATGATTATTATAACAGCACTTATCATAAAATCATAGTAAGAATAAATTCACAATGATTATCACACAGCTTATCATCACTCCTGATCATATCACAAGTAGTGATGAGCCGAACACCCCCCGGGTTCGGTTTGCACCAGAACCCGCGAACGGACCGAAAGTTCGCACGAACTTTAGAACCCTATTAAATACAATGGATGCGAACTTTCGAAATCTAAAGTGCTAATTATAACGACTATTATGCATGTTATTGTCCTAAAAAGGGTTTGGGAACCCGGGTTCTGCCCCAGGGGACTTGTATCAATGCAAAAAGAAGTTTTAAAAATGGCATAGCTACCCCATCACACACCCCCCCCTACCCCAGCCCATTACCAGCCCCTTTGGGTCTTGTATGGATATTAAGGGGAACCCCGCACACAAAATAAAAAAGGCCCTATATACTCTGAACAGCCGTATACAGGCGGTGCATACAAGACAGGGACTGTAGGTTTGTTCTTATGTAGAATCTGTTTGTAATTTTGAACAGGTACATTGTTGAAGTGTAGCTCCAGCCAAAAAATATATTTTTAAGCTTTTTGGAAAACATAGGGAAGGGGTATCACCCCTGTAACATTTGTTTTGCTGTCTGTGCAGTGTGCACCTGTTCAGAACAGTTCACCTCACTTTCCGTCCTAATGACAAATGTTTTTTGAAAATTTGGGGTTTTTATTGAAACAAGAATTGGTGATAAAGAATCAGTGGAGAGGAGACACTTTTTTTCCCATATTAACTCTTACAGGAGAGAATTTGCCTTCCTAGGGGTAGATTTCCTCTCACTTCCTGTTGTATCCTTCCGTTTGCAAGGAGGAGTCATTTGTAAGTTGGATGTTTGAAAGTAGGGGCCTGCCGTATATACTCAGCTGAAATTTGCCCCTTACATGTTGGTGTTGCCACAACACTGTGAGCCCTCACAGTTACTCTTGGTGGGCGCATGAATGGGCCCTGCTGTGAATTATTAGATCAAGAATTGTAATTGTATGCCCCTGTTGAACAGGGGCTGAAAAATTGGGCCTTTGGTGGTGGTGGTGGTGGTGGTGTTGACACAACACTGTAAGGCCTCACAGTTAGTCTTGGTGGGCGCAGGAATGGGCCCTGCTGTGAATTATTAGATCAAGAATTGTAATTACATGAGCCTTAGGCACTGGTGCCACAACACTGCAACCCCTCACAGATACTGTACTTGGAGCACAGCAATGAGCCCTGTTGCAAAGTATTGCATCAAAAATTGTAATTACACGCCCCTGTTAAACAGGGGTTGAAAAATTGGGCCTTAGCCACTGGTGCTGGTGCCACGACACTGCAACCTCTCCCAGATACTCTAGTTGGAGTGCAGGAATGAGCCCTGCTGCAAAGCATTGCATAAAAAATTGTAATAACACGCCCCTGTTAAACAGGGGCTGAAAAATTGGGCCTTAGCCACTGGTGGCGGCACCCAGAAACAAAAATGTTCTTCCAAGCTATCATCGTCAATCGGATCATTGAGGAGGAGGATAGTCAGTCAACATAACAGGACAGTCTCTCAGCATCAGCATCAGTCTTGAAGGGATGTGACATTTGAAAATAAATTAGTCTGTTATATCAGCTTCAGGTGTTTGGTAGCTGATGGTGATCCAAGACTGGTTCATCTTTATGAAGGTCAGTCGATCAACAGAGTCGGTGGACAGGCGCACCCTGTGATCCGTGACAAATCCTCCAGCAGCACTGAATGTGCGTTCTGAAAGAACGCTGGATGCAGGACAGGCCAGTAGCTCAATTGCATACTGTGCAAGCTCTGGCCAGTGATCCATCCTCAAGACCCAGTAAGCCAGAGGATTTTCGGTGGGGAAGGTGTCCAAGTCTGACCTTGCCCCTAGGTATTCCTGCACCATGTATATCAGACGCTGGCGATGGTTGCTGGAACTGATCATACCTTGGGGCTGCGGACTAAAGAATTGTCTGAACGCTTCGGTCAGACGGCCACCTTCCCCACCGCTCCTTCTTTGACTGACCGAAGCCTCAGCAACTCGTTGTCCAGGACCAGGAGTTTGTACTCTCCCAGTCTCTGGGAACGCGTTGCACAGACCTTTCTGCAAGGCCTCCCGGAGTTGTCTCATCCTCTGCTCCCTCTGCGACGGTAAGATAAGGTCCGCAACCTTACCCTTGTACCGTGGATCAAGGAGAGTGGCCAGCCAGTAATGGTCCCTCTCCTTGATCCGAAGAATACGAGGATCCTTCCGCAGACTTTGCAGGATCAGGGAGGCCATGCAGCGTAGGTTAGCTGAGGCATTCAGTCCGGAGTCCTCTGGGTCACTAAGGACGACATGATCCGCAGCCACCTCCTCCCAGCCACGTACAAGTCCACTGGTTTCTTGGGACTGTAAATCATCCCTAAAAGACTGCTGCTGATGATGCTGAGTGCCAGGCTCCACCTCCATGCTGACACAATCCTCCTCCTCCTCTTCTTCCTGTGCGATGGGTGGGACAGAAGGAACACTGTCTGGGTAAAGGGGGCCTTGAGAGGCAAGGAAGTCCTCCTCTTCCTGCCTCTGTTCTGCCTCAAGTGCCCTGTCCATTATTCCATGCAGCGTATGTTCCAACAGGTGGACAAGAGGTACAGTGTCACTGATGCATGCACTGTCACTGCTCACCATCCTCGTGGCCTCCTCAAATGGTGCCAGGACAGTGCATGCATCCCTGATCATGCCCCACTGGCGTGGTGAAAAAAACCCGAGCTCCCCTGACCCTGTCCTGGTGCCGTAGTCGCACAGGTACTCATTGATGGCCCTCTGCTGCGTGTGCAGCCGCTGCAGCATGGCCAACGTTGAGTTCCACCTGGTGGGCATGTCACATATAAGGCGGTTCTTGGGCAGGTTCAACTCCTTTTGCAGCTCAGCCAGGCGAGCACTGGCATTATAAGATCTGCGGAAATGCACACAGACTTTCCTGGCCTGCCTCAGGACATCCTGTAAGCCCGGGTACCTGCCCAAGAACCGCTGCACCACCAGGTTAAGGACGTGAGCCACACAGGGCACATGGGTCAGTTGTCCCTGTCGGAGAGCGGAGAGGAGGTTGATGCCATTGTCGCAAACTACCATTCCTGGCTTAAGCTGGCGTGGCGTCAACCACCTCTCGGCCTGCCCCTGCAGAGCAGACAGAACCTCTGCCCCAGTGTGGCTCCTGTCCCCCAAACACACCAGCGCAAGCACAGCATGGCATCTTTTTGCCTGCGTACTTGCGTAGCCCCTTGAACGCCTACGGAGCACCGCGGGTTCCGAGGACAAAGCACAGGAATAGGCCACGGAGGAAGAAGAAGAGGAGGGGGTGGAGGACAGAGGTGTGTCACAACCAGTAGTAGCATTTTGGATGGGTGGCGGTGGAACAACCTCCTACACTACTGCACCTTGTCCTGCATCCTTCCCAGCTGCCAAAAGAGTGACCCAATGGGCCGTGAAAGAAAGGTAACGTCCCTGTCCATGCCTGCTGGACCATGAGTCAGCGGTAATATGCACCTTACCGCTGACCGCCCTGTCCAGCGAGGCCAAGACATTGCCTTCCACACGCCGGTAGAGAGCCGGAATCGCCTTCCGTGCGAAAAAGTGGCGTTTGGGAACCTGCCACTGAGGAACCGCACATTGCACAAACTCACGGAAGGGGGCCGAGTCTACCAACTGAAAAGGCAGCAGTTGAAGAGCTAGCAATTTAGCCAAGCTAGCATTCAACCGCTGGGCATGTGGATGGCTGGGAGTGAACTTCTTTCGACGGTCCAGCAGCTGGGGCAGGGAAATTTGTACTTGGCTGTGACACACCTAATTCTACACCTTCATTCCTCTCAGAGCAGGTTTCAGAGAGGACTGAAGGTATAGTGGGGTTGGAGATCCCAGCTGATGCGGTGCAAGAAGAGGTCAGCTTTGTTCTTTGGTGTGGGTCTTTAAGGTAGGCTTGCCAACGAGCTGCATGGCAGGTCAACAAATGTCTGGTCAAGCATGTGGTGCCCAAGCGGGTGATGTTTTGGCCACGCGATATACGCTTGAGACATATTTTGCAAACAGCAGCTGTGCGATCTGATGCACTCGACTCAAAAAAGGCCCACACCAAAGAACTTTTTGAATAACGGGCAGAGGCAGCGCCCTGCACAGGCGGAGCTCTGCGGTGTGATTTCGTCGGTGTGCTGCCCTTCCGCTGGCCCCCCGAGGGCATCCTGCCTCGTTGGAGATGTGCCTCCTCCTCATCCTCCTCCTCCTCCTCTCTCCTATTAGGCACCCACGTGGAGTCAGTGACCTCATCATCCCCTCCCTCCTCATCACTGGAGCCAATCTGGCAGTATGCTGCAGCTGCTGGAACATGACTGCCAGATTGGTGTCCTTCTTGAGCATCCCCTCTCTCTGCTCTCACGCTACTGCCTTCCTCTAGCTGGGTATCATCATCAGACCCTTCGAAACACTGGGCATCCTCCTGGAGCATGTACCCAACACTGTGCTCAAACAGTTCGGGGGACTCCTCAGGAGGACATGGTTGGTCTAGGGAAGGAGTGACTAATGATGACATTGATACGAGGGAAGAGGACGCTTTGGCAGCTGCTTTGCCAGTACCCTGAGCCTGGGTGAGAGAGGATGAGGAGGATGAGGAGGGCTTGGTCATCCACTCTACCAAGTCTTCGGCATGATGCGGCTCAACGCGTCCTGCTGCCGAAAAGAAGGACAAGCGTGTTCCATGGCCACGTGCTGATGGCGATGCATCGCGTCCACGACCAGCACTGTTGTCTCTAGACACAGAGCCTGCTTGCCCTCTTTTTTTGGCTCCTGACTGTCTGCCTCTCCTTGTTTGCCTTCCAGACATTCTAATGGCCTGCAGGGAAATGGGAAAAGCAGCAATACAGGCTAAGTTAAGGTGTAATATGGTCAGGAGGCACACTCCGCCCGCTGTAAGTGCCGCAAAATCCTGTTGGTGTAACACACCAGGAAAAAGCAGCAATACAGGCTAAGTTAAGGTGTAATATGGTCAGGAGGCACACTCCGCCCGCTGTAAGTGCCGCAAAATCCTGTTTGTGTAACACACCAGGAAAAAGCAGCAATACGGGCTAAGTTAAGGTGTATAATGTGCAGGAGGCTTAGCAACAATGACACTGACACTGTCCCCTGCCTATCCTTCTCTCTCCCTGCACACATGGTTTATCAAAGAATATGACACTGACACTCTCCCTGCCTATCCTTCTCTGTCCCTACACACAAGATTTAGCAAAGAATAGATTTGACAAGATTTGACACTTTCCCTGCCTATCCTTCACTTTCCCTGCTCCGGAACACACTACACAAGGCCGCCGCCCTGGCGGCCTTTTATAGTGTGGGGCGTGTACTAAACCCTCTCAGCTATAATTGGCCACAGGCATCCTGCCTGTGGCCAATCATTGCTATCCTCGCTGCCGGCGCTGTGATTGGCCAAGCATGCAGGGTCACAGTGCATGCTTGGCCAATCACAGCGCCGGGATTACACTGCGATGGCGCAGTGTATTGTGGGCCGTTCGCGTCACTCGAATTTGGCGCGAACGACCCAAATCGTTCGTTGTTCGCCGAACGCCGCGAACAGCCGATGTTCGAGTCGAACCTATGTTCGACTCGAACACCGAGCTCATCCCTAATCACAAGTAGTTCCCATGGAAGTCAGCAGAGGAGAGCAGAGAAATGCACTGTTTGAGGTGGTTATAAAATACAATTTTGTGATACAAAATAGCAGTCAAAGTTAAAGCTGAACTTCAGGCAGAAACAGTGGGGGGAAAATAATAATTTGACCCTGTGCAGAGTGTGTAGGTTTGCCCACTTACAAAGAAATGAAGGGTCTATCATTTTTATCATTGGTGTATTTTATATGATAGAGACAGTATATTAACCAAAAATCCAGAAAAAACACATGATACAAATGTTATAAATTGAGTTGCAGATCAGAGAGTAAAATAAGTATTTGATCCCCAAGCAAAACATGACTTGGTAGTTGGTGGAGAATCCCTTGTTGGGAAGCACAGAGGTCAGAGGTTTCTTGTAGGTGGTGATCAGGTTTTGCACACATCTCAGGAGGGATTGTGGAGGTCCACTCTTCTTTACAGATCTTCTCTAAATCCTTATGTAGAGGGGTCCCCAAATTTAACCCCGCTATACCTAAATTTAGGGGTGACCAGAGCTATAGTTGGCTCGGGTCTTTTTGATTGTTTGGACTCTGCCTTACTGCTGTGTCACCTGGCGTGCAGTTTCCCTTTGGGAGTATAGGTGGTGTTGTCACCTATGCTCGGGGTTGAGCCACAGGTGATGGAGTGGCTATTGGATGTCCTCTCTCGGCTTCCGTTGGTGGGCGGTTCTGGCCTGCTGTGCATGCCAGGAGAGGATATATAAGGAGCAGACACCATTGCCAGAGAGTCAAATTCCCGGGGACCATGCCCGGAGAGTCAACTTCCCGGGGCCCATTGCCCGGGGGGAACTACCCCTCAGAGGGGGGTGTGCCCCATCTTGATCGAGGAGTCTCAGGCACCTTCAGCCTGAGGCTACAGAGTTCCAGGTAGGCCCAGTACCTTTGACTGGGTCTACAACCGAAGAGGAGTCCCAGGGAACCTGCGTGAGGGTAACCGCTCTGACACGGAGGAAACCAGGGGAGGATCGATCCCATAACAAGAGGGCGAGTAATAAAGTATTGCTGACTCAGGAAAGGCCTGGTGACCTGTCGGAGGGAAGGATTCCTTGCTTCGCAGACTGCCTCTGCGGAGTGTTGAAAGTTCAGGAGGGATCTCCTTGATTTGGTCCTTGGAGGGGACTGAGTCGTTGTTCCAGCATCACGCCGGCTGCTAGTTCTATTGAGTGACTATCCGGGTGAGCTGTACCCACTCGGGACCGAGTGGCGACGAAGCAAAGAGTGTGCCTGAATCCACTTCTATCTGCTAACCTATTTCTCTCACTTCAATTCTCTGGTTCCTGAAAGCAAGATGAAAATAAACTCATGTTGGAGTTGATATGTTGTGTGGACATTGACCTCATTTGGGAAAGACTCGCCTCTATAAACATAGAGGGGAGAACCAGAAGAAGGGAATTACTAAGTGCGGGACCCAAGTATGTAACACCGCCTGACCTTTATAATCTAGAGGACACGGGCATGTGGCATGGTGTGTCTTATCCCCCTGCTTGAGAAGATAAGAGGGGGGAAAAGGATCCGTGTGCTACACTTATACGGGTTGTAAAGGTTCATGCTTTTTCACCTTAATGCATTCTATGCATTAAGGTGAAAAAACATCTAGCAAATTACCTGCCCCCCTGTTTTACTTTCCTGAGCCAGTTGATATGCTCGGCGCGTCCCCGGTGTCCTCTTCTCCACAGAGTCCTGGCGTTGATTGGATAGATTGATAGCAGCGCAGCCATTGGCTGCGGCTGCTGTCAATCAAATTCATTGACGCGGGCACCGGGGGCGGGGCCGGGTGTATAACCCCCTCAGGAGAGCTCTTATCCAAGGGGGTTATCTAATGCGGAGAGGAGCCGCGAGAGCCGCTGAAGGACCCCAGAAGAGGAGGATCGGGGCCACTCTGTGCAAAACGAGCTGCACAGTGGAGGTAAGTATAACATGTTTGTTATTTAAAAAAAATAAGAAAGCAACCTTTAGTATTCCTTTAAGGTTTCTTGGCTGTCTCTTGGCAACTCTAAAGTCTCAGCTCCCTCCATAAATTTTCTATAGGATTAAGGTCTGGAGACTGACTAGGCCACTTCATGACCTTAATATGCTTCTTCTTGAGCCACTCCTTTGTTGCCTTGGCGGTATGTTTTGGGTCATTGTCATGCTGGAAGACCCATCCATGACCCATCTTCAGAAGGTTCTCACCCCAGATTTTACAATACTTGGCCCCGTCCATTGGCCCCTCAATGCGGCAAAGTCGGCCTGTACCTTTACCCCAAAGCATCATGTTTCCCACTCCGTGTGACTGTAGGGAAGGTGTTCTTCGGGTCATAGTCAGCATTTATCTTCCTCCAAACACGGCGAGTCGAGTTAATGCCAAAGAGCTCAATTTTGGTCTCATCTGACCACAGCACTTTCTCCCCGTCCTTCTCTGAATCATTTAGATGTTCATTGGCAAACTTCAGATGGGCTGTACATGTGTCTTCTTGAGGAGGGGGACCTTGCGGGTGCTGCAGGATTTCAGTCCATGATGGTGTATTGTTACCAATGGTTTGTTTAGTGACTGTGGTCCCAACTGCCCTGAGATCATTCACAAGCTCCTCCCGTGTAGTTCTGGGCTGATCACTCCCTTTTCTCATGACCATCCTCACCCCATGAGGAGAAATCTTGCATGGAGCTCCAGACCGAGGACGATTGATGGTTATTTTGTATTTCTTCCATTTGCGAATAATCACTCCGACAGTTGTCTCCTTCTCACCGAGCTTCTTGCTGATGGTCTTGTAGCCCATTCCAGCCTTGTGTAGATCTACAGTCTTCTCCCCGACGTCCTCTGACAGCTCTTTGGCCTCCCCCATGTTGGTGAGGTTTGAATGGAAGAAAGAGATTCTGTGGACAGGTGTCTTTTATACACATAACGAGTTGTTGTTAGGAGGACCTTCTTACATTGACCAATCTGTGTACCACATGAGCACCTACTGTAGCCAAATACTTACGGTATTTTACTCACTGAACTGTAGCTCAATATATAACATTTGTATCATGTGTGTTTTTTCTGGATTTTTGGTTAATATTCTGTCTCTATCATATAAAATACACCGATGATAAAAATTATAGACCCTTCATTTCTTTGTAAGTGGGCAAACTTACACAATCTGCAGGGGAGCGAATTTTCCCCACTGTATAAAAGACACACATTAATGCCGCTCTGGATTCATGAACACGTCAATAAATGTATGCATTGTAATTGCCTAAATTTGACTTGTGTTCTGGAAATTCTATAGATAGGCAACAACTATCCTCATATTAATTAGTGGTTCCAAATTAATAATAACTACTGCAGTAGGGAACAGACACAAAAGATACACTCACCAAGAATGCACACCCAACATTATAAGGTGGATGGGAAAAGTGCCAGAAACTATGGTGAGGAAAGTTCATTGCTATGGCCCATTGCAATAAGATTATCTGCCTAGAAGACTCCTGTTAATGATGTACTATATGGCCAAATGCTTTAATCGTAAGGGATATAAATATACAGTATATACCGTATATACTCGAGTATAAGCCGTTTTTTTCAGCACATTTTTTTTATGCTGTAAAAGCCCCCCTGGATTGCGGGTGTTCTCCGGTCTCTCTGAGCGCTGGCGATCCGCCTCTAGAGGTCTAACAGTGGTCTGCAGTGTTTCAGAGTCACCTCCATTTTGTTGTAGCTGCTTGTTACAGTGGATGGCCGCCGAACAGTTGCATGACACAGCGGGAGACCGTAAACAAGTTAAGGCTGCAGATGGGCACAGTGAGGCTGCAGATGGGCACAGTGAGGCTGCAAATAGGCACAGTGAGGCTGCAGATGGGCACAGTGAGGCTGCAGATGGGCACATATGGGCACAGTGAGGCTGCAGATGGGCACAGTGAGGCTGCAGATGGCCACAATGAGTCTGCAGATGGGCACAATGAGGCTGCATATGGGCACAGTGAGGCTGCAAATGGGCACAGTGAGGCTGCAGATGGGCACAATGAGGCTGCAGATGGGCACAATGAGGCTGCATATGGGCACATATGGGCACAGTGAGGCTGCAAATGGGCACAGTGAGGCTGCAGATGGGCACAATGAGGCTGCAGATGGGCACATATGGGCACAGTGAGGCTGCAAATGGGCACAGTGAGGCTGCAGATGGGCACAGTGAGGCTGCAGATTGGCATTGTTTACCAGTAGCTGCTGCATTTCCCACCCTAGGCTTATACACGAGTCAATACGTTTCCCCAGTTTTTTGTGGTAAAATTAGGTGCCTGGGCTTATATTCGGGTCGGCTTATACTCCTCATTTTTCTTCCTGACCATCAATACTGCCCAGCCCAAACTATCTATTATTATTTAGATCTATATATTTCTTCTTTTTTTAGATTTTAATGCTATGGTGTATGCTCCTGATGAGCGACTACAAGGTCGCGAAACGCGTAGAGCCACTATTCATTACCATCATTTCTTACCATGGATCCCTTCTTATTTTTATGACCGCAATTATGTTTTTAGTTGTTTGTTACTAGCATCATGCGATTTCTGTACTCATTATGTAAATGTACATCAAATTCTGTGGTTTCATGTATTTCTTTTGTAAACGTCTAAACATTCAGGCCTCATGCCCACGGGCGTTTTTTCAGCCGCGTTTTTGAGCGTTTTTTACAGCTTAAAAATGCCTGTCCATGTTAGTCTATAGCTTCATGCCCACCTAGGCGTTTTTGAGCTGTAAAGAGCATAGGCGTTTGTAAGCTGTAAAAAAAACCCAGGGCCAGTGCGTTCCTCAGCGTCAGAATTAGGCAGAAAAAAACGCGAGCGTCAAAAAACGCGCAAAAACGCGCACTAACGAGCACTAACGTGCAAAAAACGCGCACTAACGCGCGGTCGCGTTTTTAGCTCCGACGTTTTTTTGTTTTTTTTTTTTGTTTTTTTTTCAAAAAATAAAAATAAAAAAATATTTACAATAACATGGACAGGCGTTTTTAAGCTGCAAAAAACGCAGCTGTAAAAACGCCAGTGGGCATGAGGCCTCATGGTTGAGAGGCTGTATGCCCAATATATGCTATAAATCAGGGGTCTCCAAACTTTTCAAGCAAAGGGCCAGCTTACTCTCCTTCAGAATTTAGGGGGGCCAGATTGTGGCCAGTGGAAAAGGTCTCGGGCCCAGCATCAGTAAGACTATGCATGGCATCAGGGTTTGTGGTCAGTAGGAGGAGGAGTAATGCCCCATCATTGGTATTATTGGAAGCAATATTATCTAATCATCGGTATCAGTGAAAGATACAGTGCCCCATTGTTGGTGTCAGTAGGAGGAATATTGCCTCATATCATTGGCAGAAATAGTACTCCAAGGGCCAGATAAAGGTTAGCAAAGGGCCACATCCGGCCCTCGGGCCGCAGTTTGGAGACCCCCCGCTATAAATGAATGTACAATGCAAAATAAATCCAATTTTTCTACTCGCTTGACTTTTCAATTTACCGCTGTGTGCTTCATTTAAAGTCCCACTTCTCATCCTTCCCTCTTTTATAGTCAATATTGATTAGGGATGGAGGCAGACATGGGAGTAAGTCACACATGTGCAAGTCACAAGCAAGTCTCAAGTCTTAACCTTCAAGTCTCAAGCAAGTCCCAAGTTACTGTGACGAAAAGCAAGCAAGTCAAGTCGAGTCCCTGCTAGAAGTCAAGCAAGTCAAGTCAAGTCATTTATTTTCGTCAAGCCCCAAATCAAGTCAAAATGCTGATCTACCCCATACTGTATAAAAATAATAGGAGGGATAACAATAAATAATATTGGTACTGTGCCCATGCTTCACTGTGCCCGTGTCTCACTGTGCCCGTGTCTCACTGTGCCCAATGCCTCACTGTGCCCGTGTCTCACTGTGCCTATGCTTCACTGTGCCCGTCAGCCGTGTACTTGATCGGCGGCATCTGGGCGGCCATTCCAGTATTCAAGAGCCGCGCCTCCTCCTCGTCTGTGATAGACGGAACACTCAATTTCCCAGCATTCAGTGTTCCGCCTATCATGGACATCCTCTCATCCTCATAACACAGACGAGGATAAGAGGATAAGAGGATGTCCGTTATAGGCTGAACACTGCCTGCTGTGAAATGGAGTGTTCCGCCTATCACAGACGATGAGGCGCGGCTTTTGAACACTGCAATGGCCGCCGTCTGTCTGCATGAAACGCTGATCAGGTAGGCAGACGGCGGCTTGCGGTTAGTGTTAGTGGTGCCAAGTCATTGCAAGTCATATAGCCCGAGTCAAAGTCAAGTCGTACGTCATTAGTGACAAGTCAAAGTCAAGTCGAGTCATTTATTGAATTCTGTCAAGCAAGTCGCAAGTCCTCAAACAGGTGACTTAAAGCGGAGGTTCCATGGCCGATCGTTTTTTTTTTCCTCGGGGCATTCAATTGGCTTTCACAATACAAAGTTAAACTCACTTGTTTGGTGTCTTCAAATATCCCCTGTCTGTTTTCATGGCAAATAAGAACTTTTAAAATCGATTCCTGACAGTTTCCATTTTGCTTGTGGGCATTGTGAAGCCCACAAGCAATCATTTCCTGGAAGCGCCTGCAGTGTTTACGGCGAGTAGCCGTATCGATAGAGCACCGCCCCTATGAGAAAAGCATTGGCTGTATAGAACGAGCGAGCGGCGTGTATAACCAATGTGCGACGAGCAGCATCCCCAGCTGATGAACTGTTCAGACTCGGGGATTTCCGTCGGATTCAATTGCGCCTGCGCAGACCATCCCGGAACCTATTCGATAGCAGAACCAGCTCGATAGAACAGCGGAACCAGCTCGATAGAACAACGGCGTTCCATATTGTCTCCTGGGAAACATGACACTGTGCTCCCAGGAGACATCGCGGCGCCGGGGAAAGGAGTAGGAACGCCTTCTCCCGCGGGAGGGAAAGCCCGGAAGTGGCAGCTAAAAACGAAAATATACGGTATTTACACTATAATTTTTTTTTTTAAGTGGCTATTTAACTTGGTGATAGTGTTCTGCTTGTGCCGGGATGTAGTTGTTTTTCTGGGTGGAACTCCACTTTAAGTCTGACTTAAGTCAAGTCATGTGACTCAAGTCCCCCACCTCTGGATGGAGGCAGTGACCCCTTTGGTCCCTGCCTCATTTAAAGTCCCAAAAAAATATTTAATTTACACGGTAGTTAATGTGATTTGAAAAGTAGTTCAGCCATGTTGAGGTCATATTGTCATCTATACGTCTTCCATTATATGTAGAATTGTCTGTGTTTACCTATGCCGATAAGTCGGCATGTCCACAATTAAGCTAGAAGGCCATTCTGGCCACAGCAGTGTACAGCTTATTACTCTGAAAATATCATTTTTATCAATCATTTGTTTTTCACATTGAAAAGTCATTTTTGTAATGATAAAGCTGCTCTCGGCCATTATATTCTCTACAATGGAGTTTTGCCTCTTTGGCCAGGACTATCTCCGCCTAAGCTTATAGAGGTTCCAGGTTAAAGGTGATAGCAGGTATGGTCAGTGATCGAAATGTAAAATATTGATTCAAAAGAGGGGAGTTTGTTAAAGAAATGGTAAATTCTGTATAAGAATTGAAGACGTATAGAAGACAATGGAACTTCAACATGGCTGAACTACTTTTCAAATCACATTAACGACTTCCTGCACACCGTATAGTATAAGGACGGCGAGGTCGGGATGAGATCTCGTTAGGAACGACGTCATAGGATGGTGCACCAGAACGGTCGCTCTCGGGCGCCCGCGCTTCGTCCTGGGACCCCGATCTCGGTAAAGAGGCGATGACGTGGCTCTTTAGGCCTTGTTCACACAAATGCATTTTTTAGCGCATTTTCAGTTGTGCAGAAACACACTACAGTCCATTTAACATGGTTTCCTTTGGATGTAGTTCACATCTGTGCATTTTATGGAAAGGGCCAGGGACTTTTTTTTCTGGTTTTTGGGTCCATCGACTTCACTGGATAAAAAGCGCGTATTGAAAAACGCAAAATGCACCTGCAATATGCAAACTGCAGCTTGCATAAGTGTGAATCAGGCCTTACCCATGTGATCAGCTGTGTCCATTTATCAGCTCTCCTCTCCTCACACTGACAGAGTGTGAGGAGAGGAGAGCCGATCAGCAGCATCTCCTCACAGGGGAGACCTGGACAGGTAATCAGGGCACTGATTATCAGTCCCCAGATTACAGTAAAGCCCCGGTAGTGCCCATCAGTGACACCAATCAGTGCCCATTAGTGATGCCAGTCAGTGCTGCCTTTCAGTGCCCATCAGTGCCTGCTCATCAGTGCTGCCTATCAATGGCCATCAGTGCCGCCCATCAGTGCCACCCATCAGTGTCGCCTATCTGTGCCCAACAGTGCTGCCTATCGATACCCACCAGTGGCACCTATCCGTGCCCACCAGTGCCACCCATCAGTGTGGCATATTAGTGCCTCCTCATCAGTGCCACCTAATCAGTGCCCTTCAGTGCCACCTCATCATTGCCCATCAGTGCAGTATATTAGTGCCTCCTCATCAGTGCCACCTAATCAGTGCCCTTCAGGCCGGGTTCACACCTATGCAAATTGGTTGCGGCTTACACCGCATCCAATTCGCATAACATTATAAAATACGTTGATTTTAATGAGGCGGGTTCACATATAGGCGATGCATTCGCACTGCGCATTGCCAAAAAAACGTGTGCGGTTTCTAGACATTGCGGTGCGACTCAGGTGCGCATTCAGGTCCATTATCTTCTATGGCCATGCATCTGATTCGCAGATGTCTTCCGTTATGAACAGGACTTTTTTTAATGCTTACTACACTCCCCCCCCCCTCTCCCAGGTCAGCAAGTTCGCATGTTCCACCGCACACAAAACGCTGAACAGCTCTCTTATCTCCTTGCAGAGATAACAGAGCTGGAATTCGCACCCCACAAGTGTGAACCCAGCCTGAGTGCTGCCTTTTCTATGCCTATCAGTGCAGCAAATTAGTGCCTCCTCATCAGTGCGGCATATTAGTGCCTCATCAGTGCCACCTAATCAGTGCCTTTCAGTGCCACCTCATCAGTGCCCATCAGTGCCAGCTTATCAGCGCACATCAGTGAAGAAGAAAAATGACTAAAACATTAAAAACCTCAATGGTGATTAAATACCACCAAAAAAAAGCTCTAGCTGTCTCAAAAAAATTAAAACAATTTCATATGGGTACAGTGTTGCATGGCCGCGCAATTGTCAGTCAAAGTGTGACAGCGCTGAAAGCTGAAAACTGGCCTGGGCAGGAAGGGGGTGAAAGTGCCCAGTAGGCAAGAGGTTAAATATATATATATATATATCTCTTACAATTAAAGCATTTGCCCATATAGTACATCATTAACAGGCAGAACATCTTATGGCAAAGGGGCACAGCAATGAACTTTCCTCACCATAGAAGGCAACTGCTAATCAACCTCGACCCGAAAGACCCAAAATTTAGAAGACCGGTATCAAGCCTGAACACCATCTCCAAGATCGTCACGAAAGTAGTAACACAACAGCTACAACTTCATTTGGAAACCCACAAACTCCTGGACCCACTTCAATCGGGGTTCCGCCCAGGCCATGGGATAGAAACAGCACTTCTCAAAATATGGGACGACGCACTCGAAGCAGCAGATGACGGAGAATCGTGTCTCCTGGTGCTGCTGGACCTCAGTGCAGCCTTTGACACAGTAGATCACAAAATTCTGCTCACACGCCTCTCTGAAGTAGCAGGAGTCGCAGACGCGGACCTACCATGGTTCGCATCCTTTTTAGAAAATCAATCCCAGACAGTGAAACTGGGAGCCTCCCACGCACAAATACATGCATTTTCCACGCTAACCAAAAGAAAAATGCTAGGACCACATAGACGTCGCCCACCATCCTTGGACAAAACATAACCCCAAGCTCCAAAGTTAAAGCGGAAGTAAACCCATCGATTTAACAGTTTCAAAAAGCAGTTACATTCCCGGCATGCCGGGAATGCCAACTGTCACATTGGTTGTGCTCTCAACCAAACTGTCAAACCATCCAATGGCTGGTGTCATAACTGATCACATGTGCAGCATCATGGCAGTTGAAGATTAAACAGAGGCCAAGATGGCAGCTTCCTTGCCTGAAAATGATAGGAGGGTTTACTTCCACTTTAAAAGCCATCTTTGACTCAGACATGACTATGGACGCACAAATAGGATCAGTAGTCAGCGGATCTCACCACCTTCTCCGCCTGCTACGAAGACTTATCCCCTTCATCCCGGAAAAAGACAGAGCAGTAGTAGTCGGAACCATCATCAATTCCCGGCTTGACTACGCTAACTCCCTTTACCTAGGACTACCCAAATACCAGATTGCACGTCTACAAGTCATCCAAAACACAGCGGCCAGACTGGTAACGGGGAAAAAACCCTGGGAATCAATCGCACCGTCCCTGAGAAGCCTCCATTGGCTAGCCGTAAAGGATCGGGTCACATTCAAGACCCTCTGCCTCACCCACAAATGCGCACAAGGAAACGTACCTCAATATTTATGCGAGCAAATAAAACACTACACCACTACTCGCGACCTCCGATCAACCAACCAAAACCTCCTCCACATCCCCAAGACTCGCTACAAAGCTAAGGGAGAACGAAGGTTTGCTGCCCAAGGACCAAGGCTATGGAATGCGCTACCCACGAACATCTGCATGGAAGAAAACCATCGAGCCTTCCGGAAAAAACTAAAGACTCATCTCTTCTAAAGGATCTTAACGACACTGGATGACAAGCGCCTTGAGGCGATTGAGTTTGCATTTGCAGCGCTATACAAGTTCTCACTCACTCACTCACTCAACTCCTCATATTAATTAGTGGTTCCAAATTAACAATAACTACTGCTGTAGGGAATAGACACAAAAAGATACACTCTGCATTTCCACTCTCATTAAAATAGCAAGACATCGCGACAACCATTGTGGATCCGCCGACTACCATGTCCATCCAATTGTGTGAGAGTGGAAATGCGGAGTGTACAGTATCTTTTGTGTCTGTTCCCTACTGCAGTAGTTATTATTAATTTGGAACCACTAATCAATATGAGGATAGGAGTTGCTTATTTATAAAATATCCAGAACAACTTGGTTTCAGCCTCTTGAAGTCCCTGTATAGAATAGGTCAGCTGGGAGTTAAAAAACAAAACAAAAAAACTTTAAATAAATTACAAATCCTGGTCAAGTGACACTCTATGGTTTGCCAAATCCTGGTCAAGTGACACTCTATGGTTTGCCGAATCCTGGTCAAGTGACACTCTATGGTTTGCCAAATCCTGGTCAAGTGACACTCTTCGGTTTGCCTAATCCCGGTCAAGTGAGACTCTATGGTTTGCCAAATCCCGGTCAAGTGAGACTCTATGGTATGCCAAATCCTGGTCAAGTGAGACGCTATGGCTTGCCAAATCCTGATTAAGTGAGACTCTATGGTTTGCCAAATCCTGGTCAAGTGAGACTCTATGGTTTGCCAAATCCTGATCAAGTGTGACTCTATGGTTCGCTAAATTCTGGTCAAGTGAGACTCTATGGTTTGCCAAATCCTGGTCAAGTGAGACCCTATAGTTTGCCAAATCCTGGTCAAGTGAGACTCTATGGTTTGCCAAATCCTGGTCAAGGGAGACTCTATGGTTTGCCAAATCCTGGTCAAGTGAGACTCTATGGTTTTCCAAATCCTGGTCAATTGAGACTCTATGGTTTGCCAAATCCTGGTCAAGTGAGACTCTATGGTTTGGCCCTCTGCTGAGATTTGGTTGTTATTTTGTAGCTAAATATTACGTTAAACGGTTTAATTGATGGTCTTTGTGCATTGTAAAATCCTTTCCTAGTGACTCACTAAACAAATGATTGTTTTGGCAATCGCATTGATTTGGTGTTTGCTGAAGGCTTCCGTTGTATGTGGTGCATGATGTGAGGAGCTTACTGAAGCCGGGAACTTCCCTAAAATTGTTATGCTGCAACAAAAGTGAAAGATTTCACCTGTCATACCTAAAATAAGGAAATCAACAACCTCTTCTCATGACAGAAGGTTTTGAAGTCTATTTAACCACTTGGACCTCCGGAAGGTTTTACCCCCTTCATAACCAGGGCATGGTTTGCTATTCAGCACTGCGCTACTTTAACTGGCAATGGCGCAGTCATGCAACACTGTACACACATGAAATTTATATATTTTTTTCACACAAATAGAGCTTTCTTTTCGTAGTATTCCAAATACATGACAATCATTAGTTTTTCCTTGTTCATCCTCTACCTGTTACCATCTGTGGTCACACTTAGTTAATAGAGTTTGTAAGATGCCATTTCTGTATTGAACTTTTCTTGTTTTTCTTGTTGTTGTTTGGATTCTGTTTTAATTATAGGATTTCGCATTGTCATTTGTTTAAATGAGAGAAGTCCTTTTAGAACGATTTTTGCAATCACTTCATTAGATACACCTGGACTGTCACGTGATCCACCATATATAATAGAGAGTGTATGCTGCTTGCAGATTTGTGGTTTTGGCAAAAGCACGCAAATCGTGTGAAACGCGTCAACCTCGTTCATTCTCATCCCCCGCTTGTACCCATCCTGTACTTTTATGGTTTCTAATAGGGATGAGCTTCGTGTTCGAGTCGAACATACGTTCGACTCGAACATCGGCTGTTCGATCGTTCGACGAAGATCGAACGATTTGGGCCGTTCGCGCCAAATTCGAGTGACGCGAACGGCCCACAATGCACTACGCCATCGCAGTGTCATCCAGGCGCTGTGATTGGCCAAGCATGCACTGTGACCCCGCATGCTTGGCCAATCACAGCGCCGGCAGCGAGGAGAGCAATGATTGGCCACAGGCAGGATGCCTGTGGCCAATTATTGCTGAGGGTGTTTAGTACACGCCCCACACTATAAAAGGCCGCCAGCACGGCGGCCTAGTGTAGTGTGTTCCGGAGCAGGGATAGAGCAGCATAGGCAGGGACAGTGACTGTTATTTCTTTCTTGCTTAACCTGGATTCCTTTAGTTTAGGGAAAGAGAAGGATAGGTAGGGAGAGTGTCAGTGTGTTTTGTGCTTGTGCTATAGTGTGCTTAAAAAAAACATTTATTCTAGGGACAGAAAACTGTAGGTAGGGACAGTGTCAGTTTCTTTCACTCTGCAAGTCCTTGTTTCCAGGGACCTGGAAGGACAGTGAGTGAATTGTCCTTGTGCTATATTGTGCTTAAAAAAACATTTATTCTAGGGACAGAAAACTGTAGGTAGGGAGAGTGTCAGTTTATTTCACTCTGCAAGTCCTTGTTTCCAGGGACCTGGAAGGACAGTGAGTGAATTGTCCTTGTGCTATATTGTGCTTAAAAAAAAACATTTTTTCTAGGGACAGAAAACTGTAGGTAGGGAGAGTGTTTATTTTCTTTCACTCTGCAAGTCCTTGTTTCCAGGGACCTCTAAGGACAGTGAGTGAATTGTCCTTGTGCTATATTGTGCTTAAAAAAAACATTTATTCTAGGGACAGAAAACTGTAGGTAGGGAGAGTGTCAGTTTATTTCACTCTGCAAGTCCTTGTTTCCAGGGACCTGGAAGGACAGTGAGTGAATTGTCCTTGTGCTATATTGTGATTAAAAAAAACATTTTTTCTAGGGACAGAAAACTGTAGGTAGGGAGAGTGTTTTTTTTCTTTCACTCTGCAAGTCCTTGTTTCCAGGGACCTGTAAGGACAGTGAGTGAATTGTCCTTGTGCTATATTGTGCTTAAAAAAAACATTTATTCTAGGGACAGAAAACTGTAGGTAGGGAGAGTGTCAGTTTATTTCACTCTGCAAGTCCTTGTTTCCAGGGACCTGTAAGGACAGTGAGTGAATTGTCCTTGTGCTATATTGTGATTAAAAAAAACATTTTTTCTAGGGACAGAAAACTGTAGGTAGGGAGAGTGTTTTTTTTCTTTCACTCTGCAAGTCCTTGTTTCCAGGGACCTGTAAGGACAGTGAGTGAATTGTCCTTGTGCTATATTGTGCTTAAAAAAAACATTTATTCTAGGGACAGAAAACTGTAGGTAGGGAGAGTGTCAGTTTATTTCACTCTGCAAGTCCTTGTTTCCAGGGACCTGTAAGGACAGTGAGTGAATTGTCCTTGTGCTATATTGTGATTAAAAAAAACATTTTTTCTAGGGACAGAAAACTGTAGGTAGGGAGAGTGTTTTTTTTCTTTCACTCTGCAAGTCCTTGTTTCCAGGGACCTGTAAGGACAGTGAGTGAATTGTCCTTGTGCTATATTGTGCTTAAAAAAAACATTTATTCTAGGGACAGAAAACTGTAGGTAGGGAGAGTGTCAGTTTATTTCACTCTGCAAGTCCTTGTTTCCAGGGACCTGTAAGGACAGTGAGTGAATTGTCCTTGTGCTATATTGTGATTAAAAAAAACATTTTTTCTAGGGACAGAAAACTGTAGGTAGGGAGAGTGTTTTTTTTCTTTCACTCTGCAAGTCCTTGTTTCCAGGGACCTGTAAGGACAGTGAGTGAATTGTCCTTGTGCTATATTGTGATTAAAAAAAACATTTTTTCTAGGGACAGAAAACTGTAGGTAGGGAGAGTGTTTTTTTTCTTTCACTCTGCAAGTCCTTGTTTCCAGGGACCTGTAAGGACAGTGAGTGAATTGTCCTTGTGCTATAGTGTGCTTAAAAAAAACATTTATTCTAGGGACAGAAAACTGTAGGTAGGGACAGTGTCAGTTTCTTTCACTCTGCAAGTCCTTGTTTCCAGGGACCTGGAAGGACAGTGAGTGAATTGTCCTTGTGCTATATTGTGATTAAAAAAAACATTTTTTCTAGGGACAGAAAACTGTAGGTAGGGAGAGTGTTTTTTTTCTTTCACTCTGCAAGTCCTTGTTTCCAGGGACCTGGAAGGACAGTGAGTGAATTCTCCTTGTGCTATATTGTGCTTAAAAAAAACATTTATTCTAGTGACAGAAAACTGTAGGTAGGGAGAGTGTCAGTTTATTTCACTCTGCAAGTCCTTGTTTCCAGGGACCTGTAAGGACAGTGAGTGAATTGTCCTTGTGCTATATTGTGATTAAAAAAAACATTTTTTCTAGGGACAGAAAACTGTAGGTAGGGACAGTGTCAGTTTCTTTCACTCTGCAAGTCCTTGTTTCCAGGGACCTGTAAGGACAGTGAGTGAATTGTCCTTGTGCTATATTGTGCTTAAAAAAAACATTTATTCTAGGGACAGAAAACTGTAGGTAGGGAGAGTGTCAGTTTATTTCACTCTGCAAGTCCTTGTTTCCAGGGACCTGGAAGGACAGTGAGTGAATTGTCCTTGTGCTATATTGTGATTAAAAAAAACATTTTTTCTAGGGACAGAAAACTGTAGGTAGGGAGAGTGTTTTTTTTCTTTCACTCTGCAAGTCCTTGTTTCCAGGGACCTGTAAGGACAGTGAGTGAATTGTCCTTGTGCTATATTGTGCTTAAAAAAAACATTTATTCTAGGGACAGAAAACTGTAGGTAGGGAGAGTGTCAGTTTCTTTCACTGTGCAAGTCCTTGTTTCCAGGGACCTGTAAGGACAGTGAGTGAATTGTCCTTGTGCTATATTGTGCTTAAAAAAAACATTTATTCTAGGGACAGAAAACTGTAGGTAGGGAGAGTGTCAGTTTATTTCACTCTGCAAGTCCTTGTTTCCAGGGACCTGTAAGGACAGTGAGTGAATTGTCCTTGTGCTATATTGTGATTAAAAAAAACATTTTTTCTAGGGACAGAAAACTGTAGGTAGGGAGAGTGTTTTTTTTCTTTCACTCTGCAAGTCCTTGTTTCCAGGGACCTGTAAGGACAGTGAGTGAATTGTCCTTGTGCTATATTGTGCTTAAAAAAAACATTTATTCTAGGGACAGAAAACTGTAGGTAGGGAGAGTGTCAGTTTATTTCACTCTGCAAGTCCTTGTTTCCAGGGACCTGTAAGGACAGTGAGTGAATTGTCCTTGTGCTATATTGTGATTAAAAAAAACATTTTTTCTAGGGACAGAAAACTGTAGGTAGGGAGAGTGTTTTTTTTCTTTCACTCTGCAAGTCCTTGTTTCCAGGGACCTGTAAGGACAGTGAGTGAATTGTCCTTGTGCTATATTGTGATTAAAAAAAACATTTTTTCTAGGGACAGAAAACTGTAGGTAGGGACAGTGTCAGTTTCTTTCACTCTGCAAGTCCTTGTTTCCAGGGACCTGTAAGGACAGTGAGTGAATTGTCCTTGTGCTATATTGTGCTTAAAAAAAACATTTATTCTAGGGACAGAAAACTGTAGGTAGGGAGAGTGTCAGTTTATTTCACTCTGCAAGTCCTTGTTTCCAGGGACCTGGAAGGACAGTGAGTGAATTGTCCTTGTGCTATATTGTGATTAAAAAAAACATTTTTTCTAGGGACAGAAAACTGTAGGTAGGGAGAGTGTTTTTTTTCTTTCACTCTGCAAGTCCTTGTTTCCAGGGACCTGTAAGGACAGTGAGTGAATTGTCCTTGTGCTATATTGTGCTTAAAAAAAAACATTTATTCTAGGGACAGAAAACTGTAGGTAGGGAGAGTGTCAGTTTCTTTCACTGTGCAAGTCCTTGTTTCCAGGGACCTGTAAGGACAGTGAGTGAATTGTCCTTGTGCTATATTGTGATTAAAAAAAACATTTTTTCTAGGGACAGAAAACTGTAGGTAGGGAGAGTGTTTTTTTTCTTTCACTCTGCAAGTCCTTGTTTCCAGGGACCTGGAAGGACAGTGAGTGAATTCTCCTTGTGCTATATTTTGCTTAAAAAAAAACATTTATTCTAGGGACAGAAAACTGTAGGTAGGGAGAGTGTCAGTTTATTTCACTGTGAAAGTCCTTGTTTCAAGGGACAGAGAAGGACACCTGAAGGTAGCCCTTATTGCTTTTTTCCCATCTCCCTGCAGGCCATCTATTAGAATGTCTGGAAGGCAAACAAGGAGAGGCAGACAGTCAGGAGGCAATAAAAGAGGGCAAGCAGGCTCTGTGTCTGGGGGCAACAGTGCTGGTCGTGGACGCGGTGCATTGTCATCAGCACATGGCCATGGGACACGCTTGTCCTTCTTTTCGGCAGCTGGACATGTTGAGCCACATCATGCCGAAGACTTGGTAGAGTGGATGACCAAGCCCTCCTCCTCCTCCTCATCCTCTCTCACCCAGGCTCAGGGTACTGGAAAAGCAGCTGCCAAAGCGTCGTCTTCCCTGGTATCAATGTCAGACAAATCATCAGTCACTCCTTCCCTAGACCCACCATGTCCTCCTCCTGAGGAGTCCCCCGAACTGTTTCAGCACAGTGTTGGGTACATGCTCCAGGAGGATGCCCAGCGTTTCGAAGGGTCTGATGATGAAACCCAGCTAGAGGAAGGCAGTAGCGTGAGAGCAGACAGAGGGGATGCTCAAGAAGGACACCAATCTGGCAGTCATGTTCCAGCAGCTGCAGCATACTGCCAGATTGGCTCCAGTGATGAGGAGGGAGGGGATGATGAGGTCACTGACTCCACGTGGGTGCCTAATAGGAGAGAGGAGGAGGAGGAGGATGAGGAGGAGGCACATCTCCAACGAGGCAGGATGCCCTTTGGTGGCCAGCGTAAGGGCAGTACACCGACGGAATCACACCGCAGAGCTCCGCCTGTGCAGGGCGCTGCCTCTGCCCGTCATTCAAAAAGTTATTTGGTGTGGGCCTTTTTTGAGGCTAGTGCATCAGATCGCACAGCTGCTGTTTGCAACATATGTCTCAAGCGTATATCGCGTGGCCAAAACATCAGCCGCTTGGGTACCACATGCCTGACAAGACATATGTTGACCTGCCATGCAGCTCGTTGGCAAGCCTACCTCAAAGACCCACACCAAAGAACAAAGCGGACCTCTCCTTGCACCGCATCAGCTGGGATCTCCAACCCCACTATAACTTCAGTCCTCTCTGAAACATGCACTGAGAGGAATGAAGGTGTAGAATTAGGTGTGTCACAGCCAAGTACTTGCGGCCACTCTGCTAGCAGTACACCGACGTCCGATTCTAGCAGGCAAATTTCCCTGCCCCAGCTGCTGGACCGTCGAAAGAAGTTCACTCCCAGCCATCCACATGCCCAGCGGTTGAATGCTAGCTTGGCTAAATTGCTAGCGCTTCAACTGCTGCCTTTTCAGTTGGTAGACTCGGCCCCCTTCCGTGAGTTTGTGCAATGTGCGGTTCCTCAGTGGCAGGTTCCCAAACGCCACTTTTTCTCACGGAAGGCTATTCCGGCTCTCTACCGGCATGTGGAAGGCAATGTCTTGGCCTCGCTGGACAGGGCGGTCAGCGGTAAGGTGCATATTACCGCTGACTCATGGTCCAGCAGGCATGGACAGGGACGTTACCTTTCTTTCACGGCCCATTGGGTCACTCTTTTGGCAGCTGGGAAGGATTCAGGACAAGGTGCAGTAGTGTTGGAGGTTGTCCCACCGCCACGCCTCCAAAATGCTACTACTGGTTGTGACACACCTCTCTCCTCCACCCCCTCCTCTTCTTCTTCCTCCATGGCCTCTTCCTGTGGTTTGTCCTATGAACCAGCGGTGCTCCGTAGCCGTTCACGGGGCTACGCAAGTACGCAGGCAAAAAGATGCCATGCCGTGCTTGCGCTGGTGTGTTTGGGGGACAGAAGCCACACTGGGGCAGAGGTCCTGTCTGCTCTGCAGGGCCAGGCCGAGAGGTGGTTGACGCCACGCCAGCTTAAGCCAGGAATGGTGGTTTGCGACAATGGCACCAACCTCCTCTCCGCCCTCCGACAGGGACAACTGACCCATGTGCCCTGTGTGGCTCACGTCCTTAACCTGGTGGTGCAGCGCTTCTTGGGCAGGTACCCGGGCTTACAGGATGTCCTGAGGCAGGCCAGGAAAGTCTGTGTGCATTTCCGCAGATCTTATAATGCCAGTGCTCGCCTGGCTGAGCTGCAAAAGGAGTTGAACCTGCCCAAGAACCGCCTTATATGTGACATGCCCACCAGGTGGAACTCAACGTTGGCCATGCTGCAGCGGCTGCACACGCAGCAGAGGGCCATCAATGAGTACCTGTGCGACTACGGCACCAGGACAGGGTCAGGGGAGCTTGGTTTTTTTTCTCCACGCCAGTGGGGCATGATCAGGGATGCATGCACTGTCCTGGCACCATTTGAGGAGGCCACGAGGATGGTGAGCAGTGACAGTGCATGCATCAGTGACACTGTACCTCTTGTCCACCTGTTGGAGCACACGCTGCGTGGAATAATGGACAGGGCACTTGAGGCAGAACAGAGGCAGGAAGAGGAGGACTTCCTTGCCTCTCAAGGCCCCCTTTACCCAGACAGTGTTCCTTCTGTCCCACCCATCGCACAGGAAGAGGAGGAGGAGGAGGAGGAGGAGGAGGATTGTGTCAGCATGGAGGTGGAGGCTGGCACTCAGCATCATCAGCAGCAGTCTTTTAGGGATGATTTACAGTCCCAAGAAACCAGTGGACTTGTACGTGGCTGGGAGGAGGTGGCTGCGGATCATGTCGTCCTTAGTGACCCAGAGGACTCCGGAGCGAATGCCTCAGCAAACCTACGCTGCATGGCCTCCCTGATCCTGCAAAGTCTGCGGAAGGATCCTCGTATTCTTCGGATCAAGGAGAGGGACCATTACTGGCTGGCCACTCTCCTTGATCCACGGTACAAGGGTAAGGTTGCGGACCTTATGTTACCGTCGCAGAGGGAGCAGAGGATGAGACAACTCCGGGAGGCCTTGCAGAAAGGTCTGTGCAACGCGTTCCCAGAGACTGGGAGGTTGCAAACTCCTGGTCCTGGACAACGAGTTGCTGAGGCTTCGGCCAGTCAAAGAAGGAGCGGTGGGGAAGGTGGCCGTCTGACCGATGCGTTCAGACAATTCTTTAGTCCGCAGCCCCAAAGTATGATCGGTTCCAGCAACCATCGCCAGCGTCTGATAAACATGGTGCAGGAATATCTAGGGGCAAGGTCAGACTTGGACACCTTCCCCACCGAAAATCCTCTGGCTTACTGGGTCTTGAGGATGGATCACTGGCCAGAGCTTGCACAGTATGCAATTGAGCTACTGGCCTGTCCTGCATCCAGCGTTCTTTCGGAACGCACATTCAGTGCTGCTGGAGGATTTGTCACGGATCACAGGGTGCGCCTGTCCACCGACTCGGTTGATCGACTGACTTTCATCAAGATGAACCAGTCTTGGATCACCACCAGCTACCACACACCTGATGCTGATATAACAGACTAATTGATTTTAACATGTCACATCCCTTCAAGACTGATGCTGATGCTGAGTGCCTGTGCTGTTATGTTGACTGGCTATCCTCCTCCTCCGAGTCCTCAATGATACGATTGATGATGATAGCTTGTAAGATCATTTTTGTTTATGGGTGCCGCCACCAGTGCCTAACGCCCAATTTTTCAGCCCCTGTTTAACAGGGGCGTGTAATTACAATTTTTGAAGCAATACTTTGCAACAGGGCTCATTGCTGTGCTCCAAGTACAGTATCTGTGAGGAGTTGCAGTGTTGTGCCACCAGTGCCTAAGGCCCAATTTTTCAGCCCCTGTTTAACAGGGGCGTGTCATTACAATTTTTGAAGCAATACTTTGCAACAGGGCTCATTGCTGTGCTCCAAGTACAGTATCTGTGAGGAGTTGCAGTGTTGTGCCACCAGTGCCTAAGGCCCAATTTTTCAGCCCCTGTTTAACAGGGGCGTGTCATTACAATTTTTGAAGCAATACTTTGCAACAGGGCTCATTGCTGTGCTCCAAGTACAGTATCTGTGAGGGGTTGTAGTGTTGTGCCACCAGTGCCTAAGGCCCAATTTTTCAGCCCCTGTTCAACAGGGGCATGTAATTACAATTCTTGATCTAATAATTCACAGCAGGGCCCATTGCTGCACCCACCAAGAGTAACTGTCAGGGCTTACAGTGTTGTGGCACCAGCACCACCATCAAAGGCCCAATTTTTACTACCACTGTTCAACAATTATATGTAATTAAAATTCCTGATATAATAGTTGACAGCAGGGCGTTCCAGCACCAACCAAGAGTAACTGTGAGTGCTTACAGTGTTGTGCCAACACCAACAACTAAGGGGCCTATTTCTGCAGAGTATATACGGCAGGTCCCTACTTTCAAACATCCAACTTACAAACGACTCCTACTTGCAAACGCAAGAAGACAACAGGAAGTGAGAGGAAATCTACCACTAGGAAGGAAAATTCTCTCCTGTAAGAATAAATATGGGAGAAAGGTGTCTCCTCTGTACTGATGCTTTATCAGCAATCCTTGTTTCAAGAAAAAGACCACATTTCAAAAAGAGTTGTCATTGGGACGGAAAGTGAGGTGAAATGTTCTGAACAGGGGCACAGACAGCAAAACAAATGTTACAGGGGTGATAACCCTTACCTATGTTTTCCAAAAAGTTTAAAAATAGATTTTTGGTCTGGAGCTACACTTCAACAATGTACCTGTTCAAAATTACAAACAGACTCTACATAAGAACAAACCTACAGTCCCTGTCTTGTATGCACCGCCTGTATAGGGCTGTTCAGAGTATATAGGGCCTTTTTTATTTTATGTGCGGGGTTCCCCTTAATATCCATACAAGACCCAAAGGGGCTGGTAATGGGCTGGGGTAGGGGGGGGGTCATGGGGTAGCTATGCCATTTTTCTTAAAGAATTTCATCCATATTACCGGGACCAGACATTACATTAAAGCCGCAAGCAGTTTTAAATGGCTTTTTTTTCCTTTAGAAGTGTCATTTTGTGCAGGGACAGTTCTAAACACGGGAAACACGTGGCACTTCACAGGCATACTTTAGACACCCCCCAGGTACGATATTTAAAGGAATATTTGACTTTTTTTTTTTCACTTTATGCATCATTAAAATGACTGCTCCCGAAAAACGACCGTTTTTAAAACTTCTTTTTGCATTGATACATGTCCCCTGGTGCAGAACCCGGGTTCCCAAACCCTTTTTAGGACAATAACATGCATAATAGTTGTTATAATTAGCACTTTAGAATTCGAACGTTCGCATCCATTGTATTTAATAGGGTTCTAATGTTCGTTCGAACTTTCGGTCCGTTCGCGGGTTCTGGTGCGAACCGAACCCGGGGGTGTTCGGCTCATCACTAGTTTCTAATAAAGAATTTAATATATTTTGTTGTGCGGGAGTGCAGCTTATCCGGGAATTTGCTACTCACCCCGTTTAGATCGTGGGCAGCGCTTGCTCTGGGCGACGGCTTCACCCTGCGTCTCCTCCTCCTGGTGCCTTACGGCGGCTTCCCCTGCATCTCTTCCCTCCTCCTCCATGGCAGCCAATAGGATCGCTTCTCCTCTCACCCAATCAGGTGAAGGGTCTCAAGGCCCGCTTTCTAATTGGCCGGGAGGAGAATCAGTGTGACAATAGCAGATATTAATTCGCTATTGTCACACAACTGGGTGGGCACTGCGTTCCGATATTTTACAATTGTAAAAAAATAAAAAATAAATAAAAAAAATTATTAAACCCCCAAAGATTATTTTTTTTTAGCACTACTTTATATTGGCTTTTGCAATTTACAAATGCAGCAATTTAGGAATCGGATGAAAGGTTTAGCGCTGGAAAACACATTTTTTTAAAGATAAAAAGTGCATTTTATATACAACTATATAGATCAGACCAAAATGAGGGACAAATGAGGAGGAAAGAGGGACAGAGGGACATTGTTCCAAATCAGGGAAGTCCCTCAAAATCAGGAACAGTTGGGAGCTATGACAGTTGTGTCTGTACTGTGATTGGACCGTCCATGAAGTGCGCACGGGCGCTTCCCCCCCCCTGTCCATTGCCGCCTCCCCTATCCATGCGTCTGGCCCCTTTCAGGACACCGGCGCATGAATTCCAACAGAGAGGGGCTGTTTTTTTAAAGCACTGATTAGAGACAGAGGCTCTAATAGGCTTCAATATAGGGTGGGCTCGGGTCACAGAGAGTGCGCTCTCAGCCCACCCAGGTTGTGTTACAACAGTAAATGAATATTCGCTGTTGTAACACTGATCCTCATCCCGGCCAATCAGGAAGCCGGTTTTGACACTGGTCACCTGATTACCTGAAAGGACAGGCGATCCTATTGGATGCCTTGGAGGAGCAGGGGAGGAGCTGGAAACCTCCATGGAGGAAAGGACTCGGAGCCAAGTGGCTGCACTACGCTGCCTGATGCCTGCCACCCACCATGATGGGGTAAGCGGGGGGGGGGGTTCGAATGGGTGGTTGGTTTTGGTTGCCGCCCCCCCCAAAAAAAGAAAAACTCCAGCCGCCACTGGATTGGACACAGCCGATCAGCCGGTTTCATCTGAAATCATTGGTTGAAATCTGCTGCCAAGCTCATGCTGTGTCCAATCACGCACAGGTTGGCAGGGAGTGCGCACATGCACGCCCCAAATCAAGAAGGCAGCCTTTCATGTACATGACTGCAGTATATTTACTGTGAGCAGTCGGCAGGTGGTTAAAAAAGAAGAGATACAAAGTAAACTGAAAGATCGGATAGTAGAGAAATTGACACGCGCAATTTCCTAATAATGGAATCAAGGATCTGACCATTTGGTCAACTTGGAGACTTTTAAGCGCCGACTCTGGATGGATGCCATATGGGACCCTCTGAACACAAATATTTTACATAACAGAATTTTCTGCTTTAAGCACTCCTCGCCCCCTTAAATGCCACATTTGGCATGTCATTTTTTTGGGGGGGGGGAGTGGGAGCTTCATTAGGAGTGGGACTTCCTGTCCCACTTCCTCCTTCCACCTACGGTCCGCCTAGGCAACTCCTCCTCTACACCTAGGTGGCCCCTCCCTCTAGGCGATCTCCTGGGACACGTGACAGGTCCCAGGAGATCGCCTGTCCACTCCGGGAGCGCAGCGCGACTCGCGCATTCGCAGTGCGTGCCTGGCCGTGAAGCCGAAAGCGGTCGCGGCCGGGTTCCCAGAGTGGCAATGGAGGCGCCGGTGGAGAGGAGGGGGAGAGGAGCGACGCTCCGTTCGGCCGCATCGATGGACCGTGGAACAGGTAAGTGTCTGTTTATTAAAAGTCAGCAGCTACACTTTCTGTGGCTGCTGACTTTTAATAAACATAAAAAGCCTGGAACTCCGCTTTAAGAATTTGCACAAGCAGCACATTACTAATTACAAGAGACATTCATTTCTGCTATCTCTGAACACCTTATCAGCTTCACTGACCTCCAGACTCCCAAATACCTCAATGGAGAACAAGGAGACCAACTGTCTCTATATCCCACAACAAGACATGCCAGGGATCTGGAGAACAACAATTTGTTCCAATATAATCTTTCCTGCAACATCATTCTAGCAAGAGAAGCTGTTATTTTTGTTAAAGAACCTAACATTAGCATATAAGCATTTAGTAATGTCACTTAAAACTGCACAATCATTACTTTTTTATAAAATAGGACTCAGAGCAGGCAGCAGGGATTGTGTAGCCAATGTATTGCTTGACCCATCTATGATAATAAATGGATAGAAAAAGATTTTATCCCAAAGAGTACAAACTGATGTACAGCAATTCAGTAGTTAAAGTGGACCTTGTATTCAGTATAATAAGAGATCCATGCTAGGGAATGTGTCAGTGTAACGTTTCCTGGTATTTATGACCTTCCACCGAGATAACAATACCCCCCCCCAGACAAATGTAACATCTCCTTCCTGGATTGAGATGCTGGGTAAGAGTTGTCACAATCATATAAACCTTGTTGTCTGTGCAGTTATAGCAACCTCTCACCTTGCTGTAATAATATATTATACCATACCCTACTATACCAGTCCCTATTATACTATACTATGACACCAATATTATATCATTCTATGGCACTGTTATCTCATACTATGCCTCTATTATCCATCACATGCCTGACGAAGGGGTCCTGCATGGCACCTTACCACTGTGATGTGAGATTTTCAGCTCTGATGCTCAAATGTCCATTGTAGGCACTTTTGGCTGAGGACACGGGTCAGCATGGGCACCCTGATCGATATGCAGCTATACAGCCCGATACACAGCAAACTGCGATGCTGTGTGTGTTTTGACACCTTTCAGAACCAGCATGAGCTTTTCCTGCAATTTGAGCTCAAGTAGATCACCTCCCCACCTCCATCAATGAGCCTTCTCCCCACCTCCATCAATGAGCCTTCTCCCCACCTCCATCAATGAGCCTTCCCTCCCCACCTCCATCAATGAGCCTTCCCTCCCCCACCTCCATCAATGAGCCTTCTCCCCATCTCTATCAATGAGCCTTCCCTCCCCTCCCCACCTCCATCAATGAGCCTTCCCTCCCCACCTCCATCAATGAGCCTTCTCCCCATCTCTATCAATGAGCCTTCCCTCCCCTCCCCACCTCCATCAATGAGCCTTCCCTCCCCCACCTCCATCAATGAGCCTTCTCCCCATCTCTATCAATGAGCCTTCCCTCCCCTCCCCACCTCCATCAATGAGCCTTCCCTCCCCACCTCCATCAATGAACCTTCTCCCCATCTCTATCAATGAGCCTTCCCTCCCCTCCCCACCTCCATCAATGAGCCTTCCCTCCCCTCCCCACCTCCATCAATGAGCCTTCCCTCCCCACCTCCATCAATGAGCCTTCCCTCCCCACCTCCATCAATGAGCCTTCCCTCCCCACCTCCATCAATGAGCCTTCCCTCCCCTACCTCCATCTATAAGCCTTCTCCCCATCTCTATCAATGAGCCTCCCCTCCCCACCTCCATCAATGAGCCTTCCCTCCCCACCTCCATCAATGAGCCTTCCCTCCCCACCTCCATCAATGAGCCTTCCCTCCCCACCTCCATCAATGAGCCTCCCCTCCCCACCTCCATCAATGAGCCTTCCCTCCCCACCTCCATCAATGAGCCTTCCTTCCCCACCTCCATCTATGAGCCTTCCCTCCCCACCTCCATCAATGAGCCTTCCCTCCCCACCTCCATCAATGAGCCTTCCCTCCTCACCTCCATCAATGAGCCTTCCCTCCCACCTCCATCAATGAACCTTTCCTCCCCACCTCCATCAATGAGCCTTCCCTCCCCATCTCCATCAATGAGCCTTCCTTCCCCTCCCCACCTCCATCAACGAGCCTTACCGCCCCACCTCCATCTATGAGCCTTCCCTCCCCACCTCCATAAATGAGCCTTCACTCCCCGCCTCCATCAATGAGCCTTCCCTCCCACCTCCATCAATGAGCCTTCCCTCCCCACCTCCATCAATAAGCCTTCCCTCCCCACCTCCATCAATGAGCCTTCCCTCCCCCCACCTCCATCAATGAGCCTTCCCTCCCCACCTCCATCAATGAACCTTCCCTCCCCACCTCTATCAATGAGTCTTCCCTCCCCATCTCCATCAATGAACCTTCCCTCCCCACCTCTATCAATGAGCCTTCCCTCCCCATCTCCATCAATGAGCTTTCCCTCACCTCCCCACCTCCATCAATGTGCCTTCCCTCCCCACTTCCATCAATGAGCCTTCCCTCCCCATCTCCATCAATGAGTCTTCCCTCCCCACCTCCATCAATGAGCCTTCCCTCCCCACCTCAATCAATGAGCCTTCCCTCCCCACCTTCATCAATGATAACAAATACAAAAAAAATCTGCGCTGCCTACAATGGTGAGCAGCTACAAAAACCAATAGACAAAAGGTGAAAACAGAAATACATACATAAATTGTAGCACTAAGTAAGTACAAATGAATAAATAATGAATAAACACCAAGTGAATAAACACTCTGCTGAGTGCTAAATTGAAAAACAATAGTCCATGAAAACCATATGAAGAAAGTCTCTGAAAGGTGAAAACAATGCAAAAGTTCAATATATTGTAAATGGCGCTCCCACAATCTTGAGATGAACAAATAAAGTGAAGATGGCCACCACCAAAATAGGAGAGGCTTACCGGAAACTGTGGACCCCAAAAAACATACGTTAAAAGGGTCAATAAAGCATGGTATGTACCACTATGAAGACTGGATCATCTACTGTAGTTCCCAAACGGTCTCTCACGACACACAAATGCAGGAGGGTGAACTGCTGCTAAGTGCTCGGTCTGCTGGAGGTGTGAGTGTGATGAAGCTTCTTCAATTTTCACCTTGCTTTCAGCTCCGCTCGGGCCATGCAAAGAACTGAGCTTAGTTCTTTGCATGGCCCGAGTGGAGCTGAATAACCGTTTGGGAACTACAGTAGATGATCCAGTCTTCATAGTGGTACATACCATGCTTTATTGACCCTTTTAACGTATGTTTTTTGGGGTCCACAGTTTCCGGTAAGCCTCTCCTATTTTGGTGGTGGCCATCTTCACTTTATTTGTTCATCTCAAGATTGTGGGAGCGCCATTTACAATATATTGAACTTTTGCATTGTTTTCACCTTTCAGGGACTTTCTTTATATGGTTTTCATGGACTATTGTTTTTCGATTTAGCACTGAGCACAGTGTTTATTCACTTGGTGTTCATTCATTATTTATTCATTTGTACTTATTTAGCGCTACAATTTATGTATGTACCTTCATCAATGAGCCTTCCCTCCCCACCTCCATCAATGAGCCTTCCCTGCCCATCTTCATCAATGAGCCTTCCCTCCCCACCTCCATCAATGAGCCTTCCCTCCCCACCTCCATCAATGAGCCTTCCCTCCCCACCTCCATCAATGAGCCTTCCCTCCCCCACCTTCATCAATGAGTCTTCCTTCCCCACCTCCATCTATGAGCCTTCCCTCTAGTGCGAGTCTTTATCTCCTAATGAAATCACGTGACCGTGACGCCACGCGTAGGGACGGACAGGCACCGGAAGTGACGTTAACAGACAAGGTCTTTGCTCTAATTTACTGTCACTATGTGAGTACATTTTCATTGTTTTTAAGCAATAAATACTTTTTAAAAATACTACACTATCCTTCCCCCTTCTTTTTCCTTTATTATATATGAGATACCATACCATACCTGTTGGAAAGTAAAGATCATTTCAGTGCTTTCATGTGACCACTCTGGGAGTACTACAGCAACAAATAAGCCAGAGGAACATGGAGTGCCCCTATTATATTTATATGCTGTTGCCTCATAGCCTTAAGGTAAGAGGCCACCTGCACCAGAGTGTGTTCTCACTGACGTGTGTCTGCACAGGAAGAGGAGCAGATATCCTCATCACCTCCCTTTTGTTTGCATTTTTCACATTGAAGTTTTTTCTCTGCACAATAAGAAGAAAGATACAAAGATTTTATTCTACACTTTGCACTTTATTTTCAGTGCAATACATATCTTGCACTTTTGATTTTTTTTTGCACATTTGTTTGCACGTGTTGCTTGCACTTTTGTATCAGTTTGCACTATTGATATATATATATGGCACTTTAAAGGAATAGTCATTCATTTACCAATTTAGGAAGTGTATATTTATATATTGGATCATTATTTATTTTTGTATTTGCACATTATTTATCATTTTATGGCATTTAAAGGATTAAGGTGTTAGTCTTTTTGAATTTTCACATTTAGGAGTTGTATATTTCCATCACTATTATTTTTACAAGATCTATTCTTAACAGCGCAGCACCAACCTCTTATATTCTATAGGGAAAATTAAGTACTGTCCGTGATACTTTTTTTATTTGCACTAACATAGAATTTTTCAGGACAAGCTTTCGGGGTATGTCCCCTTCTTCAAGGTCCAAGCAGTACTGATTGGACCTTGAAGAAGGGGACATACCCCGAAAGCTTGTCCTGAAAAATTCTATGTTAGTGCAAATAAAAAAAGTATCACGGACAGTACGTAATTTTCTCTGTCACAATTGCACTAATACGGCTACAATTACGTCAAATATTCTATAGGGAGAGAGTAAGAACCCGTAGAACTGATCAGCTATTAATATTCATGACACTGCATTCTATATACCCGCAGGAACTCAGAGCCAGCCAACAGACGTCAGACAAGACACCTAAAACATGCACCTCGGGGCAAATCTAAAGAGCCACCCTTTGGCCTGCTGCAAATTCCTCCTGTCCAGGTCAGGTACTGAAAGTGCTGAAGACAAAGTCAGGTAATTAGCATCTTTAGGAATGGCAGCCTACGCCTCCCCGGAACAGCTTTCATTTAAATACTACTAGTTTAACCGCCTGAAACCTGCACAGTGTCCTGCAGAGCAGAAATCAGGCTGAAAGTGGGCAGTTCTGCATTGTGAGCCAATCAGATGATGCTGCATTACACAGTGTGGTTGGCTTAACATGTTTCAGGCACTGGGACCCTGGAAGGGGAGATGCTTATGCAGCTTATAGACCTCAGAAACATAATAAATAATATGAGCGACAAAAGTCGTGAAACGCGTAGAGCTACCAATTCATGCTTCTTAAATGCATAAATACCATATACAATATTGTAGAACATTTTTTGTATGTCTGTACAATTGGGTCCTCACTCAGTTTATATGTTTCCCTTTCCAAACTTAGTCTGTGTGATGTATATGCACATCAATCTACACTTCACTAATGGAATTTATAGTCATGGACGGTGCATTAGGTGAAAGAAATCATTAAAAAACTTTTTTATGATACCAGATACTTCAGACTTTTTGCTATGTTTTGCCAACCCGAACCCTTTCCCGCACATGCTTCATTCAAAGTCCCGCTCTCTTTTGTTTTTTTCTTTCATCAATAATTAATAATAAATAAATAATAATAATAAATAATAATATTAATAATACATTTTCAGACTCCGGTAAGAAGATAGGTGACACAGGAAGCTGCGGAAATGAAGCACCCGTATCATCTGCTGGCTATGCTGTCTGGCAGGGCTGCCTGGATTAAAAACTGGCCAAGCAGAATCACAGCTCTTTTGGCAGGTAAATGGTTTGCATACAAGATTTTAGGCTTACAGCTCAGCTCTGGGTTCCAGGACCCCTTCCCAACCTTGGAGCATTTAATGTTTGATATGCTTGAGGCTGATTATGTAATGCACGGTGTCCTCGTCCTGATCTTCTCCAACTGTGGGCTGATCCTTTCAGAAGAGAGGTCTTTGCATAGTCCAGGGCGTCATTCAGCCTTGAGAGCAGGGGTCTGCAAACTTTCTAAACTGAGGGCCAGTTTACTGTCCTTCAGACTTTAGGGGGGCCGGACTAGGGTTATTGGGAGTACAAAATGTCCCAGTGTCGGTGGTATTAAACAATCCCCCATTACTGGTGTCAGTGGGAGGGATTGTGCCCCATCATTGGTGTCATTGGGAGGAATTGTGCCCCATCGTTGGGAGGAATTGTGCCCCATCGTTGGGAGGAATTGTGCCCCATCGTTGGCAGGAATTGTGCCTAATTGTTGGCAGGAATTGTGCCCCATTGTTGGTGTCATTGGGAGTTTTTATGCCCCATCATTAGGAGTAATTGTCCCCCATCATTGGAAGGAAGTGTGCCCCATCATTAAGAGGAATTGTGCCCCATCATTGGGAGGAATTGTGCCCCCTTGTTGGCAGGAATTGTGCCCCATTGTTGGCTGGAATTGTGCCCCATTGTTGGCTGGAATTGTGCCCCATTGTTGGCTGGAATTGTGCCCCATTGTTGGTGTCATTGGGAGGAAATGTGCCCCACCATTGGTGTTATTTGTCCCCATTGTTGGGTGTCATTGGGAGAAATTGTGCCCCATCATTGGGAGGAATTGTGCCCCCATCATTGGGAGGAATTGTGCCCCATCATTGGGAGGAATTGTGCCCCCATCATTGGGCGGAATTGTGCTCCATCATTGGGAGGAATTGTGCACCATTGTTAGCAGGAATTGTGCCCCATTGTTGGCAGGAATTGTGCCCCATTGTTGGCAGGAATTGTGCCCCATTGTTGGCAGGAATTGGGAGGAAATGTGCTCCATCATTGGTGTTATTGGGCCTCATTGTTGGTGTCATTGGGAGGAATTGAGCCCCATCATTGTTGTCACTGGGCCCATTGTTGGCGTCATTGGAAGGAATTGTGCCCCTTTATTGGTTGTCATTGGGCCCCATTGTTGATATCAATGGAAGGATCTGTGCCCCATCATTGGTTTTATTGGGCCCCATTGTTGCTGTCAAAACTGTGCCCCATTGTTGAAGTAATTGGAAGGAATTGTGCCCCATCGTTGGTATCGCTGGGGGGGGGGAGGTGTGCCCTTCATTGGTGTCAGTGAATAAAATAGCACCCCAAGGGCCAGATAAAAGCAAGCAAAGGGCCGCAGTTTGGAGACCACTGGCCTAGAGGACTGAGGACATCTAGTGATAGAGAAAAGGTACTGTGGGGCGATTGCTTTACTTTTTTTTTTTTTATTAAAGAGAGCCTGCAGGGCCTCATGGACCTGTTCTTTAAAGAGAGCCCCTCCTCCTCTTTAAGGGGCAGGTCATTTACACCCTGCACTCACAGTATGCCCACAGTCTTTCAGGATGAATAATTGCTGAGGGCTTCACTCAACTTGAAAGACTGAGGACACCTAGTGACAGAGAAGAGGTACTGAGGGGGAATGGCTTTTCCTTTTTGCATAAAAATAAAAAATAAGAAAAATATTGTCCACGTTTGCATAAATAAGCGTAGGAAAAGTATATTATTACATTATAAACCATTATAAAGTAGAATATTATAAAGAGAGGAGTTACCGCTCAGATGTGACTGCTGATCTTGCTCACTAGATCCAGAGCCGTGGGTGCAGGCAATTGCATATGATAATGCAGGAACTGAAGAAAATGCTTGGATAGCTGCACTCCCAAGAAAATTGGTTCTTCATTTAAAACAACGAGGTCACACAACACATGTCACAGCAAAAACACAGCAAAGGGAACTGACGCGTTTCGCACTGCGATTCAGTGCTTATTCATAGCTCGCAGTGCGAAACGCGTCTGCTCCCTTTGCTGTGTTTTTGCTGTGACATGTGTTGTGTGACCTTGTTTTTTTAAATAAAGAACCAATTTTCTTGGAGTGCGGCTATCCAAGCATTTTCTTCAGTTCCTGCATTAGAATATTATAAAGTATAATAAAATATAAAGAATAATATTATATTATAAAGCATTAAACAAATATAAAGTAGATCATTATAGTAAAAAGAATAAAATATAAAGTAGAATAAAATATAAAGTAGAATATTAAATTATAAAGTATTATATTATAAAGAATAATAAAAGATAAAGAATAATATTATATTATAAAATATAAAGTAGATTATTATAGTAAAAAGTATAATAAAATATAAATTAGAATATTAAATTATAAAGTATTATAAAATATAAAGTAGATCATTATAGTAAAAATAATAAAATATAAAGTAGAATAAAATATAAAGTAGAATACTAAATTATAAAGTATTATATTATAAAGTATAATAAAAGATAAAGAATAATATTATATTATAAAGTATTATAAAATATAAAGTAGATTATTATAGTAAAAAGTATAATAAAATATAAATTAGAATATTAAATTATAAAGTATTATAAAATATAAAGTAGAATATTATATTATAAAGTATAATAAAATATAAAAAATAATATTATATTATAAAGTATTATAAAATATAAATGATATTATTATAGTATAAAGTATAATACAATATAAAGTAGAATATATTATTATAATTATAAAGTAAAATAAAATATAAAATTATAAAATGTAAAGTATTATAAAATATAATATTATAAAATATTATTATAAAATTAAATATATTATATTATGTAATATATTCCTGATAGCATTTTCCTCATTGTCATAGTGATTCAATAGCTTCACTACTTTCTGAGTCACTGATCTGGATATAGATTGGAAAACTAATTGTGATATTTCTGATCTCTATAGTTTTATGCTGTACTCTATATTAGTTTTGATCAAATATTGTGTGGCTCAGAACAGTAGGAAACAAAGTTTTACTCTATATTAACCTCTTCCCGACCCACGCACGAACTTATACGTCGACAGAATGGCACGGCTGGGCAAATGGGCGTATATATACGTCCCCTTTAATTCGCCGCCGCGTAGTCGACCCTGTCGCGAGCTCCTTGACCGTACCCGTTATTACCCGCGGACTCGATGTACGCCAGTGTCCCGCGATCGGGTCACAGAGCTGAAGAACAGGGAGATATCAGTGTAAACACAACATCTCCCCGTTCTTCCTAGTGATACCGACACTGATCGTCTGTTCCCTGTCATCGAGAACAGCGATCAGTGACGTGTCACTCGTAGCCACGCCCCCTAACAGTTAGAATCCCTCCCTAGGACACACTTAACCCCTTCATTTATAAAATATAAATGATATTATTATAGTATAAAGTATAATACAATATAAAGTAGAATATATTATTATAATTATAAAGTAAAATAAAATATAAAATTATAAAATGTAAAGTATTATAAAATATAATATTATAAAATATTATTATAAAATGTAATATTATATTATATTATGTAATATATTCCTGATAGTATTTTCCCTACAGGTTAACCCCTTCACTGCCAATGTCATTTTTACAGTAATCAGTGCATTTTTATAGCACTGATCGCTGTAAAAATGACAATGGTCCCAAAAATGTGTCAAAAGTGTCCGATGTGTCCGCCATAATGTCGCAGTCACGATAAAAAGCGCTGATCGCTGCCATTACTAGTAAAAAAAAAAATTATTAATAAAAATGCCAGAAAACGTTCCCCTATTTTGTAGACGCTATAACTTTTGCGCAAACCAATCAATAAACCCTTTTTGCAAGTTTTTTTACCAAAAATATGTAGAAAAATACGTATCAGACTAAACTCAGGAAAAAAATTTTTTTTTATATATTTTTTGGGGATCTTTATTATAGCAAAAAGTAAAAAATATAGATTTTTTTTCAAAATTGTCGCTCTATTTTTGTTTATAGAGCAAAAAATTAAAACCGCAGATGTGATCAAATACCACCAAAAGAAAGCTCTATTTGTGGGGAAAAAAATACGTCAATTTTGTTTGGGAGCCACGTCGCACGACCGCGCAATTGTCAGTCGAATCGACGCAGTGCCGAATCACAAAAATTGGCCTGGTCTTTGGCCAGCCAAATGGTCCGGGGCTGAAGTGGTTAAGGTTTGAAGTACTAAAGAAATAGAAGCTGTTCACCTGAGTAGTCGATGCATACATTGAAAAGTGAATGTTAGGAAATAATGTGAAGCCGGTTAACTTCCTTACTGGGCCATAGTAATATGACGCCAGCAGGAACCTTCTCTACCTCCGGGTGGACGTCATATGACGTCCGTGCTTCCCGGCCGTCTAGGGGGCGCAAGCACACGCGCCGCATCGCTCGGGACCCGGTGCGCGTGCCCGGCGGCCGCGATGTTCGCTGGGCACCCGCGATTGCCCGTGATCACAGCAGGACCGTGGATCTGTGTGTGTAATGATGGGGTGTAAACACACAGATCCATGTCCTGTCAGAGGAGAGGAGACGGATGGTGTGTTCCCAGTAGTGATGAGCCGAACACCCCCGGGTTCGGTTCGCACCAGAACCCGCGAACGGACCGAAAGTTCGTACGAACATTAGAACCCTATTAAATACAATGGATGCGAACGTTCGAATTCTAAAGTGCTAATTATAACGACTATTATGCATGTTATTGTCCTAAAAAGGGTTTGGGAACCCGGGTTGTGCACCAGGGGACATGTATCAATGCAAAAAGAAGTTTTAAAAACGGTCGTTTTTCGGGAGCAGTCATTTTAATGATGCATAAAGTGAAAAAAAAAGTCAAATATTCCTTTAAATATCGTACCTGGGGGGTGTCTAAAGTATGCCTGTGAAGTGCCACGTGTTTCCCGTGTTTAGAACTGTCCCTGCACAAAATGACACTTCTAAAGGAAAAAAAAGCCATTTAAAACTGCTTGCGGCTTTAATGTAATGTCTGGTCCCGGTAATATGGATGAAAATCTTTAAGAAAAATGGCATAGCTACCCCATGACCCCCCCCCCCCCCTACCCCAGCCCATTACCAGCCCCTTTGGGTCTTGTATGGATATTAAGGGGAACCCCGCACATAAAATAAAAAAGGCCCTATATACTCTGAACAGCCGTATACAGGCGGTGCATACAAGACAGGGACTGTAGGTTTGTTCTTATGTAGAATCTGTTTGTAATTTTGAACAGGTACATTGTTTAAGTGTAGCTCCAGCCCAAAAATCTATTTTTAAACTTTTTGGAAAACATAGGTAAGGGTTATCACCCCTGTAACATTTGTTTTGCTGTCTGTGACCCTGTTCAGAACATTTCACCTCACTTTCCGTCCCAATGACAACTGTTTTTGAAATGTGGTGTTTTTCTTGAAACAAGGATTGGTGATAAAGCATCAGTACAGAGGAGACACCTTTCTCCCATATTAATTCTTACAGGAGAGAATTTTCCTTCCTAGGGGTAGATTTCCTCTCACTTCCTGTTGTCTTCTTGCGTTTGCAAGTAGGAGTCGTTTGTAAGTTGGATGTTTGAAAGTAGGGACCTGCCGTATATACTCTGCAGAAATTGGCCCCTTAGGTGTTGGTGTTGGCACAACACTGTAAGCACTCACAGTTACTCTTGGTTGGTGCTGGAACGCCCTGCTGTCAACTATTATATCAGGAATTGTAATTACATATAATTGTTGAACAGTGGTAGTAAAAATTGGGCCTTTGATGGTGGTGCTGGTGCCACAACACTGTAAGCCCTGACAGTTACTCTTGGTGGGTGCAGCAATGGGCCCTGCTGTGAATTATTAGATCAAGAATTGTAATTGCATGCCCCTGTTGAACAGGGGCTGAAAAATTGGGCCTTTCGTGGTGGTGGTGGTGGTGGTGGTGTTGCCACAACACTGTAAGCCCTCAGAGTTACTCTTGGTGGGTGCAGGAATGGGCCCTGCTGTGAATTATTAGATCAAGAATTGTAATTACATGCCCCTGTTGAACAGGGGCTGAAAAATTGGGCCTTAGGCACTGGTGGCACAACACTACAACCCCTCACAGATACTGTACTTGGAGCACAGCAATGAGCCCTGTTGCAAAGTATTGCATCAAAAATTTTAATTACACGCCCCTGTTAAACAGGGGCTGAAAAATTGGGCCTTAGCCACTGGTGGCGTCACCCATAAACCAAAATGATCTTCCAAGCTATCATCATTAATCGTATCATTGAGGAGGAGGAGGAGGATAGCCAGTCAACATAACAGCACAGGCACTCAGCATCAGCATCAGTCTTGAAGGGATGTGACATTTTAAAATCAATTAGTCTGTTATATCAGCATCTGGTGTCTGGTAGCTGGTGGTGATGCAAGACTGGTTCATCTTGATGAAAGTCAGTCGATCAACCGAGTCGGTGGACAGGCACACCCTGTGATCCGTGACAAATCCTCCAGCAGCACTGAATGTGCGTTCTGAAAGAACGCTGGATGCAGGACAGGCCAGTAGCTCAATTGCATACTGTGCAAGCTCTGGCCAGTGATCCATCCTCAAGACCCAGTAAGCCAGAGGATTTTCGGTGGGGAAGGTGTCCAAGTCTGACCTTGCCCCTAGGTATTCCTGGACTATGTATATCAGACGCTGGCGATGGTTGCTGGAACCGATCATACTTTGGGGCTGCGGACTAAAGAATTGTCTGAACGCATCGGTCAGACGGCCACCTTCCCCACCGCTCCTTCTTTGACTGCCCGAAGCCTCAGCAACTCGTTGTCCAGGACCAGGAGTTTGTAACCTCCCAGTCTCTGGGAACGCGTTGCACAGACCTTTCTGCAAGGCCTCCCGGAGTTGTCTCATCCTCTGCTCCCTCTGCGACGGTACGATAAGGTCCGCAACCTTACCCTTGTACCGTGGATCAAGGAGAGTGGCAAGCCAGTAATGGTCCCTCTCCTTGATCCGAAGAATACGAGGATCCTTCCGCAGACTTTGCAGGATCAGGGAGGCCATGCAGCGTAGGTTAGCTGAGGCATTCAGTCCGGAGTCCTCTGGGTCACTAAGGACGACATGATCCGCAGCCACCTCCTCCCAGCCACGTACAAGTCCACTGGTTTCTTGGGACTGTAAATCATCCCTAAAAGACTGCTGCTGATGATGCTGAGTGCCAGCCTCCACCTCCATGCTGACACAATCCTCCTCCTCCTCCTCCTCCTCTTCCTGTGCGATGGGTGGGACAGAAGGAACACTGTCTGGGTAAAGGGGGCCTTGAGAGGCAAGGAAGTCCTCCTCTTCCTGCCTCTGTTCTGCCTCAAGTGCCCTGTCCATTATTCCACGCAGCGTGTGCTCCAACAGGTGGACAAGAGGTACAGTGTCACTGATGCATGCACTGTCACTGCTCACCATCCTCGTGGCCTCCTCAAATGGTGCCAGGACAGTGCATGCATCCCTGATCATGCCCCACTGGCGTGGTGAAAAAAACCCGAGCTCCCCTGACCCTGTCCTGGTGCCGTAGTCGCACAGGTACTCATTGATGGCCCTCTGCTGCGTGTGCAGCCGCTGCAGCATGGCCAACGTTGAGTTCCACCTGGTGGGCATGTCACATATAAGGCGGTTCTTGGGCAGGTTCAACTCCTTTTGCAGCTCAGCCAGGCGAGCACTGGCATTATAAGATCTGCGGAAATGCACACAGACTTTCCTGGCCTGCCTCAGGACATCCTGTAAGCCCGGGTACCTGCCCAAGAACCGCTGCACCACCAGGTTAAGGACGTGAGCCATACAGGGCACATGGGTCAGTTGTCCCTGTCGGAGGGCGGAGAGGAGGTTGGTGCCATTGTCGCAAACCACCATTCCTGGCTTAAGCTGGCGTGGCGTCAACCACCTCTCGGCCTGCCCCTGCAGAGCAGACAGGACCTCTGCCCCAGTGTGGCTCCTGTCCCCCAAACACACCAGCGCAAGCACGGCATGGCATCTTTTTGCCTGCGTACTTGCGTAGCCCCTTGAACGCCTACGGAGCACTGCTGGTTCAGAGGACAAAGCACAGGAAGAGGCCATGGAGGAAGAAGAAGAGGAGGGGGTGGAGGAGAGAGGTGTGTCACAACCAGTAGTAGCATTTTGGAGGCGTGGCGGTGGAACAACCTCCAACACTACTGCACCTTGTCCTGCATCCTTCCCAGCTGCCAAAAGAGTGACCCAATGGGCCGTGAAAGAAAGGTAACGTCCCTGTCCATGCCTGCTGGACCATGAGTCAGCGGTAATATGCACCTTACCACTGACCGCCCTGTCCAGCGAGGCCAAGACATTGCCTTCCACATGCCTGTAGAGAGCCGGAATCGCCTTCCGTGCGAAAAAGTGGCGTTTGGGAACCTGCCATTGAGGAACCGCACATTGCACAAACTCACGGAAGGGGGCCGAGTCTACCAACTGAAAAGGCAGCAGTTGAAGCGCTAGCAATTTAGCCAAGCTAGCATTCAACCGCTGGGCATGTGGATGGCTGGGAGTGAACTTCTTTCGACGGTCCAGCAGCTGGGGCAGGGAAATTTGCCTGCTAGAATCGGACGTTGGTGTACTGCTAGCAGAGTGCCCGCAAGTACTTGGCTGTGACACACCTAATTCTACACCTTCATTCCTCTCAGAGCAGGTTTCAGAGAGGAGTGAAGGTATAGTGGGGTTGGAGATCCCAGCTGATGCGGTGCAAGAAGAGGTCTGCTTTGTTCTTTGGTGTGGGTCTTTAAGGTAGGCTTGCCAACGAGCTGCATGGCAGGTCATAATATGTCTGATCAAGCATGTGGTGCCCAAGCGGCTGATGTTTTGGCCACGCGATATACGCTTGAGACATATGTTGCAAACAGCAGCTGTGCGATCTGATGCACTCGCCTCAAAAAAGGCCCACACCAAAGAACTTTTTGAATGACAGGCAGAGGCAGCGCCCTGCACAGGCGGAGCTCTGCGGTGTGATTCCGTCGGTGTGCTGCCCATACACTGGCCACTCAAGGGCATCCTGCCTCGTTGGAGATGTGCCTCCTCCTCATCATCCTCCTCCTCCTCCTCTCTCCTATTAGGCACCCACGTGGAGTCAGTGACCTCATCATCCCCTCCCTCCTCATCACTGGAGCCAATCTGGCAGTATGCTGCAGCTGCTGGAGCATGACTGCCAGATTGGTGTCCTTCTTGAGCATCCCCTCTCTCTGCTCTCACGCTGCTGCCTTCCTGTAGCTGGGTATCATCATCAGATCCTTCGAAACGCTGGGCATCCTCCTGGAGCATGTACCCAACACTGTGCTCAAACAGTTCGGGGGACTCCTCAGGAGGAGGACATGGTGGGTCTAGGGAAGGATTGACTAATGAAGATAATGATACCAGAGAAGAGGACGCTTTGGCAGCTGCTTTGCCAGTACCCTGAGCCTGGGTGAGAGAGGATGAGGAGGATGAGGTGGGCTTGGTCATCCACTCTACCAAGTCTTCGGCATGATGTGGCTCAACATGTCCAGCTGCCGAAAAGAAGGACAAGCGTGTCCCATGGCCATGTGCTGATGACAATGCACCGCGTCCACGACCAGCACTGTTGCCCCCAGACACAGAGCCTGCTTGCCCTCTTTTTTTGCCTCCTGACTGTCTGCCTCTCCTTGTTTGCCTTCCAGACATTTTAATGGATGGCCTGCAGGGAGATGGGAAAAAGAGCAATAAGGGCTACCTTCAGTTGTATACTGTGCAGGAGGCTTAGCAACAATGACACTGACACTGTCCCCTGCCTATCCTTCTCTGTCCCTAAACACAAGGATTGAAAATATGGTTCAGCAAAATTGGTTTAGAACAGAATAGCACACTGACACTTTCCCTCACTGTCCTACTCTGTCCCTCCCTACAAACAAGATTTAGCACAGAATAGCACACTGATAATTGCCACGAGTGTCCTTCTCTGTCCCTAAACTCAAGGATTTGAAATATGGAACAGCAAAATTGGTTTAGAACAGAATAGCACACTGTCAGTTTCACTCACTGTACCTCTCTGTCCCTAAACTCAAGGATTGAAAATATGGAACAGCAAAATTGGTTTAGAACAGAATAGCACACTGACACTTTCCCTCACTGTCCTACTCTGTCCCTCCCTACAAACAAGATTTAGCACAGAATAGCACACTGATAATTTCCACGAGTGTCCTTCTCTGTCCCTAAACTCAAGGATTGAAAATATGGAACAGCAAAATTGGTTTAGAACAGAATAGCACACTGACACTTTCCCTCACTGTACCTCTCTGTCCCTAAACTCAAGGATTGACAATATGGTTCAGCAAGATTGGTTTAGAACAGAATAGCACACTGACACTTTCCCTCACTGTCCTACTCTGTCCCTATAAACAAGGTTTAGCACAGAATAACACACTGTCACTGACACTCTCCCTACCTATCCTTATTTGTCCCTAAACACAAGGAATCCAGGATTAGTAAAGGAAAAAAAATGACTCTGTCCCTGCCTATGCTTCTCTTTCCCTGCTCCGGAACACACTACACTAGGCCGCCGCGCTGGCGGCCTTTTATAGTGTGGGGCGTGTACTAAACCCCCTCATCCTGCCTGTGGCCAATCATTGCTCTCCTCGCTGCCGGCACTGTGATTGGCCAAGCATGCGGGGTCACAGTGCATGCTTGGCCAATCACAGCGCCTGGATGACACTGCGATGGCGTAGTGCATTGTGGGCCGTTCGCGTCACTCGAATTTGGCGCGAACGGCCCAAATCGTTCGATCTTCGTCGAACGATCGAACAGCCGATGTTCGAGTCGAACGTATGTTCGACTCGAACACGAAGCTCATCCCTACTAGTGATATAAAGATCTATATAGAGGAATCACATAGTTGCCAACAGTCACGGATTGGCCGGGACGTTCCCGGGATTCAAACCCTTTTCCCGGATTTATTTTGTCCCGGCCAATGTCCCGGCCAATCCGATTTTTCCCGTTTCCCCCGAATTTGGACGCCGCAGGCCGCCGCCGCTAGAGGTCCACGGCTGGCGGAGACAATGTCTCGGCCGGCCGCCATGTTCAAGGAGACCAAAACACGGATGTAGTACAATAGAAAATAAAGCCGCTGCGGCGCCGCCCACACCCCGCACCTCCCCGGGGGTGGGCGGCGCCGCAGCAGCTTTATCTTCTATTGTACTACATCTGTGTTTTGGCTGGCCGGCCGGCCACCCCCCCGCCCCGCCCCGCCCCGCTGCAGGTCTGTCTGTAATGGAAAGGGGCGGGGTCGGCAGCGCCACAGCTTAATTTTTTTTTTTTTTGCAGCCACACTGTCGGCTCCGCCTCTATTTTGTTCCCCTTCGGGGAAGGGGAAACAATAATGGCGGCCGAGACAGGAGACGCCTGTGGTTAAGGGGGGACTCCGCTGGGGATGCCTGTGGTAAGGGGGGACTCCGCTGGGAACGCCTGAGGTAAGGGGGGACTCCGCTGGGGACACTTGATGTAAGGGGGACTCCACTGGGGACGCCTGATGTAAGGGGGGACTCCGCTGGGGACGCCTGATGTAAGGGGGGACTCCGCTGGGGACGCCTGATGTAAGGGGGGACTCCGCTGGGGACGCCTGATGTAAGGGGGGACTCCGCTGGGGACGCCTGATGTAAGGGGGACTCTGCTGGGTACGCCTGATGTAAGGAAGGACTCCGCTGGGTACGCCTGATGTAAGGAGGGACTCCTCTGGGGACGCCTGATGTAAGGAGGGACTCCGCTGGGGACGCCTGATGTAAGGAGGGACTCCTCTGGGGACACTTGATGTAAGGGGGGACTCCACTGGGGACGCCTGATGTAAGGGGGGACTCCGCTGGGGACGCCTGATGTAAGGGGGAACGCCTGATGTAAGGGGGACTCCTCTGGGTACACCTGATGTAAGGAAGGACTCCGCTGGGTACGCCTGATGTAAGGAGGGACTCCTCTGGGGACGCCTGATGTAAGGAGGGACTCCCCTGTGGACACCTGATGGCATCTGGTGGCAGGCGACGTGGCAGGTGACACACTCGGGGCTAACACTGATTCGGCATTTTGGTGAGTTGAATGATTTCATTAAAATGTAATAAGAGAAATAATGCACTTCAGTCATCCTGACACCCTAACAACCGTGGTGCCGGGATGATTAAAGAGCTAACACCAGATGTTTGGATTATCTTTATCTGTTGATTGTTAAACTCTGGAATACACATATTTCTATTATGGTGTAGGATCTGGGCCTGCTGTCCTTCCATCCTTCCTTCTCTTTCCTTCCCTCCCTCTTTCTTTCTCCCTTCATCCCTCATTCATCTCAGACTTTAACCACACCCCCTTTGAGCCACGCTCATTTAAGCCACTTCCACTACCCGCGTAAACCACGCCCACGCTTCATGCGCCACTTTTTTCTCCTAAAGTATAACACGCCTTCAAATGAATGCCCCACCCCCTAATTATACCAAGGCTCCACCTACATGCGAAAAAGTGTCACGGATTTTTTTTTTGCAATGTTGGCAACTATGGAATCAGGACCCCCTTCCTCCTGCTGGTGTTCCCTCTAGTGATATAAAGATCTATATAGAGGAATCAGGACCTCCTTCCTCCTGCTGGTGTTCCCTCTAGTGATATAAAGATCTATATAGAAGAATCAGGACCCCCTTCCTCCTGCTGGTGTTCCCTCTAGTGATATAAAGATCTATATAGAGGAATCAGGACCCCCTTCCTCCTGCTGGTGTTCCCTCTAGTGATATAAAGATCTATATAGAGGGATCAGGACCTCCTTCCTCCTGCTGGTGACCCCTCTAGAGATATAAAGATCTATATAGAGGAATCAGGACCTCCTTCCTCCTGCTGGTGATCCCTCTAGTGATATAAAGATCTATATAGAGGGATCAGGACCTCCTTCCTCCTGCTGGTGACCCCTCTAGAGATATAAAGATCTATATAGAGGAATCAGGACCTCCTTCCTCCTGCTGGTGATCCCTCTAGTGATATAAAGATCTATATAGAGGGATCAGGACCTCCTTCCTCCTGCTGGTGACCCCTCTAGTGATATAAAGATCTATATAGAGGAATCAGGACCCCATTGACAAACACACTCCACTATCTATCCGTTAGCCAACTGCCTATCCACATGTAGCGCTACCCCCAGTTAAGAGAGCCGCTGGTTTGATTTCGGGCCCTGAGTACAGCTCCACCAACCCCCAGCAATCTTGTCAAGTTTCCTATGGCACAGTTAGTCTAGGGATGGTATCTATCACAATCTATACCTGATTGTACACACCCCAACTTTCCTTCTTTAATAGCTTTGCACTATGTGCAATGATAACACAATGATAGCAAGTGGTAAAATATAATTGATTTACTTTAGTTTAAAAGGCATGGGTTAAAACATAACACGTAACTTGCGTACAGAGCCCTGCAGCAATAGGTATAACTCACAATAATAGCACAACGCGGTCATCCACCACGCGCAGCTATTATTATCTACACGCCCTATGGCGCACTAAGCAATATTCTATCTCCCTTCCCTGGTCAGGCCTGACACAGAATTAACCCCCAGTCTTTAGGATAATAATTTCTTCGCATGCAAACTTGAAATGGTGGTGCACGTTCAGGAACAATACTTGTAATCCACAAAGTAGGCAATCACAAGGAACACTTTACTGGAGACCCTTTAACTCTTCCCTGCTACTCGTCTCCAGTGGAACAGCAAATAGAGGACCGGTGGGCCAAGGCAGTCTATAGGCCTAAACACAGTACCGAGTATTAAATTGAGCAGGTGCTCGCTCACCACTCCGGACGCGATCCCAGTCCGTGGACTTCCACCTGCTGTGTCTCCGCACACAGCGTCCGCAACGGTCCAATTGATGTCCATGGTAAGCAAAGTCAGATGCCACCCAGGCTCCGCAGTGGGGTGGAAGGCTCTTCGGAAGTTGCGCAAGGCCCCAGGCTTCAGGCCCTGCACTCCAGCTGATCCGCACAGGAAGACCAGTCAGCAGCCGCGCGGTGTCCCAAAGAGACCGAGCTTAGCCTCGCCTCCTCCTTTTATCTCCCTCCCACAAGTCTCTGCGGTGGCAACATTGCACCCTGGGTGCCAAACGAAACTCTGGGAAATGCAGTCCCAGGAGTCTTAAAGGAGACCCCGCTACACACAGAACTACCCAAGGGTTAAATCCTAGCTTGTACAGCAAATATTTGGGGTCAAACTGTAATCTACTGAAGCTTGGCAATGCTGTTAATGCTCTACAGACCGAGCAGAACTGGATTACTGCTGACTCAGTACCCGGCTGGTTTCTGACTTCTCTGTCCTTGCGTACCGGCAAGTACTCACATGTGTACATTCCCATGCAGGCTCCTGCAGCTGATCATGTGCAAGCTAACAGAGCAAGCACCGACCTGCAAGTGCGCATGGGGGGTGTATCCATGATTGTGGGTACGTCATTGTTCAATTCCAAGTCTAAACAAAATCTGTATACATTTTTTTTGTCTATTTTCTCTTTTTATTATTATGTTCAGGACTAAAAAAAAAACAACAAATTGAGCTTTCAAAGAATTTATATGGTTTACCCACTTCAGCTCCTTTCCGGAGTTGAAGTGGGTAAACAATATACGTTTTTTCACCTCCCACATCTAAAATAAGGAAATCAACAACCTCTTTTCATGGAAAAAAAGTTTATTTAACCACTGGACCTCTGGAAGGGTTTACCTCCTTCATGACCAGGGCATTTTTTCTTTTGCTATTCAGCGCTACACTACTTTAACCACTTAAGCCCCGGACCAATACGCAGCATAAAGACCAGGCCCCTTTTTGCGATTCGGCACTGCGTCACTTTAACTGACAATTGTGCAGTCGTGCGACGTGGCTCCCAAACAAAATTGACGTCCTTTTTTTACCCACAAATAGAGCTTTCTTTTGGTGGTATTTGATCACCTCTGCGGTTTTTATTTTTTGCGCTATAAACAAAAATAGAGCGACAATTTTGAAAAAAAAAAAATCGATATTTTTTACTTTTTGCTATAATAAATATCCCCCAAAAATATATAAAAAAAACCATTTTTTTTCCTCAGTTTAGGCCGATACGTATTCTTCTACATATTTTTGGTAAAAAAAAAAATCGCAATCGACGTTTATTGATTGGTTTGCGCAAAAGTTATAGCGTTTACAAAATAGGGGATAGTTTTATGGCATTTTTATATATATATATTTTTTTACTAGTAATGGCGGCGATCAGCGATTTTTTTTTTTGTGACTGCGACATTATGGCGGACACATCGGACACTTTTGACACATTTTTGGGACCATTGTAATTTTTACAGCGATCAGTGCAATAAAAATGAACTGGTTACTGTAAAAATGACACTGGCAGTGAAGGGGTTAACCACTAGGGGTGCTGACGGGGTTAAGTGTACCTAGGGGAGTGATTACTACTGTGTGGGGGCGTGGCTACGAGTGACACGTGACCGATCTCTGCTCTGATTACACAGAGTGGAGATCGGTGACATTGTCAGTAGGGGATAAAGAGGAAAAAATAAAAAATATGGACAGCCGCACTCCAAAAAACCTTTGACGGTCGCCTTTATTGTAAAAAGATGTTTCACACTGAAGGTCAGTGCTTAATCATAGCTATGATTAAGCACTGACCTTCAGTGTGAAACATGTAAGCAGTTACCCTGGCTATGCTGTGATGAATTTTGGTGTATTTTCCATCTTTTTACAATAAAGGCGACCGTCAAAGGTTTTTTGGAGTGCGGCTGTCCATATTTTTTATTTTTTCCTCTTTATATGCTACGTGCATTGCTGGCACCCACGGTAGTCCTGTCATTACGGATTGTTGGAGTGTATCCACCTGGAGCGGTAAAAATCTCTCATTGTCAGTAGGGGAGCGGGGAGATGTTGTGTTTACACTAACATCTCCCCGCTCCATGCCTCCATGAGACGATCGCGGGGATTCCCGCGGCGATCGAGTCCGCGGGACCCGCGGTCCGACTCACAGGGAAGGCAGGGGGGTCGTGCGCGACCCCGATGACGGGCAGTTAAAGGGGACGTACAGGTACGTGATTGTGCCTGTACGAGCCATTCTGCCGACGTATATATACAGTGGCTGGTCCTTAAGTGGTTAACTGGCGATTGCGCGGTCATGAACCACTGTACCCAAATGAAAGGTTTTTTTTGGGGTACCTTTTGTTATTCTGAAAAAAATTGCTGTTTGTTTGTCGGTGTCCATGTGCTTCAGTGAATGTGAATGAGAGTGACTTTCGAATTGTCAATCAGCTGCTGCACCTGCAGGACTCTAATGAGGAAAGTGACAAGGTCTGCACCCCTTTGGATGACGGGATTTCACTTTGGGAGTATCTCACCCAAAATTAATTTTTTTTTTGTAGGGGATGCCCAAAATCTGACTTGTATCTAAGTGCAGACTTCTGGGAAAATCAGAGAGCCAATCACACAAGCAGGAAATGACATTTCTGGGGGGGGGGGGGCGGAAATACACCATCTGTGTACAGAGCGCATACTACATTTTACAGAAAATCACAGCGGCTGCAGATTGAAGAGGAAAGGTAATTTTAATAACATTTACTGTATTTATTGGCGTATAACACTCACTTTTTCTCCCTGAAAATCGGTTACAAATAGTGTGCGTGTTATACGCCGATACTGCAATTTGGGCTGCCTCAGAGAGAACGGGGAGGGGGGGACGAGCGCCGTCAGATTACATACAGCGAGAATCTCCTGTTTACTCAGCGGCCTCTGTAATAGGAAGTCCCGTCTCCTGGGCCAGCATTGGACCAGTGTTCTGTCTATCATGGAAGCCGGTCCAGGAGGCGGGACTTTGTATTAAAGAGGCCGCAGAGTAAACAGGAATTTCTTGCTGTATGTAAATCTGACGGCGCTCATCCCGCTGATCAAGCTGCACCGATGGGCAATTTTGAGGCTGCAGATGGGCATTGATCAGGCTGCATTGATGGGCACTGACCCTTATTGTGCTTCAAAGTTATTTACCGTATATAAAATGTAAGTTTTTTTCTCCTGAAACTTCCCTCTTAAAATGAAGATGTGTGTTATACGCCTGTGCGTGTTATATGCCGATAAATACGGTATATACAATGTAACTTTTGTAGCAATTGCATTCACTATATTATTTTAAAAAGCTCTGTCCTTGAAGAATTCCCCTCCTCCACCGTCGTCACCAGAAGAAGGGGAAAAAGCCCCACAAAACTTGAAGGAAAAAAAGTGTAGCGCCCTGCTTCTGATGATCAGGCGCTATATTTAAACCTAGTGGGTATCTGAGCCGCTTACTGGCTCAGATCTGAATATGAAGGCTAAATTGGCCTCTGTTTCGGCTGTGGCTGTGTTGAGAGGACTTCCAACTGTTCGCCTGTAGGTGGCGTTACCACCACAGGCCAGTGTTGGAACACAACCAAGCCAGAGCGGATTGGGTGTCCTTCCCCGGGAACAGTTCAGTGGGAGTGGTTTCCCCGCTGAGCATGCTGGGGAAGGGTACTTAAAGGGGCAGACGCCCTTGTTCTGGGCTCGTCTGCCATGTGGCCCTCCTGGCCCAAGGCGTGTGTTACTGCCTGTCTCGGTATCCCGCCTCGGGGCCGGCTGGCCCGAGGCTGTGCACCTACAAGGTAGGCCCAGATGTCCTGTCTGGGGCCTACGGCTCGTGGGTGGCCCTGTGCTGTCTGTCCCGAGGGAAGAAGCCACTCAATGGAGGAACCGGGGGAGGACCCATCTTGGAGAGAACCCAGCGGAAGACTGGTATCTCGGGAGGAGGCCTGGTGACTTTATTGGAGGATGCACCCTAGCCAAAAGCTACCCTGCAGTATCGCCGATCCGGCTTAAAGGCTCTCATACTGCTCGGCTGAATACTTGCTAAGTCCTTTTGGCGGAGGACCAAGTTACAATTTGTCCACATCACCCAATCCTGTGGCAGAGGATTGTCTACCTGTTCTACTTTCATCAAATCTGTGGCAGAGACTTTGGGTCCGGGCTCCGCCCCGGCTGCCAGGCCGGTGAGAGAGGTCTATCCGGGTGAGCAATTTCCACTCGAAGGAAAGTGGTGAGTGTACTTTGTTTAGTGTCGTTTTGAAACCTAAAAGTTTCTCAGTAGTCTGCATCCCGTGCCTGAACTTCCCCTAACCCTCCGTCCTTTTTTCCCTGCAAGTTGGTGTGAAATAAAAGCAAAGAAAAAGGATTTACAACTTGTGTGGACATTAAAGTTCCTCCTGAAGTGTATAGACTCTCATCTCTAGACAACGAATGGTGGGGTAACGTGCAAGGCCCAAATCTAAACCAGCCGCTCCTATGGGGGTAGTGCTACAAAAGAATATGTGAAAAGAAAATACATGGGACGGGGCGCGGGCGGGGACGAGGACGGGGGGGAGCAGATGATGGGTGACATGCTTGGAGTTCCCCTTTAAGTGTAATTAAAATATAGTAATTGAAGCGTCATTAACCCCAAAACCCAAAATGTTATATATTGCAGCTTACCAACCTTAGATGTGGCGGCTGCATTCGTTTTTTTTTTTTTTAGGCTTATTCCCCCCTCTGTTCTCACCTGGTGATCTGGCCAGTAACAAACTTACTGTATTAGAGTGCCCCCCTCCCACTCTGTCTGGGGGGGGGTGTTAGTCGTACACTGTCATTCAGCAAGGAAGCACACTGTCCTTGCCTGACTTGCAAGCAACCAATAGAATGAGAGTCTATGAATTAATATAGAAAATGCAATGATAAAAGTGAGCAACTTCAATAAAAATAAAATTCTGCCAAAATATATTTTCAAAATGAAGTAAAAAAAGTGTATCTAATTTTTTTTTTTTTTTAGTTTTAGGTACAATAGTGAGAGTTAAAATACTGCTTTGTTTTATTTATACCGTATTTAACGGCGTATAACACGCACAGGCGTATAACACGCACCTTCATTTTAAGAGGGAAGTTTCCGGAAAAAATATATTACATTTTTTAATAAAGAATTTTGAAGCAAAATAAGGGTCTGGGCGTGACGCCGAGTCGAGTTCACAGGAGATCGCGGCTCTGTATTTCGGCGGCGCTCGTTCCCTCCTTCCCCTCCAAGGCAGCCATGTCCGGCTCTGTCTTCCCCTGGGCGGAACTGTTTTACAAAATAGATCATTCAGTTAAATGTGGTTGTTTTAAATCAGTTAATGCTCGTTTTCAGCTCGCCTCGCAGTCACGCCCAGTTCCGCCCAGGGGGCGGGACTGGGCGTGACGCTGAGCCGAGTACACAGGAGATTGCGGCTCTGTATTTCGGCGGCGCTTGTTCCCTCCTTCCCCTTCAAGACTGCCCTATATCGGTGTATAATATGCACATACGATTTTCCCCCTACTTTAAAGGGGGAAAAAGTGGGTGTTATACACCGATAAATACGGTATTTTCCTTACCCGCTCTTTTTGGAGATATCCTTTCACTTCCTATCCTTAAGACACAACAGGAAGTGAAGGAAAATCTCTTCAAAGGAGGGAAGAATTCCACCCCCCTTGTCACCTGAACTGGTGTCCCCATTCGAAGATTTCTCCTCTATTCCTGTTCTGATGGCAGCTCGAAACTTTGAATTGTCCTTCACTGCCCATTCCAGTGACAATGGTTACCCACTTGCCGACCGCTGCACGCCGCTGCACGCCGATATACGTTGGCAGAATGGCAGCGGTGGGCAAATGGACGTACCTGTACGTCCCCTTTAAGGAACCTGTGCGGCGGGGCGCGCGAGCCCGCCGCACTCTCTGTGACCGTGCCCGCGGGCCCCGCGGACTCGATGTTCACCGGCGGCCCGCGATCGTGTCACGGAGAGGCAGAACAGGGAGATGCCTGTGTAAACAAGGCATTTCCCTGTTCTGCCTAGTGACAGGACAGTGATCAGTGTCGTGTCACCTGTAGCCCTTCCCCCACACCGTTAGAATCACTCCCTAGGACACACTTAACCCCTTCCTCGCCCCCTAGTGGTTAACCCCTTCCCTGCCAGCGTCATTTACACAGTAATCAGTGCATTTTTTTTTACCAAAAATATGTAGAAGAATACGTATCGGCCTAAACTGAGGAAAAAATTTGTTTTTTATATATATTTTTGGGGGAGATTTATTATAGCGCAAAAAATAAAAACCGCAGAGGTGATCAAATACCATCAAAAGAAAGCTCTATGTGTGAGGAAAAATGGACATCAATTTTGTTTGGGAGCCACGTCGCACGACCGCGCAATTGTCAGTTAAAGCGATGCAGTGCCGAATCGCAAAAAAGTGCTCTGATCAGGAAGGGGGTCAATTCTTTCGGGGCTGAAGTGGTTAACATGACAAATTGGGAGCAATAGAGGGGGGGGGGGGCATAGACAGCAATAAATACCCAACAGAGGATCTATCCCCTGACCACTCCATCTAAAAACTGCGCCCCGCGCATGTACATCAACCCCTCAGCGTCCAGTCTCCAGCACACGTGTAATAACCCCTCAGCTTCATTCTGTGCACCACGCCACATATCAGTCCCGTCTCCACTGTTCCAGGATTCCATGACACGGTCCCGGCTACAACCGCAATGAAATTGTCTCCCTTTAAACTCCCATTGTCCTCTCTGACACACTTCTCCTGTTTCAGTTTCAGATTTCCTCCCAATCACCTTCACACTCTATGATCTGCTGACGCAATCCTCTCCACCTCCGACGTCCCAGAATAACCTATTTCCATATGATTTTATCTTCTACCCAAAGTGTGAAGAGCTCGACTCCCATGGTGCGTTTACTCAATTCTCCAAAAGGGTGTCCAAGTGCATTGTAGGGCACATTTCTCCACCTCTGTCATTCACCTGTATGCATGTGACCATACATGTACACACTGCCCACTGTCATAACCTCCACACTCCTCTCCTGTACATAGTGCCCACTGTCATACCCTCCACACTCCTGTCCTGTACATAGTGCCCACTGTCATACCCTCCACACTCCTCTCCTGTACACACTGCCCACTGTCATACCCTCCACACTCCTCTCCTGTACATACTGCCCACTGTCATACCCTCCACACTCTTCTCCTATACATACTGCCCACTGTCATACCCTCCACACTCCTCTCCTGTACACACTGCCCACTGTCATACCCTCCGCACTTCTCTCCTGTACATACTGCCCACTGTCATACCCTCCACACTCCTCTCCTGTACATACTGCCCACTGTCATACCCTCCACACTCCTCTCCTATACATACTGCCCACTGTCATACCCTCCACACTCCTCTCCTGTACACACTGCCCACTGTCATACCCTCCACACTCCTCTCCTGTACATACTGCCCACTGTCATACCCTCCACACTCCTCTCCTGTACATACTGCCCACTGTCATACCCTCCACACTCCTCTCCTGTACATACTGCCCACTGTCATACCCTCCACACTCCTCTCCTGTACATACCGCCCACTGTCATACCCTCCACACTCCTCTCCTGTACATACCGCCCACTGTCATACCCTCCACACTCCTCTCCTGTACATACCGCCCACTGTCATACCCTCCACACTCTCCTGTACATACTGCCCACTGTCGTACCCTCCACACTCCTCTCCTGTACATACTGCCCACTGTCATACCCTCCACACTCCTCTCCTGTACATAGTGCCCACTGTCATACCCTCCACACTTCTCTCCTGTACATACTGCCCACTGTCATACCCTCCACACTCCTCTCCTGTACACACTGCCCACTGTCATACCCTCCACACTCCTCTCCTGTACACACTGCCCACTGTCATACCCTCCACACTCCTCTCCTGTACATACCGCCCACTGTCATACCCTCCACACTCCTCTCCTGTACACACTGCCCACTGTCATACCCTCCACACTCCTCTCCTGTACATACTGCCCACTGTCATACCCTCCACACTCCTCTCCTGTACATACTGCCCACTGTCATACCCTCCACACTCCTCTCCTATACATACTGCCCACTGTCATACCCTCCACACTCCTCTCCTGTACATACCGCCCACTGTCATACCCTCCACACTCCTCTCCTGTACATACCGCCCACTGTCATACCCTCCACACTCTCCTGTACATACTGCCCACTGTCGTACCCTCCACACTCCTCTCCTGTACATACTGCCCACTGTCATACCCTCCACACTCCTCTCCTGTACATAGTGCCCACTGTCATACCCTCCACACTCCTCTCCTGTACATACTGCCCACTGTCATACCCTCCACACTCCTCTCCTGTACACACTGCCCACTGTCATACCCTCCACACTCCTCTCCTGTACATACTGCCCACTGTCATACCCTCCACACTCCTCTCCTGTACATACTGCCCACTGTCATACCCTCCACACTCCTCTCCTGTACACACTGCCCACTGTCATACCCTCCACACTCCTCTCCTGTACATACTGCCCACTGTCATACCCTCCACACTCCTCTCCTGTACATACTGCCCACTGTCATACCCTCCACACTCCTCTCCTGTACATACTGCCCACTGTCATACCCTCCACACTCCTCTCCTGTACACACTGCCCACTGTCATACCCTCCACACTCCTCTCCTGTACATACTGCCCACTGTCATACCCTCCACACTCCTCTCCTGTACATACTGCCCACTGTCATACCCTCCACACTCCTCTCCTGTACATACTGCCCACTGTCATACCCTCCACACTCCTCTCCTGTACACACTGCCCACTGTCATACCCTCCACACTCCTCTCCTTTACATACTGCCCACTGTCATACCCTCCACACTCCTCTCCTGTACATACTGCCCACTGTCATACCCTCCACACTCCTCTCCTGTACATACTGCCCACTGTCATACCCTCCACACTCCTCTCCTGTACATACTGCCCACTGTCATACCCTCCACACTCCTCTCCTGTACATACTGCCCACTGTCATACCCTCCACACTCCTCTCCTGTACATACCGCCCACTGTCATACCCTCCACACTCCTCTCCTGTACATACCGCCCACTGTCACACCCTCCACACTCCTCTCCTGTACACACTGCCCACTGTCATACCCCCCACACTCCTCTCCTGTACATACTGCCCACTGTCATACCCTCCACACTCCTCTCCTGTACATACTGCCCACTGTCATACCCTCCACACTCCTCTCCTGTACATACTGCCCACTGTCATACCCTCCAAACTCCTCTCCTGTACATACTGCCCACTCTCATACCCTCCACACTCCTCTCCTGTACACACTGCCCACTGTCATACCCTCCACACTCCTCTCCTGTACATACCGCCCACTGTCATACCCTCCACACTCCTCTCCTGTACACACTGCCCACTGTCATACCCCCCCACACTCCTCTCCTGTACATACTGCCCACTGTCATACCCTCCACACTCCTCTCCTGTACACACTGCCCACTGTCATACCCCCCCACACTCCTCTCCTGTACATATTGCCCACTGTCATACCCTCCACACTCCTCTCCTGTACATACTGCCCACTGTCATACCCTCCACACTCCCCTCCTGTACATTCTGCCCACTGTCATACCCTCCACACTCCTCTCCTGTACATACTGCCCACTGTCGTACCCCCCACACTCCTTTTCTGTACATGCTACCCACTGTCGTACCCTCCACACTCTTCTCCTGTACATATTGCCCACTGTCATACCCTCCACACTCCTCTCCTGTACATACTACCCACTGTCATACCCTCCACACTCCTCTCCTGTACATACTGCCCACTGTCATACCCTCCACACTCCTTTCCTGTACATACTGCACCCATCATTCCCTTCACACTCCTCTCCTGTACATACTGCCCACTGTCGTACCCTCCACACTCCACTCCTGTACATACTGCCCACTTTCATACCCTCCACACTCCTCTCCTGTACATACTGCCAACTGTCATACCCTCCACACTTCTCTCCTGTACATACTGCCCACTGTCATACCCTCCACAATCATCTCATGTACATCCTCCCCTCTGTCGTACCCTCCACACTCCACTCCTGTACATACTGCCCACTGTCATACCCTCTACACTCCTCTCCTGTACATACTGCCCACTGTCATACCCTCTACACTCCTCTCCTGTACATACTGCCCACTGTCATACCCTCCACACTCCTCTCCTGTACATACTGCCCACTGTCATACCCTCCACACTCCTCTCCTGTACATACCACCCACTGTCATACCCTCCACACTCCTCTCCTGTACATACCGCCCACTGTCATACCCTCCACACTCCTCTCCTGTACATACTGCCCACTGTCATACCCTCCACACTCCTCTCCTGTACATACTGCCCACTGTCATACCCTCCACACTCCTCTCCTGTACACACTGCCCACTGTCATACCCTCCACACTCCTCTCCTGTACACACTGCCCAATGTCATACCCTCCACACTCCTCTCCTGTACATACTGCCCACTGTCATACCCTCCACACTCCTCTCCTGTACATACTGCCCACTGTCATACCCTCCACACTCCTCTCCTGTACATACTGCCCACTGTCATACCCTCCACACTCCTCTCCTGTACATACTGCCCACTGTCATACCCTCCACACTCCTCTCCTGTACACACTGCCCACTGTCATACCCTCCACACTCCTCTCCTGTACATACTGCCCACTGTCATACCCTCCACACTCCTCTCCTGTACATACTGCCCACTGTCATACCCTCCACACTCCTCTCCTGTACACACTGCCCACTGTCATACCCTTCACACTCCTCTCCTGTACATACCGCCCACTGTCATACCCTCCACACTCCTCTCCTGTACACACTGCCCACTGTCATACCCCCCCACACTCCTCTCCTGTACATACTGCCCACTGTCATACCCTCCACACTCCTCTCCTGTACATACTGCCCACTGTCATACCCCCCACACTCCTCTCCTGTACATACTGCCCACTGTCATACCCCCCACACTCCTCTCCTGTACATACTGCCCATTGTCATACCCCCCACACTCCTCTCCTGTACATACTGCCCACTGTCATACCCTCCACACTCCTCTCCTGTACATACTACCCACTGTCGTACCCTCCACACTCTTCTCCTGTACATACTGCCCACTGTCATACCCTCCACACTCCTCTCCTATACATACTGCCCACTGTCGTACCCTCCACACTCCTCTCCTGTACATACTGCCCACTGTCAAACCCCCCACACTCCTCTCCTGTACATACTGCCCACTGTCATACCCTCCACACTCCTCTCCTGTACATACTGCCCACTGTCATACCCCCCACACTCCTCTCCTGTACATACTGCCCACTGTCATACCCCCCACACTCCTCTCCTGTACATACTGCCCACTGTCATACCCTCCACACTCCTCTCCTGTACATACTACCCACTGTCGTACCCTCCACACTCTTCTCCTGTACATACTGCCCACTGTCATACCCTCCACACTCTTCTCCTGTACATACTGCCCACTGTCATACCCTCCACACTCCTCTCCTGTACATACTGCCCACTGTCATACCCTCCACACTCCTCTCCTGTACATACTGCCCCCATCATACCCTTCACACTCCTCTCCTGTACATACTGCCCACTGTCATACCCTCTACAATCATCTCATGTACATCCTCCCCTCTGTCATACCCTCCACACTCCCCTCCTGTACATACCACCCACTGTCGTATCCTCCACAGTCCACTCCTGTACATACTGCCCACTGTCATACCCTTCACGCTCCTCTCCTGTACATACTGCCCACTGTCATACCCCCCACTGTCATACCCTCCACACTCCCCTCCTGTACATTCTGCCCACTGTCGTATCCTCCACACTCCTCTACTGTACATACTGCCCACTGTCATACCCTCCACACTCCTCTCCTGTACATACTGCCCACTGTCATACCCTCTGCACTCCTCTCCTGTACATACTGCCCCCATCATACCCTTCACACTCCTCTCCTGTACATACTGCCCACTGTTATACCCTCTACAATCATCTCCTGTACATCCTCCCCTCTGTCATACCCTCCAAACTCCCCTCCTGTACATACTGCTCACTGTCATACCCCCCACACTCCTCTCCTGTACGTACTGCCCACTGTCATACCCTCCACACTCCCCTCCTGTACATACCGCCCACTGTCATCCCCTCCACACTCCTCTCCCGTACATACTGCCCACTGTCATACCCTCCATGCTCCTCTCCTGTAATACTGCCCACTGTCATTCCCTCCACACTCCTCTCCTGTACATACTACCCACTGTCATACCCTCCACACTCCTCTCCTGTACATACTGCCCACTGTCATACCCTCCACACTCCTCTCCTGTACATACTGCCCACTGTCATACCCCCCACACTCCTCTCCTGTACATACTGCCCACTGTCATACCCCCCACACTCCTCTCCTGTACATACTGCCCACTGTCATACCCTCCACACTCCTCTCCTGTACATACTACCCACTGTCGTACCCTCCACACTCTTCTCCTGTACATACTGCCCACTGTCATACCCTCCACACTCTTCTCCTGTACATACTGCCCACTGTCATACCCTCCACACTCCTCTCCTGTACATACTGCCCACTGTCATACCCTCCACACTCCTCTCCTGTACATACTGCCCCCATCATACCCTTCACACTCCTCTCCTGTACATACTGCCCACTGTCATACCCTCTACAATCATCTCATGTACATCCTCCCCTCTGTCATACCCTCCACACTCCCCTCCTGTACATACCACCCACTGTCGTATCCTCCACAGTCCACTCCTGTACATACTGCCCACTGTCATACCCTTCACGCTCCTCTCCTGTACATACTGCCCACTGTCATAGCCCCCACTGTCATACCCTCCACACTCCCCTCCTGTACATTCTGCCCACTGTCGTATCCTCCACACTCCTCTACTGTACATACTGCCCACTGTCATACCCTCCACACTCCTCTCCTGTACATACTGCCCACTGTCATACCCTCTGCACTCCTCTCCTGTACATACTGCCCCCATCATACCCTTCACACTCCTCTCCTGTACATACTGCCCACTGTTATACCCTCTACAATCATCTCCTGTACATCCTCCCCTCTGTCATACCCTCCAAACTCCCCTCCTGTACATACTGCTCACTGTCATACCCCCCACACTCCTCTCCTGTACGTACTGCCCACTGTCATACCCTCCACACTCCCCTCCTGTACATACCGCCCACTGTCATCCCCTCCACACTCCTCTCCCGTACATACTGCCCACTGTCATACCCTCCATGCTCCTCTCCTGTAATACTGCCCACTGTCATTCCCTCCACACTCCTCTCCTGTACATACTACCCACTGTCATACCCTCCACACTCCTCTCCTGTACATACTGCCCACTGTCATACCCTCCGCACTCCTTTCCTGTACATACTGCACCCATCATACCCTTCACACTCCTTTCCTGTACATACTGCCCAATGTCATCCCCTCTACAATCATCTCCTATACATCCTCCCCTCTGTCATACCCTCGACACTCCCCTCCTGTACATTCCGCCCACTGTCATCCCCTCCACACTCTTCTACTGTACATACTGCCCACTGTCATACCCTCCACGCTCCTCTCCTGTACATACCGCCCACTGTCATCCCCTCCACACTCTTCTACTGTACATACTGCCCACTGTCATACCCTCCACGCTCCTCTCCTGTACATACTGCCCACTGTCATACCCTCCACACTCCTCTCCTGTACATACTGCCCACTGTCATACCCTCCACACTCCCCTCCTGTACATTCTGCCCACTGTCATACCCTCCACACTCCTCTCCTGTACATACTGCCCACTGTCGTACCCCCCACACTCCTTTTCTGTACATACTACCCACTGTCGTACCCTCCACACTCTTCTCCTGTACATATTGCCCACTGTCATACCCTCCACACTCCTCTCCTGTACATACTGCCCACTGTCGTACCCTCCACACTCCACTCCTGTACATACTGCCCACTTTCATACCCTCCACACTCCTCTCCTGTACATACTGCCAACTGTCATACCCTCCACACTTCTCTGCTGTACATACTGCCCACTGTCATACCCTCTACAATCATCTCATGTACATCCTCCCCTCTGTCGTACCCTCCACACTCCACTCCTGTACATACTGCCCACTGTCATACCCTCTACACTCCTCTCCTGTACATACTGCCCACTGTCATACCCTCTACACTCCTCTCCTGTACATACTGCCCACTGTCATACCCTCCACACTCCTCTCCTGTACATACTGCCCACTGTCATACCCCCACACTCCCCTCCTGTACATTCTGCCTACTGTCATACCCTTCACACTTCTCTCCTGTACATACTGCCCCCATTAAACCCCCCACACTTCTCTCCTGTACATTCTGCTCACTGTCATACCCCCCACACTCCTCTCCTGTACATACTGCCCACTGTCATACCCCCCACACCCGTTTCCTGTACATACTGCCCACTGTCATACCCGCCACACTCCTCTGCTGTACACACTTCCCACTGTCATACCCTCCACACTCCTCTCCTGTTCAATCTGTCCACTGTCATACCCTCCAGACTCCTCTCCTGTACATACTGCCCTCTGTCATACCCTCCAAACTCCTCTCCTGTACATACTGCCCACTGTCATACCCTCCACACTCCTCTCCTGTACATACTGCCCTCTGTCATACCCTCCACACTCCTCTTCTGTACATACTGCCAGCTGTCATACCCTCCACACTCCTCTCCTGTACATACTGCCCCCATCATACCCTCCACACTCCTCTCCTGTACATACTGCCCACTGTCATACCCTGTACAATCATCTCCTGTACATCCTCCCCTCTGTCATGCCCTCCACACTCCTCTCCTGTACATACTGCTCACTGGCATACCCTCCACACTCCTCTCCTGTACATACTGCTCACTGTCATACCCCCCACACTCCTCTCCTGTACATACTGCTCACTGTCATACCCCCCACACTCCTCTCCTGTACATACTGCCCTCGGTCATACCCTCTACACTCCTCTCCTGTACATACTGCCCACTGTCATACCCCTCACACCCCTCCCCACTGTCATACCCCTCACACCCCTCCCCACTGTCATACCCTGTACAATCATCTCCTGTACATCCTCCCCTCTGTCATACCCTCCACACTCCTCTCCTGTACATACTGCCCACTGTCATCCCCTCCACACTCCTCTCCTGTACATACTGCCCACTGTCATACCCTCCACACTCCTTTCCTGTACACACTGCCCACTTTTATATGCTCCACGCTGCCCCCCTGTACATACTTTCCACTGTCATACACTCCTCTCCTGTACATACTGCTCACTGTCATACCCCCACACTCCTCTCTTGTACATACTGCCCACTGTCATCCCCTCCACACTCCTCTCCTGTACATACTGCCCTCTGTCATACCCTCCACACTCCTCTCCTGTACATACTGCCTGCTAAGACACTTCTTTAGCATTGTTTGTCATATCCCCAACCTCTCCTATTCTAGAACTGGCACACGTTTGGTAGTACAAAAACAATTAAAAACAATTCAGCCTCTCGCCTGCAGTTCAGCAAATCAAAGCTGATCAAAACAAACTTATTGAGAAAGAAACTTTATGCAGAAATCCATGAAAACGGCAACACTGTAATCTCTGCCATTCTAGCAGATCGTGAACTACAAGTCCCAGCAGGTGCTACCAGTGCCCAGCATACCACAGCAGTCCCTGGGCACAACCTCACACTCACATGCCATAACAAGGCTCCCCCCCTCCCTGTCAGTGCCCCCCCCCTCCCTGCCCTCTGCCCTCTCCTGTAATCATAGATTATATACAGTATAGTAATGACTGTGAGTTAGGGACCTTAGATTGTAAGCTCTAGGAGTTCAGCGACTGATGTGAATGTACAATATAGAAGTGCTGCGTAAATGGTCAGCGCTATATAAATACCAATAATAAATAATAACGCGGACACAAGCCGTATACAGCAGGCTCACCGTATATATACAGACAGACAGACAGACAGACAGAGCGAATGCAGAAGTCCATACAGGTCAATGTATCAGATGGCGGCTCACCTCGCTCTATACATAGTCCTCCTTCCTCCCCGGGACGGTGACACACTTAGAAAGTGGATGCGTAGTGCTGTAGGCACTGTACGCCCAGCGCCGTACACACCCTCCCCCCCCCCCTCCTCCTGGAATTAGAGCTACACCCAACCCCTCTCACCCGGCTCTCCCAGCCTGCCAATCCTGCAAATGTCACTTTCTGAGACGTTAAAAAAATATTAACCGAGTCCAATAACTTCAACAAACAAACTTCTTTATTAGAGCAACAAAGCAAAAGTAACAAAAGGTAACAAAACATGTAAACTATTCACATCTACACACACAGCCATTGCCGTGCTGCTGAGTACATTTCACTTACGGTAATTTGGTAGAATAAAAGGTTACGGTATGAAGCGGTTACACCGCGGAGCCGAGTAATTTTCACATTTCTGCTATGGGCCTGTTTATTCGGCAATAACTTCATTATGTAACAAAGTAATACATCATGTATCATTTCATGCAATCCATAAAATAAAAAAAAGTAACAAAAAATACTTTGTTTACTTTGAACATTGTTATTTAACCCCTTCAATACCGGGCACTTACGCCCCTTCCTGCCCAGGACAATTTTGAGCTTTCAGCGCTGTCACAATTTGAATGACAATTGCGCGGTCATGCAACACTGTACCCAAACTAAATTTTTATAATTTTCTTCCCACAAATAGAGATTTCTTTTAGTGATATTTGATCACCACTGCGGTTTTTATTTTTTGCAAAACAAACTAAAAAAAAAGAGTTTTTCTTAGTTTGTCATAACATTTTGTTTTCCCCTTCACTGACGGGCACTGATGAGGCGGCACTGATGGGCACTAATGAGGTGTCACTGATGGGCACTAATGAGGTGGCACTGATAAAGTGGCACTGATGGGCACTGATGAGGAGGGACTGATATGTAGAATCAATGGGCACTGTTAGGCGGCCCTGATATGCAGTGGCACTGATGAGGAGGGACTGATATGTAGAATCAATGGGTACTGTTAGGCGGCCCTGATATGCAGTGGCACTGATGAGGAGGGACTGATATGTAGAATCAATGGGCACTGATAGGCGGCCCTGATATGCAGCACTGATGGACACCAATAGGCGGCCCTGATATGCAGCACTGATGGGCACCAATAGGCGATGGGCACTGATAAGCGGTACTAATTGGCACTGACAGGTGGCACTGATGGACAGCACTGATGATGAGGTACTGATAAGCACTGTGGTGGGCACATTGCTGGGCACTGGTTGGCAGGTGATTGGTACATCTGAGGGGGGCTGTGCTGATAATCAATGTGCTGATTATCAGCACAGACCCCCCCCCCCCCCCTCTGACAGGGAGAGATGCCGATCGGCTCTCCCTGTCAGCGTGAACTGAGGAATGCCGTGTACTGACACTTCCTGGTTCACGCGATGATCAGCTGTGATTGGTCACATCTGATCACGTGGTAAGAAGCCTCTGACAGAGGCTTCTTATCACAATCGGAGATGCGGTTTCAGACTGACACGCCGCACTCGCCGCTCTGCCCGCCCCCAGGGGCGCGCGCCGACATGTTATCCTGCTGGACGTCATATGACGCCCAGTCAGGATAACAGAACCACTTCCCGGCTGTCATTCTGCATACGACAGGCGGGAAGGAAGTGGTTAATTAGCTCCCTATTCTCCTCCATTTAATTATTATTTTTCTGCTTTTTTTTTTTTTTTTTTTTTTTTGTTCACATCTATTTTATAAACGGTAAAAAATGTAAACTTTTTTTTTTGTTTGCTTTGTTCATTAATATTTTTACACATTTTAACATTGAAAAAGTGTAAAAAAAAAATTTAAAATAAAATATCCATTTAATTCAATTTGTAAATAACTTTTCAATGCTTTGTACCATTGCCGAGCGCTGAAGTGAAAACAAAACCGTTGCGGGCGGGATCAGTAATTAGTATCGGCAAATACTTTTAAAAAAAAGTATCAGTATTCGTAAAAAAAAAAAATGTCATTGATGCAACCCTAGTAACAATATTTTTTGACTGATCAAAGTAAAAAACGAAAATATATATTTTTTTGTTTATTTTTTGTCTATGGATCGCGTAACTTTAAAATGCCGTTTACCACAATCATAGTTTCTGAGTCGTTTTAAATGGGAAAAATTTAAAAAATATGAGTACTTTTTATCCAAATTAACACTTCTTTTTAACCACTTCAGCATGCGCGTCCGCTGAACTTTTTTCAGGGGGGGCATCATTTTAAGGTCATCCATGCTTCTTTGGGGCAGTGGAGCAGCCCTGTTTACACCACTCCTCCACCGGCCATTGAAATAAATGAGCACCGCTGCCGAAGCGCCTGCAAAGCGCTTCGGCAGCTGCGATACACAGTTGCATTTAAGCCCGTCTTTGACCGCTAGCTGGGGTTATTGCAACACAGGGGGGCAAGTGTCTTCACTCTGACTTCAACACTCTTACGATTCCGGGGGGGGGGGGCAATTGACCCCCCTTGCCCTATGGAGGGGACGCCCATGCACTTCAGCCCCGGGAAGGATTTTCCCTCTTATTAACCGGGCCTTTTTTTTTTGCGATACGGCACTGCGTATCTTTAACTGACAATTGTGCGGTCGTGCGACGTGGTACCCAAACAAAATTGACGTCATTTTTTTTCCCACAAATAGAGATTTCTTTTGGTGGTATTTGATCACCTCTGCGGTTTTTATTTTTTGCGCTATAAACAAACAAAAAAAAAAAAAGCGACAATTTTGAAAACTTTTTACTATAAAAAAAATTTAAAATAAATTTCTTCATCAGTTTAGGCCAATATGTATTATTCAACATTATTTTTTAGTAAAAAAGAAAAAAGAAAAATTGCATAGCGTATACTGATTGGTTTGAGCAGAAGTTATAGCATCTACAAAATAGGGGATATATTTACAGGAATTTTTATTATAATTTTTTTTTTTTTTTTTACTAGTAATGGCGGCGATCTGCGATTTTTTTTTTTTGGGACTGCGACATTGCGGCGGACACATCGGACACTTTTTTTGAACCAGTGGCATTTATACAGCGATCAGTGCTAAAAATAGCCACTTATTACTGTATAAATGTCACTGGCAGGGAAGGGGTTAACACTAGGGGGGCGGTTTAAAGGGTTAAGTGTTCCCTAGGGAGGTGTTTCTAACTGTGGGGGGGGGGGGGAGGGGACTGACTGGAGGAGGAGAGAGATCGCTGTTCCTGATCACTAGGAACAGCAGATCTCTCTCTCTCCTCCCCTGTCAGAATGGGGATCTGTCTGTTTACATTAAAAGGTCCCCATTCAGACTCTCTGAGGAGCAATCGTAAGACATCTAAATAAATAAACAAATAAATAAATAAATTTTTTTTTTTTTTTACTTTGATCAGTCAGAAAATACTGTAGATAAAAAAATATATATGTTTTTCATTTTTCCAGTTTAAAATTACTCTACAACTATGATTATTGGACAAAGCATTGTAAAGTTATGCAATACATAGACAAAAAGAATAAAAGCAAGAAAAAAAAAGAAAGCTGCTTTTTTTTTTTTTTTTATTTGATCCGTATTTTAAAAAATATTGTTACATGGTATACAGGTTTTCCCTTAAAAAATTACCCATTTGTTCCATTTGAAATGACCCTAAAATTATCGTTCTGGTACAAAACATTGCAAAGCTGTGCAATCCATAGCCAAATAAACTAACAACACTAAAGAAAAACTTTGCTTTGATCAGTGTTGGTGTAAAAAAAATTTTTTTACTGCAGATAAAAAAAAAAAAAAATTATATTGTACCCAAATCATAATTTAGGGTCATTTTAAATTGGTTAAATTAAAGGATAACTAAATGCAAAACTTGTTTTTTGTTGAATAAAATGAAGAGGGATTAGAACCTCTGTCACTTTTTTTTTTCAATTCATTAAAAGACAAAAAAATTTAAATATGAAATATATTAAATATATATATTATTTTTTTTAATTTTTTTTTTTTGGAACTAAAAGAAAAAAAAAATGTTAATCTTTATTCTTTAAAGTTAGAACTAAATGCAAAACTTTTTTGTTTTTATTTTGGTTACAGTAAGGGAGGGTTATAACCCTGTAAATTTTTAATTTTTTTTTTTTTTTTTTAGCCATCTGTGTCCTATTAAGGAAATTTCCCTTCATTTCCTGTCCCATAGCCAACGGGTGCACGTTTAGGAGATATTTACTGTACTTATAGATAAGCTTTATTATAGGTTTACCTATAGGTACAAATCATGTATGGGAGTTTACTTCCACTTGAAGGGGGATACAGACAGCAAAAAAAAAAAAACTGACAGGGGTTCTAATCCCTCTTAATTTTTTTCAACACAAAAAAGTTTTGCATTTAGTTACACTTTAATTTAACCAATTTAAAATGACCCTGAAATTATGATTTGGGTACAAAACATTGCAAAGTTATTTATTAATAAGAAAAAAAAAAAATTCTGGGCTAATAGGCAATGTCCCAGGGAATTTTTACCAATGCAAAAAAAATAAATGATAAAAAAAATTTAATTGGCCAGGATTAATGATTTTATATTTTATTTTTTTGCTTTTTTTTGCTTAAAGTGAAAATGTACATTTCCTTTAAATAAAATCCCTAGGGCATTCCCTCACCTTGCTTATGAAGGGGGTGCATCACTGTTGTACAGAAAGTGCTTCAGCAGCGGAATTTTTTTCAAAAGGGAAAAAAAAGGTTTTAAAATTGACAGCAAATGATATTTAATTGCCAGTTTCTTTTTAAAAAACAAACAAAATAAAAACAAAAAAATTAATAAAAAAAACAGCACACGGAGTCACGGACCCCTTCAAGGGTCTGCTTTGTATTTTGGGGGACCTTCAGATGGGTTTTCAAGCAGTTTTTTTTTTTTTTAAGATGTCAATGAAGGTGATTTGCTGGCAATTTTGAACTGCATCATTTATTTTCTTTGTAAATGTCTTTTAATAAATTAAAAAAAGGAAAAAAAAAGTGACAGGGGTTCTAATCCCTCTTCATTTTATTCAACAACAACAAAAAAAAAAAAAACAAGTTTTGCATTTAGTTATCCTTTAATTTAAACAATTTAAAATGACCCTGAAATTATGATTTGGGTACAATACATTGCAAAGTTAATCAAAAAAATAAATAAATAAAAAAATACATTGCAAAATTATTTACTAATAAGAATTTTTTTTAATTTTCTGGGCTAATAGGCAATGTCCCAGGGAATGTTTACCAATGCAAAAAAATAAATGATAAAAAAAAAAAAAAATTGGCCAGGATTAATGTTTTTTTTTTTTTTTTGCTTAAAGTGAAAATGTACTTTTTCCTTTAAATAAAATCACTGGGGCATTCCCTCATCTTGCCTGTGAATGGGGTGCATCACTGTTGTACAGAAAGTGCTTCAGCAGCTGAAATATTTTCAAAAGGGAAAAAAAAAAGTTTTTTAAAATTCACAGCAAATGATATTTATTAATTGCCAGTTTCTTTTTAAAAACAAACAAAATAAAAAACAAAAAAAATAAATAAAAAACAGCACACGGACCCCTTCAAGGGTCTGCTTTGTATTTTGGGGGACCTTCAGAGGGATTTTCAAGCTGTCAATGAAGGTGATTTGCTGGCAATTTTGAACTGCATGATTTATTTTCTTTGTAAATGTCTTTTAATATTTTTTTTTAAAAAGTGACAGGGGTTCTAATCCCTCTTCATTTTATTCAACAAAAAAAAAAAAAACAAGTTTTGCATTTAGTTATCCTTTATATTTAACCAATTTAAAATGACCCTAAAATTATGATTTGGGTACAATACAAGTTATTTACTAATGAATAAAAAAAAAAAAAAAAGGAAATTTTCTGGGCTAATAGGCAAGTGTCCCAGGGAATGTTTACCTATGCCAAAAAATAAATAATAATAAAAAGAAATTCAAATTGGCCATAATCAGTGATCATCTTGCCTGTGAAGCGCATCACTGAAAGTGCTTCAGCAGCTGAAATTTTTCAAAGGGAAAAAAAAGTCTTAAAATTGCCAGCAAAATGACATTTAATTGCCAGTTTCTTTGCTAAAAATAAATAAAAAAAAAAAAAAAAAAATAGAAATAAATAAAAACAGCACACAGACCCCTTCAAGTGTCTGCTTTGTATTTTGGGGGACATTCAGAGGGGTTTTCAAGCAGTTTTTTTTTTTTTTTTTTAAGCTGTCAATGAAGGTGATTTGCTGGCAATTTTAAACTGCATCATTTATTTTCTTTGTCTTTTAAAAAAAAAAAAGGAAAAATAAATGCACAGAACCCTCTAAAATCCATACCAGACCCTTAACCTGAACATGCAGCCTGGTTAAAAAAAAAAGGAAGGGGCGGGGCAATCATGTGCATCCCCAAAATAATACCCTCAACATGGGGGGGGGGGGGGGGTGTCTTGATCGTGGGGGGGGGGGGGGGCAGTGTTGATAAGGACAAGGGCCTATTTCCCACAACCATGGCTCGTGGTTGTGGGGGGGTCTGCAGTTGGGGGGGGGGGATTATCAGAATCTGGAAGCCCCCTTTAATAACAGGGGGCCCCCAGATACCACACTGCCTCATGTGAATGAGTAGGGGGGGGGGGTACCTTGTACTCATTCACAAAAAAAAAAAAAAGTTGTAATTTAGAAAGTACCGTAAAAAATATAAATATTTTTAATATGATTTTTTTTTTTTTATCAATATTTCCCTTGTTGTAAATCCATTATTACAAAGCCCGCCACCTGCAGACTCACCCGCGACCCGCGCACACGACCCACGATCCATGACCCGCGACCCACAACCCACACACACGAGCAATCCCAACTACTATACACTTGGCCAAATGACAGCTCCCCAAAGCCACCATCTGCTATATAAAGGGAAGGGGCGGAGACAGTGGTGACATCATTGACCCCAATATGGCCATATTTGTGATGTCACTGATATTTTTTCCCTTTACCTAAAAAAGGGGCGGGGACTTCCTGTGACTTCAGTGGCTCCTAGGGGTGCAAGTCATGTTTTCTTCAAGAACCAGCGACAGCAGGAAACTGTCATCAGTGCCGGGACAAGGTCACCCAGGGCAAACCTGCCAAACTGCACCCCCCCCCCCCCCCCAAGATGTATGAGCAAAAATCCCCCCCCCAAAAAAAATCACTAAAAGCACTAATATTACCCCCTTAAGCATAAATTCCTCAAAGCCACCCCCCTGCTGAAATCCCCCCTCTCAGCAAAAATCTTTGCCCCCCCATCCCATTTCAAATCCGCTCTCTCCCCAAATCCCCCCCAGCACAAATCCCCCCCCCCAAAAAAATGATTCCTCCCACCACAAATCCTCTACTCCTCAAATGTACATTCCAAGTACACATCCCCACCACTCCAAATCCTCCTCCGGCACAAATCCCCTTCATCCCCCCTCCTAGGAAACTCCCCCCCCCACTCCAAATCCTCCTCCGGCACAAATCCCCTTCATCCTCCCTCCTAGGAAACTCCCCCCCCACTCCAAATCCTCCTCCGGCACAAATCCTCTTCACCCCCCCTCCTAGGAAACTCCCCCCCACTCCAAATCCTCCTCCGGCACAAATCCCCTTCATCCTCCCTCCTAGGAAACTCCCCCCCCACTCCAAATCCTCCTCCGGCACAAATCCTCTTCACCCCCCCTCCTAGGAAACTCCCCCCCACTCCAAATCCTCCTCCGGCACAAATCCCCTTCATCCTCCCTCCTAGGAAACTCCCCCCCCACTCCAAATCCTCCTCCGGCACAAATCCTCTTCACCCCCCCTCCTAGGAAACTCCCCCCCACTCCAAATCCCCCTCCAGCACAAATCCCCTTCATCCCCCCTCCTAGGAAACTCCCCCCCACTCCAAATCCCCCTCCAGCACAAATCCCCTTCATCCCCCCTCCTAGGAAACTCCCCCCCACTCCAAATCCCCCTCCAGCACAAATCCCCTTCATCCCCCCTCCTAGGAAACTCCCCCCCCCCACTCCAAATCCTCCTCCGGCACAAATCCCCTTCATCCTCCCTCCTAGGAAACTCCCCCCCCACTCCAAATCCTCCTCCGGCACAAATCCTCTTCACCCCCCCTCCTAGGAAACTCCCCCCCACTCCAAATCCTCCTCCGGCACAAATCCCCTTCATCCTCCCTCCTAGGAAACTCCCCCCCCACTCCAAATCCTCCTCCGGCACAAATCCTCTTCACCCCCCCTCCTAGGAAACTCCCCCCCACTCCAAATCCTCCTCCGGCACAAATCCCCTTCATCCTCCCTCCTAGGAAACTCCCCCCCACTCCAAATCCTCCTCCGGCACAAATCCTCTTCACCCCCCCTCCTAGGAAACTCCCCCCCACTCCAAATCCCCCTCCAGCACAAATCCCCTTCATCCCCCCTCCTAGGAAACTCCCCCCCACTCCAAATCCTCCTCCGGCACAAATCCTCTTCATCCTCCCTCCTAGGAAACTCCCCCCCACTCCAAATCCTCCTCCGGCACAAATCCTCTTCATCCTCCCTCCTAGAAAACTCCCCCCCACTCCAAATCCCCCTCCAGCACAAATCCCCTTCATCCTCCCTCCTAGGAAACTCCCCCCCACTCCAAATCCTCCTCCGGCACAAATCCTCTTCACCCCCCCTCCTAGGAAACTCCCCCCCACTCCAAATCTTCCTCCGGCACAAATCCTCTTCACCCCCCCTCCTAGGAAACTCCCCCCCCACTCTAAATCCCCCTCCAGCACAAATCCTCTTCACCCCCCCTCCTAGGAAACTCCCCCCCACTCCAAATCCACTCCAGCACAAATCCTCTTCATCCTCCCTCCTAGGAAACTCCCCCCCACTCCAAATCCTCCTCCGGCACAAATCCTCTTCATCCTCCCTCCTAGAAAACTCCCCCCCACTCCAAATCCCCCTCCAGCACAAATCCCCTTCATCCTCCCTCCTAGGAAACTCCCCCCCACTCCAAATCCCCTTCATCCTCCCTCCTAGGAACCTCCCCCCCACTCCAAATCCTCCTCCGGCACAAATCCTCTTCATCCTCCCTCCTAGAAAACTCCCCCCCCACTCCAAATCCCCCTCCAGCACAAATCCCCTTCATCCTCCCTCCTAGGAAACTCCCCCCCACTCCAAATCCTCCTCCGGCACAAATCCTCTTCACCCCCCCTCCTAGGAAACTCCCCCCCACTCCAAATCTTCCTCCGGCACAAATCCTCTTCACCCCCCCTCCTAGGAAACTCCCCCCCACTCCAAATCTTCCTCCGGCACAAATCCTCTTCACCCCCCCTCCTAGGAAACTCCCCCCCCCCCACTCTAAATCCCCCTCCAGCACAAATCCTCTTCACCCCCCTCCTAGGAAACTCCCCCCCACTCCAAATTCCCCTCCAGCACAAATCCTCTTCATCCCCCCCTAGGAAACTCCCCTCCCACTCCAAATTCCCCTCCAGCACAAATCCTCTTCATCCCCCCTCCTAGGAAACTCCCCCCCACTCCAAATCCCCCTCTAGCACAAATCCCCTTCATCCCCCCTCCTAGGAAACTCCCCCCCCACTCCAAATCTCCCTCCAGCACAAATCCCCTTCATTCCCCCTCCTAGGAAACTCCCCCCCCCACTCCAAATCCCCCTCCAGCACAAATCCCCTTCACCCTCCCTCCTAGGAAACTCCCCCACTCCAAATCCTCCTCCAGCACAAATCCCCTTCATCCCCCCTCCTAGGAAACTCCCCCCTCCCACTCCAAATCCCCCTCCAGCACAAATCTTCTTCACCCTCCCTCCTAGGAAACTCCCCCACACTCCAAATCCAACCCCAAAAGACCAAATCCCCTTCATCCTCCCTCTTAGGAAACTCCCCCCCCACAAATCCTCTTCATCCCGCCTCCTATCACAAATCCTCTTCATCCCTCCTCCAAGAAACTCTCCCCCCCACTCCAAATCCCCCTCCAGCACAAATCCCCTTCATCCCCCTCCTAGGAAACTCCCCCCCACTCCAAATCCTCCTCCAGCACAAATCCCCTTCATCCCCCCTCCTAGGAAACTCCCACCCACTCAAAATCCCCCTCCAGCACAAATCCCCTTCATCCTCCCTCCTAGGAAACTCTCCCCCCACTCCAAATCCTCCTCCAGCACAAATCCTCTTCATCCTCCCTCCTAGGAAACTCCCCCCCCCCACTCCAAATCCTCCTCCGGCACAAATCCTCTTCACCCCCCCTCCTAGGAAACTCCCCCCCCACTCCAAATCCTCCTCCGGCACAAATCCTCTTCATCCCCCCTCCTAGGAAACTCCCCCCCCCCCCACTCCAAATCTTCCTCCGGCACAAATCCTCTTCATCCCCCCTCCTAGGAAACTCCCCTCCACTCCAAATCCTCCTCCGGCACAAATCCTCTTCCTCCCCCCTCCTAGGAAACCCCCCCCACTCCAAATCCCCCTCCAGCACAAATACTGTTCATCCCCCTCCAGCACAAATCCTCTTCATCCCCCTCCTAGGAAACTCCCCCCCACTCTAAATCCCCCTCCAGCACAAATCCTCTTCATCCCCCCTCCTAGGAAACTCCCCCCACTCCAAATTCCCCTCCAGCACAAATCCTCTTCATCCCCCCTCCTAGGGAACTCCCCCCCACTCGAAATCCTCCTCCGGCACAAATCCTCTTCATCCCCCCTCCTAGGAAACTCCTCCCCAACTCCAAATCCCCCTCCAGCACAAATCCCCTTCATCCCCCCTCCTAGGGAACTCCCCCCACTCCAAATCCCCCTCCAGCACAAATCCTCTTCATCCCCCTCCTAGGAAACTCCCCCCCCACTCCAAATCCCCCTCCAGCACAAAGCCTCTTCATCCCCCCTCCTAGGAAACTCCCCCCCACTCCAAATTCCCCTCTAGCACAAAGCCTCTTCATCCCCCCTCCTAGGAAACTCCCCCCCCACTCCAAATTCCCCTCCAGCACAAATCCTCTTCATCCCCCCTCCTAGGAAACTCCCCCCACTCCAAATCCCCCTCCAGCACAAATCCTCTTCATCCCCCCTCCTAGGAAACCCCCCCCACTCCAAATCCCCCTCCAGCACAAAGCCTCTTCATCCCCCCTCCTAGGAAACTCCCCCCCACTCCAAATTCCCCTCCAGCACAAATCCTCTTCATCCCCCCTCCTAGGAAACTCCCCCCCACTCCAAATCCCCCTCCAGCACAAATCCCCTTCATCCCCCCTCCTAGGAAACTCCCCCCACTCCAAATTCCTCTCCAGCACAAATCCTCTTCATCCCCCCTCCTAGGAAACTCCCCCCCACTCCAAATCCCCCTCTAGCACAAATCCCCTTCATCCCCCCTCCTAGGAAACTCCCCCCCACTCCAAATTCCCCTCCAGCACAAATCCTCTTCATCCCCCTCCTAGGAAACTCCCCCCACTCCAAATTCCTCTCCAGCACAAATCCTCTTCATCCCCCCTCCTAGGAAACTCCCCCCCACTCCAAATCCCCCTCTAGCACAAATCCCCTTCATCCCCCCTCCTAGGAAACTCCCCCCCACTCCAAATCCTCCTCCAGCACAAATCCCCTTCATCCCCCCTCCTAGGAAACTCCCCCCACTCCAAATCTCCCTCCAGCACAAATCCCCTTCACCCTCCCTCCTAGGAAACTCCCCCCACTCCAAATCCTCCTCCAGCACAAATCCCCTTCACCCTCCCTCCTAGGAAACTCCCCCCCACTCCAAATCCTCCTCCAGCACAAATCCCCTTCATCCCCCCTCCTAGGAAACTCCCCCCCACTCCAAATCCTCCTCCAGCACAAATCCCCTTCATCCCCCTCCTAGGAAACTCCCCCCACTCCAAATCTCCCTCCAGCACAAATCCCCTTCACCCTCCCTCCTAGGAAACTCCCCCCACTCCAAATCCTCCTCCAGCACAAATCCCCTTCACCCTCCCTCCTAGGAAACTCCCCCCCACAAATCCTCTTCATCCCGCCTCCTATCACAAATCCTCTTCATCCCTCCTCCAAGAAACTCTCCCCCCCCACTCCAAATCCCCCTCCAGCACAAATCCCCTTCATCCCCCTCCTAGGAAACTCCCCCCCACTCCAAATCCTCCTCCAGCACAAATCCCCTTCATCCCCCTCCTAGGAAACTCCCCCCCACTCCAAATCCTCCTCCAGCACAAATCCCCTTCATCCCTCCTCCTAGGAAACTCCCCCCCCACTCCAAATCCTCCTCCATCCCCCCTCCTAGGAAACTCCCCCCCCACTCCAAATCCTCCTCCATCCCCCCTCCTAGGAAACTCCCCCCCACTCCAAATCCTCCTCCAGCACAAATCCCCTTCATCCCCCCTCCTAAGAAAACCCCCCCCACTCCAAATTCCCCTCCAGCACAAATCCCATTCATCCCCCCTCCTAGGGAACTCCCCCCCCACTCCAAACCCCCCTCCTAGCACAACCCCCCACCCCCCTCTACCATATAATCACCTCTTTTAGCACAAAACCTCTCCCACCCCCCCTCCCAACACAAATCTCCCAGAATCACCTTTTATAGCACCCCCTCCCAAACGCCACCTCCTAGAACAACTATTTCCCCCTGCTGCCCCCCCCCAAATTCCCCCACCCAACACAAATCCCCCCCCCCCAAATCTCCTTGTGGCGCCCCTGCACCTCACATGATACCACAGTGCCCAAGGTAGCCCCCCCCCCTTGTCTCTCTGCCCCCCCATGTCTCTGCCCTGATTGTAGTTTATAGAAGCAGTCAAAATATTGTTTTCATCACGTGATTTTTAGCTCCCGTGTGAATGGGCTCCAACCTTCGGCTCATCCATAATGAGCTAGGAAGATTTTTGAGAGGAGTACTGAGGGGGGGGGGGCTGGGATGTTATCAGGAAGTATGTACAGCCCCCTGCTGGCCCCTCCCACCAGCCATGATCTCCCTGTATTGCATAGAGATGCACAGAGACCCAGGGATGACATCAGGTATGTAATGGAAATGGAGACGATTTGTTTCAAAAGCACTTCTTGGTTTTCATGGTTCATAATTTTCAAAATGATGTAGAAGGAAACTGTATCCCGTCTCACTAAAAAATGTTAGCAGTGAAAAATCTGTCTGGCCGCTCACTAAAATAACTATCTGTGCTAAACTGACCGAGCAACTGGCCGGACATGTCACCCGCAATTAGACTCGGCGTAACACAAAGTGACATGTGACACAAAAGGAGCTCTGTGTCCCCAAAGACCGGCCTTTGTTATGTCCTCCAACCCCCCCCATCCAATTATCCCTCATCCATGAGAAATAATATTCACTGTGCAGAAAAAACTCCACATTCCCAACAGATGGAGACAAAATTTCTCCATTAAAATCGTACAAAATAAAAATAAAAATGTTAGTATTATTATTATTATTATTATTATTATTATTATTATTATTATATTTATTTTATTTTTTAAGATTTCAGTGGAGAAATTTTAGCTACATCACTGTATAATATTATAATAATAATAAGAATAATAATAATAATAATAATATTATACAGGGATGTAGCTAAAATTTCTCCACTGAAATCTTAAAATATAATAATAATAATAATAAATGTATTTTAGTTTTATTTTAAGATTTCAGTGGAGAAATTTTAGCTACATCACTGTATAATATTATAATAATAATAATACTAATAATATATACAGTGATGTAGCTAAAATTTCTCCACTGAAATCTTAAAATAATAAAAATAAAATTAATATAATAATAATAATAATAATAATAATAATAATACATTTATTTTAGTTTTATTAATTTTATTTTTATTATTTTAAGATTTCAGAGGAGAAATTTTAGCTACATCACTGTATATATTATTATTATTATTATTATAATATTATACAGTGATGTAGCTAAAATTTCTCCACTGAGATCTTAAAATAAAACTAAAATAAATAAATTATTATTATTATTATATTAATTTTATTTTTATTATTTTAAGATTTCAGTGGAGAAATTTTAGCTACATCACTGTATATATTATTATTAATATTATTATTATTATAATAATAATATTATTATACAGTGATGTAGCTAAAATTTCTCCACTGAAATCTTAAAATAATAAAAATAAAATAAATAAATATATTATTATTATATATTTTTTTTTTTAAGATTTCAGTGGAGAAATTTTAGCTACATCACTGTATATAATATTATTATAATAACAATATTATATACAGTGATGTACCTAAAATGTCTCCACTGAAATCGTAAAAAAATAAAATTAAAATAATAATAATAATAATAATAATAATAATAATATTATATACAGTGATGTAGCTAAATATACTCCACTGAAATCTTAAAAAATAAAAATATAATAATAATAATATTATATACAGTGATGTAGCAAAATATACTCCACTGAAATCTTAAAAAATAAAAATATAATAATAATAATAATAATAATAATAATATATACAGTGATGTAGCTAAATATACTCCACTGAAATCTTAAAAAATTAAATAAAATAAATAAACATAATAATAATATATACAGCCCAATCAAGTTCCTCCACCCCAAACTCGCTCATCCATCTCTTTATGGACCTTGCTTTGTGGTCCAAATCATTTGGTGGAGGGGGGATTATGATGTGGGGTTGTTTTTCAGGGGTTGGGCTTGGCCCCTTAGTTCCAATGAAGGGAACTTTGTGGGAAGAGTTTGGGGGACGGCCCCTTCCTGTTCCAACATGACTGCCCACCAGTGCACAAAGCAAGATCCATAAAGACATGGGTGAGCGAGTATGGAATGGAGGAACTTGACTGGCCTGCACAGAGTCCTGATCTCAACCCCCGATAGAACACCTTTGGGATGAATTAGAGCGGAGACCGGCGAGCCAGGCCTTCTCATCCAACATCAGTGCCTGACCTTACAAATGCACTTGGAAGAATGGTCAAACATTCCCATAGACACCCTCCTAAACCTTGTGGACGGCCTTCCCAGAAGAGGTGAAGCTGTTATATCTGCAAAGGGCGGGGCCAACTCAATATTGAACCCTACAGACTAAGACTGGGGAGCCATTACAGTTCATGTGCGTGTAAAGGCAGGTGTCCCAATACTTTTGGTAATATAGTGTGTGTGTGTGTGTGTATATACACACACACACAGTATCTCACAAAAGTAAGTACACCCCTCACATCTTTGTAAATATTTTCTTCTATCTTTTCATGTGACAACACTGAAGAAATGACACTTTGCTACAATGTAAAGTAGTGAGTGTACAGCTTGTATAACGGTGTAAATTTGCTGTCCCCTCAAATTAACTCAACACACAGCCATTAATGTCTAAACCGCTGGCAACAAAAGTGAGTACACCCCTAAGTGAAAATGTCCAAATTGGGCCCAAAGTGTCAATATTTTGTGTGGCCGCCATTATTTTCCAACACTGCCTTAACCCTCTTGGGCATGGAGGTCACCAGAGCTTCACAGGTTGTCCCTGGAGTCCTCTTCCCCTCCTCCATGATGACATCACGGAGCTGGTGGATGTTGGAGACCTTGCGCTCCTCCACCTTCCGTTTGAGGATCCCCCACAGATGCTCAATAGGGTTTAGGTCTGGAGACATGATTGGCCAGTCCATCACCTTTACCCTCAGCTTCTTTAGCAAGGCAGTGGTGGTCTTGGAGGTGTGTTTGGGGTGGTTATCATGTTGGAGTACTACCCTGCGGTCCAGTCTCTGAAGGGAGGGGATCATTCTCTGCTTCAGTTTGTCACCATACCCATACCCAGATCCTAACCGTGTGAGGCCCACCTCAGTAAGTCAACCCCATTGTTTATAAACTGATCAGATGCCACCTGGTGACGTCACCCGGTGACCCCACCCCCTTGTGAAGTCACTGACCCAGCATGCACCAGTCGTTGACCTCACAAGGGGGGGGCGCACCAGGTGACATCCCTGGGTGGCCCGCCCCTTTCCTATATAAGAACTGTCACACGGCGTAGCAGCAGACCGCGGGAAGCGTTGGAGCGGGCATTATGATTGATGAGGGATCTACATCGGGGGACATGAATTATTTTTATTTTATTTTTAATAAAGGACCTGTCGAATTTTTATTTTTATTTTCAAAATTGGCGCTTTTTTTTGTTTATAGCGCAAAAAAAAAAAGGACGTCAATTTTATTTTGGGTACAACGTCACACGACCGCGCAATTGTCAGTTAAAGTGACGCAGTGCGGAATCGCAAAAAAAGGCCCAGTCATTAAGGGGGAAAATCTTCCGGTCTGTAAGTGGTTACATTTTGACGGCGCTATACAAGTACAGTATCACCATGGATTGAGAGTAACTTGGTTTGAGAGCGTTTTGCAAGACAAGCAACATTTTTTTTATTATAAATTTTGACTTGATATACAAGCGATGACTTGATATACAAGCGATGACTTGATATACAAGTGGCGTAATGTCACAACTGAGTATAAAAGAGGCGCCTCTAAGTGTAGTAATTTGGTTACATTTAATGAAGGTGCGACAATTAGCAACTCACATGGTTGATGAATAAAAGGGGCACATCTAAGTATGGAGGCCTCCGGGGGAAAGCCGTCCACATAGACCAGGGGTGTCCAAACTTTTTTCAAAGAGGGCCAGATTTGATGAAGTGAACATGCGTGAGGGCCGACCATTTTGTCTGACATTCTGTGAACCATTAAAATTCGGTCTAATTGTATTCCTCCGAACAACTAATACACGGCCCAACAAGAATTCTCTTGCTTTTGTGACGATGAGCTCAGGCGTAATTATTTGGATATACCGTATTTATTGGTGTATAACGCGCACCTTTACTTTCAGAGCGAAGTTTCTAGGAAAAAAAATGTAAAATTCTAAATAAAGAACTGTGAAGCAAAATAAGGGTCAGTGGCCATCTGCAGCCTCCTAAGTGCCAGGAATGCAGCACCCACCATTGCTAGGAAAGCAGCACCCACCATTGCCAGGAATGCAGCACCCACCATTGCCAGGAATGCAGCACCCACCATTGCCAGGAATGCACCCACCATTGCCAGGAATGCACTCACCATTGCCAGGAATGCAGCACCCACCATTGCCAGGAATGCAGCACCCACCATTGCCAGGAATGCAGCACCCATCAATGTCAGGCATGCACTCACCATTGCCAGGAATGCAGCACCCACCAGTGCCAGGAATGCAGCACCCACCATTGCCAGGAATGCAGCACCCACCATTGCCAGGAATGCACTCACCATTGCCAGGAATGCAGCACCCACCATTGCCAGGAATGCAGCATCCACCATTGCCAGGAATGCAGCACACACCATTACCAGGAATGCACTCACCATTGCCAGGTATGCAGCACCCACCATTGCCAGGAATAAAGCACCCACCATTGCCAGGAATGCAGCACCCATCAATGTCAGGAATGCACTCACCATTGCCAGGAATGCAGCACCCACCATTGCCAGGAATGCAGCACACACCATTGCCAGGAATGCAGCACACACCATTGCCAGGAATGCACCCACCATTGCCAGGTATGCAGCACCCACCATTGCCAGGAATGCAGCACCCACCATTGCCAGGAATGCAGCATCCACCATTGCCAGGAATGCAGCACACACCATTGCCAGGAATGCAGCACACACCATTGCCAGGAATGCACCCACCATTGCCAGGAATGCAGCACTCACCATTGCCAGGAATGCACTCACCATTGCCAGGAATACAGCACCCACCATTGCCAGGAATGCACTCACCATTGCCAGGAATGCAGCACACACCATTGCCAGGAATGCACCCACCATTGCCAGGAATGCAGCATCCACCATTGCCAGGAATGCAGCACACACCATTGCCAGGAATGCACTCACCATTGCCAGGAATACAGCACCCACCATTGCCAGGAATGCACTCACCATTGCCAGGAATGCAGCACCCACCATTGCCAGGAATGCAGCATCCACCATTGCCAGGAATGCACTCACCATTGCCAGGAATACAGCACCCACCATTGCCAGGAATGCACTCACCATTGCCAGGAATGCAGCACACACCATTGCCAGGAATGCAGCACACACCATTGCCAGGAATGCACCCACCATTGCCAGGAATGCAGCATCCACCATTGCCAGGAATGCAGCACACACCATTGCCAGGAATGCACTCACCATTGCCAGGAATGCAGCACCGACCATTGCCAGGAATGCACTCACCATTGCCAGGAATGCAGCACCGACCATTGCCAGGAATAAAGCACCCACCATTGCCAGGAATGCAGCACCCATCAATGTCAGGAATGCACTCACCATTGCCAGGAATGCAGCACCCACCATTGCCAGGAATGCAGCACACACCATTGCCAGGAATGCAGCACACACCATTGCCAGGAATGCACCCACCATTGCCAGGAATGCAGCACCCACCATTGCCAGGAATGCAGCATCCACCATTGCCAGGAATGCACTCACCATTGCCAGGAATACAGCACCCACCATTGCCAGGAATGCACTCACCATTGCCAGGAATGCAGCACACACCATTGCCAGGAATGCAGCACACACCATTGCCAGGAATGCACCCACCATTGCCAGGAATGCAGCATCCACCATTGCCAGGAATGCAGCACACACCATTGCCAGGAATGCACTCACCATTGCCAGGAATACAGCACCCACCATTGCCAGGAATGCACTCACCATTGCCAGGAATGCAGCACCCACCATTGCCAGGAATGCAGCACACACCATTGCCAGGAATGCACTCACCATTGCCAGGAATACAGCACCCACCATTGCCAGGAATGCACTCACCATTGCCAGGAATGCAGCACCGACCATTGCCAGGAATGCAGCACCGACCATTGCCATCAGTGCAGCCTTGGAGGGGACATGGAGGGGGCAGGATGAGCGCCAAAGATATCCTACAGGAGAATCTCCTGTTTACACAGCGGCCTCTTTAAGAGAAAGTCCCGCCTTCTTTAATGGACAGAACAGTCGTCCAATGGCAGCGCCGGAGACGGGACTTCCTATTACAGAGGCTGCCGTGTAAACAGGAAATACTCCTCCTGTGTGCACAACACTCGTCCCACCTCCTCCCTTTGAGGCAGCCAGCCTATATATCTTTTGTGGCCCCGGCGCTGGGAGATCGTCGGGGGGCCACAAAAGATACATATGTTAAGATAACCAGGCGGGCCGTTCAAAACCAGGCAGTGATTGGCCCGCGGGCCGGACTTTGGACATGCCTGACATAGACCATCCCCTGCACCGCCATTGACGTCGTCTCTTCCCTGAGTGGTTCAAGCCTCGCTTTCAGATCTCTGTGCTGCAGGGTAGTCTTCCTGGTCACAATTGCAGACTGACAGCGGTGAAAGCCGGAGGTTCGGAGGACGGTCTATGTGGACAGCTTTACCCCGGATCCCTGCATACTTAGATGTGCCTCTTTTATTCATCAACCATGTGAGTTACTAAATGTTGTACCTTCATTAAATGTAACCATATTACTACACTTGGAGGCGCCTCTCTTCTCTTTTATACTCTGTGGCTCCTGCTGGATTTTGTTTCTAATCCCCTTGTAGAGGCTCCCATTTGTGGATGGACATTTTTATGGTTACACAACCAATCACATTGCTAGAATCTTTTTCTATGGACTATAAACTGAAGGATTTATGAATAAATGATTGTAGAACGAATCATTTGAGTTTCCATTATTTCTTATGGGGAAATTCGCTTTGATATACAAGTGCTTTGGATTACAAGCATGCTTCCGGAACGAATTATGCTCGCAATCCAAGAGTTTTACTGTACCTGTAATAATAAAAATGACAAAATGATTGCTGAATCAGTAGGACCCCAGGGGAAATGTAAACATTGCTCTGGTCCTGGGGGGGTGGGGAGGGGGGTGTACAGGGGTGAGAGCGGAAACTTTTGAAGAGGGAAGAAGTAGCTGTCAGATCATTAACAACCCATCAAACAAATCTGTTTTATTTTGAAGCCATTTACGGTAACAATGGTACATGGGAGGTGACATACCTGCATCTCTCACTGTCACACGCCACTTACCACAAATTGAGCGCAGAGATCAGATCACGGGTTTGCTGCATTTTGATTGGCACATATAATTGCAGGTAGAATTCTCAGAACTGCAGATGAGGGTAAGGGAACTTTCTGTGCAGCGGAGGAAGGATTATGGTCTTGGAGAAACAGAACGACGTCATGGCGTCATTTTGTTTTTAAAGCTGTTTAGATCAATATTTTTCTTTAAATAATAATCAAGAGATGAAGGGGTCTTATAGATCCCATATCTCTACATAAAGAGGTCATGCTGCATTGTTATAACAAGGGATGGTTACATTTCTTGCAATAACAAGAAAAAGTGATTAAAAAAAAAAGTTTTTAACCACTTCCTATCCTACATGTAAAAATCATCATTCCCTGACGGACTCCATGGCAGACTACGTGTGGGTTATGCTATAGGTAGGGTTACCACATTTCCAAACTACCATTCAGGGACACTCTCCCTTCCCAAAAATCAGCTTGTGCTGTAATGAATCACAGCACAGTGATTGGACACAAGAGGCGGGATTTATGATTTCTCCAATCACAAGCAGGGGGCGGGGATTGTGCTCCTCCAGGCATTCCCGGCCAGGACAAGTACTGTCAGTGAGTAAAGCAGTGATGTGGCGCCCTTTTTTGGGGGAATCAGATTGGCCGGGGGGTGGCTGTGTCAGTTTCATTCCGGCACACTGTATTGTACTGGAATGAAGGTGCCCGGGACAGACCTGGAAAATGTGGGACTGTCCCGGGCAATCTGGGACATGTGGTCACCCTAGCTATACGACCCCACTCCCATAAATTTGAGCTCACCACTAGAGACTGCGTTCCTTTTTTGTCCTCCTCATTGGATCTACAAGCAATGCACTTACGTTTACGGACGTCCAAATCGATCAAGGTTGATGCCGGGCATACCTTCTAGCAGTATCAAGATAGACCAGGGCCCAGCCATGGGCGGGTGTGTGGCTCCAGGCCCCTGTGTCCAGTGGTGTGGACAGCCTTCGTATGCCCAGGTGTGGTGGATCAGCTGGTAGGTCTGAAGATGCTCCATGGCAGCAGTTTTTTGTATGTGGATAAAGGCTGCCTTACTTTCCTTCTCTTTTTTTTGCCCTCTATGGCACCTGGAACGCAGGATATCCTCAGATTTCTTCAATCCGGCCTAGATCCGTCTCTGTCCATCAGCTCTCTCAGTCCAAATCTCTGCCTTGCCGGCCTTCTCTGGAACATCATGGGCTGTTCATAACTCAACAGTTTTTCTGTGGGGGCAACAAGACTCAGGCCCCAAAGAAGACCAAGATTCACAAAATGGGATCTTCCCCTTGTCCTCGACTGACTGTCTGGACTAAGCACCGTGGGATCTGCCCCACTTTCTATTAAAGACCTTTCTACAAGAGTCGCTTTCCTAGTAGCCATCACTTCGGCTAAAAGGGTTTCTGAGATTGGGTCCTTGGGTCATGAAGAACCATTCCTGACTTTCTTCCAGGACCGGGTGGTCCTCATCCCTATGCTCGGCTCAAACCCAATCTTCCCACTGACCACCAATGTAAGGGACATTCTTCCCACAGACCACCAATGTAAGGGACATTCTACCCACTGATCACCAATGTAAGGAACATTCTTCCCACTGATCACCAATGTAAGGAACATTCTTCTCACTGATCACCAATGTAAGGAACATTCTTCCCACTGATCACCAATGTAAGGAACATTCTTCTCACTGATCACCAATGTAAGGAACATTCTTCTCACTGATCACCAATGTAAGGATCATTCTTCCCACTGATCACCAATGTAAGGAGCATTCTTCCCACTGATCACCAATGTAAGGAGAATTCTTCTCACTGATCACCAATGTAAGGAACATTCTTCCCACTGATCACCAATGTAAGGGACATTCTTCCCACTGATCACCAATGTAAGGAACATTCTTCTCACTGATCACCAATGTAAGGGACATTCTTCCCACTGATCACCAATGTAAGGAACATTCTTCTCACTGATCACCAATGTAAGGGACATTCTTCCCACTGATCACCAATGTAAGGAACATTCTTCTCACTGATCACCAATGTAAGGGACATTCTTCCCACTGACCACCAATGTAAGGAACATTCTCCCCACTGATCACCAATGTAAGGAACATTCTTCTCACTGATCACCAATGTAAGGAACATTCTTCCCACTGACCACCAATGTAAGGAACATTCTTCCCACTGATCACCAATGTAAGGAACATTCTTCCCACTGATCACCAATGTAAGGGACATTCTTCTCACTGATCACCAATGTAAGGAACATTCTTCTCACTGATCACCAATGTAAGGAACATTCTTCTCACTGATCACCAATGTAAGGAACATTCTTCCCACTGACCACCAATGTAAGGAACATTCTTCCCACTGATCACCAATGTAAGGGACATTCTTCCCACTGATCACCAATGTAAGGGACATTCTTCCCACTGATCACCAATGTAAGGAACATTCTTCTCACTGATCACCAATGTAAGGAACATTCTTCTCACTGATCACCAATGTAAGGAACATTCTTCTCACTGATCACCAATGTAAGGGACATTCTTCCCACTGATCACCAATGTAAGGAACATTCTTCCCACTGATCACCAATGTAAGGAACATTCTTCTCACTGATCACCAATGTAAGAAGCATTCTTCCCACTGACCACCAATGTAAGGAACATTCTTCTCACTGATCACCAATGTAAGGAACATTCTTCCCACTGATCACCAATGTAAGGAACATTCTTCCCACTGATCACCAATATAAAGAACATTCTTCCCACTGACCACCAATGTAAGGAACATTCTTCTCACTGATCACTAGTGATGAGCCGAACACCCCCGGGTTCGGTTCGCACCAGAACCCGCGAACGGACCGAAAGTTCGTACGAACATTAGAACCCTATTAAATACAATGGATGCGAACGTTCGAATTCTAAAGTGCTAATTATAACAACTATTATGCATGTTATTGTCCTAAAAAGGGTTTGGGAACCCGGGTTCTGCACCAGGGGACATGTATCAATGCAAAAAGAAGTTTTAAAAACGGTCGTTTTTCGGGAGCAGTCATTTTAATGATGCATAAAGTGAACAAAAAAAAAGTCAAATATTCCTTTAAATATCGTATCTGGGGGGTGTCTAAAGTATGCCTGTGAAGTGCCACGTGTTTCCCGTGTTTAGAACTGTCCCTGCACAAAATGACACTTCTAAAGGAAAAAAAAGCCATTTAAAACTGCTTGCGGCTTTAATGTAATGTCTGGTCCCGGTAATATGGATGAAAATCTTTAAGAAAAATGGCATAGCTACCCCATGACCCCCCCCCCTACCCCAGCCCATTACCAGCCCCTTTGGGTCTTGTATGGATATTAAGGGGAACCCCGCACATAAAATAAAAAAGGCCCTATATACTCTGAACAGCCGTATACAGGCGGTGCATACAAGACAGGGACTGTAGGTTTGTTCTTATGTAGAATCTGTTTGTAATTTTGAACAGGTACATTGTTGAAGTGTAGCTCCAGCCCAAAAATCTATTTTTAAACTTTTTGGAAAACATAGGTAAGGGTTATCACCCCTGTAACATTTGTTTTGCTGTCTGTGCCCCTGTTCAGAACATTTCACCTCACTTTCCGTCCCAATGACAACTGTTTTTGAAATGTGGTGTTTTTCTAGAAACAAGGATTGCTGATAAAGCATCAGTACAGAGGAGACACCTTTCTCCCATATTTATTCTTACAGGAGAGAATTTTCCTTCCTAGTGGTAGATTTCCTCTCACTTCCTGTTGTCTTCTTCCGTTTGCAAGTAGGAGTCGTTTGTAAGTTGGATGTTTGAAAGTAGGGACCTGCCGTATATACTCTGCAGAAATAGGCCCCTTAGTTGTTGGTGTTGGCACAACACTGTAAGCACTCACAGTTACTCTTGGTTGGTGCTGGAACGCCCTGCTGTCAACTATTATATCAGGAATTTTAATTACATATAATTGTTGAACAGTGGTAGTAAAAATTGGGGCTTTGATGGTGGTGCTGGTGCCACAACACTGTAAGCCCTGACAGTTACTCTTGGTGGGTGCAGCAATGGGCCCTGCTGTGAATTATTAGATCAAGAATTGTAATTGCATGCCCCTGTTGAACAGGGGCTGAAAAATTGGGCCTTTCGTGGTGGTGGTGGTGGTGGTGGTGTTGCCACAACACTGTAAGCCCTCAGAGTTACTCTTGGTGGGTGCAGGAATGGGCCCTGCTGTGAATTATTAGATCAAGAATTGTAATTACATGCCCCTTTTGAACAGGGGCTGAAAAATTGGGCCTTTCGTGGTGGTGGTGGTGGTGGCGTTGCCACAACACTGTAAGCCCTCAGAGTTACTCTTGGTGGGTGCAGCAATGGGCCCTGCTGTGAATTATTAGATCAAGAATTGTAATTACATGCCCCTTTTGAACAGGGGCTGAAAAATTGGGCCTTTCGTGGTGGTGGTGGTGGCGTTGCCACAACACTGTAAGCCCTCAGAGTTACTCTTGGTGGGTGCAGCAATGGGCCCTGCTGTGAATTATTACATCAAGAATTGTAATTGCATGCCCCTGTTGAACAGGGGCTGAAAAATTGGGCCTTTCGTGGTGGTGGTGGTGGTGGCGTTGCCACAACACTGTAAGCCCTCAGAGTTACTCTTGGTGGGTGCAGTAATGGGCCCTGCTGTGAATTATTACATCAAGAATTGTAATTGCATGCCCCTGTTGAACAGGGGCTGAAAAATTGGGCCTTAGGCACTGGTGGCACAACACTACAACCCCTCACAGATACTGTACTTGGAGCACAGCAATGAGCCCTGTTGCAAAGTATTGCTTCAAAAATTGTAATGACACGCCCCTGTTAAACAGGGGCTGAAAAATTGGGCCTTAGGCACTGGTGGCACAACACTACAACCCCTCACAGATACTGTACTTGGAGCACAGCAATGAGCCCTGTTGCAAAGTATTGCTTCAAAAATTGTAATGACACGCCCCTGTTAAACAGGGGCTGAAAAATTGGGCCTTAGGCACTGGTGGCACAACACTACAACCCCTCACAGATACTGTACTTGGAGCACAGCAATGAGCCCTGTTGCAAAGTATTGCTTCAAAAATTGTAATGACACGCCCCTGTTAAACAGGGGCTGAAAAATTGGGCCTTAGGCACTGGTGCCACAACACTCCAACCCCTCACAGATACTGTACTTGGAGCACAGCAATGAGCCCTATGGCAAATTATTGCTAAAAAAATTGTAATTACACGCCCCTGTAAAACAGGGGCTGAAAAATTGGGCCTTAGCCACTGGTGGCGGCACCCATAAACAAAAATGATCTTCCAAGCTATCATCATCAATCGTATCATTGAGGACTCGGAGGAGGAGGATAGCCAGTCAACATAACAGCACAGGCACTCAGCATCAGCATCAGTCTTGAAGGGATGTGACATGTTAAAATCAATTAGTCTGTTATATCAGCATCAGGTGTGTGGTAGCTGGTGGTGATCCAAGACTGGTTCATCTTGATGAAAGTCAGTCGATCAACCGAGTCGGTGGACAGGCGCACCCTGTGATCCGTGACAAATCCTCCAGCAGCACTGAATGTGCGTTCCGAAAGAACGCTGGATGCAGGACAGGCCAGTAGCTCAATTGCATACTGTGCAAGCTCTGGCCAGTGATCCATCCTCAAGACCCAGTAAGCCAGAGGATTTTCGGTGGGGAAGGTGTCCAAGTCTGACCTTGCCCCTAGATATTCCTGCACCATGTTTATCAGACGCTGGCGATGGTTGCTGGAACCGATCATACTTTGGGGCTGCGGACTAAAGAATTGTCTGAACGCATCGGTCAGACGGCCACCTTCCCCACCGCTCCTTCTTTGACTGGCCGAAGCCTCAGCAACTCGTTGTCCAGGACCAGGAGTTTGTAACCTCCCAGTCTCTGGGAACGCGTTGCACAGACCTTTCTGCAAGGCCTCCCGGAGTTGTCTCATCCTCTGCTCCCTCTGCGAAGGTAACATAAGGTCCGCAACCTTACCCTTGTACCGTGGATCAAGGAGAGTGGCCAGCCAGTAATGGTCCCTCTCCTTGATCCGAAGAATACGAGGATCCTTCCGCAGACTTTGCAGGATCAGGGAGGCCATGCAGCGTAGGTTTGCTGAGGCATTCGCTCCGGAGTCCTCTGGGTCACTAAGGACGACATGATCCGCAGCCACCTCCTCCCAGCCACGTACAAGTCCACTGGTTTCTTGAGACTGTAAATCATCCCTAAAAGACTGCTGCTGATGATGCTGAGTGCCAGCCTCCACCTCCATGCTGACACAATCCTCCTCCTCCTCCTCCTCCTCTTCCCCTTCCTGTGCGATGGGTGGGACAGAAGGAACACTGTCTGGGTAAAGGGGGCCTTGAGAGGCAAGGAAGTCCTCCTCTTCCTGCCTCTGTTCTGCCTCAAGTGCCCTGTCCATTATTCCACGCAGCGTGTGCTCCAACAGGTGGACAAGAGGTACAGTGTCACTGATGCATGCACTGTCACTGCTCACCATCCTCGTGGCCTCCTCAAATGGTGCCAGGACAGTGCATGCATCCCTGATCATGCCCCACTGGCGTGGAGAAAAAAAACCAAGCTCCCCTGACCCTGTCCTGGTGCCGTAGTCGCACAGGTACTCATTGATGGCCCTCTGCTGCGTGTGCAGCCGCTGCAGCATGGCCAACGTTGAGTTCCACCTGGTGGGCATGTCACATATAAGGCGGTTCTTGGGCAGGTTCAACTCCTTTTGCAGCTCAGCCAGGCGAGCACTGGCATTATAAGATCTGCGGAAATGCACACAGACTTTCCTGGCCTGCCTCAGGACATCCTGTAAGCCCGGGTACCTGCCCAAGAACCGCTGCACCACCAGGTTAAGGACGTGAGCCACACAGGGCACATGGGTCAGTTGTCCCTGTCGGAGGGCGGAGAGGAGGTTGGTGCCATTGTCGCAAACCACCATTCCTGGCTTAAGCTGGCGTGGCGTCAACCACCTCTCGGCCTGGCCCTGCAGAGCAGACAGGACCTCTGCCCCAGTGTGGCTTCTGTCCCCCAAAAACACCAGCGCAAGCACGGCATGGCATCTTTTTGCCTGCGTACTTGCGTAGCCCCGTGAACGGCTACGGAACACCGCTGGTTCATAGGACAAACCACAGGAAGAGGCCATGGAGGAAGAAGAAGAGGAGGGGGTGGAGGAGAGAGGTGTGTCACAACCAGTAGTAGCATTTTGGAGGCGTGGCGGTGGAACAACCTCCAACACTACTGCACCTTGTCCTGCATCCTTCCCAGCTGCCAAAAGAGTGACCCAATGGGCCGTGAAAGAAAGGTAACGTCCCTGTCCATGCCTGCTGGACCATGAGTCAGCGGTAATATGCACCTTACCGCTGACCGCCCTGTCCAGCGAGGCCAAGACATTGCCTTCCACATGCCGGTAGAGAGCCGGAATAGCCTTCCGTTAGAAAAAGTGGCGTTTGGGAACCTGCCACTGAGGAACCGCACATTGCACAAACTCACGGAAGGGGGCCGAGTCTACCAACTGAAAAGGCAGCAGTTGAAGCGCTAGCAATTTAGCCAAGCTAGCATTCAACCGCTGGGCATGTGGATGGCTGGGAGTGAACTTCTTTCGACGGTCCAGCAGCTGGGGCAGGGAAATTTGCCTGCTAGAATCGGATGTCGGTGTACTGCTAGCAGAGTGGCCGCAAGTACTTGGCTGTGACACACCTAATTCTACACCTTCATTCCTCTCAGTGCATGTTTCAGAGAGGACTGAAGTTATAGTGGGGTTGGAGATCCCAGCTGATGCGGTGCAAGGAGAGGTCCGCTTTGTTCTTTGGTGTGGGTCTTTGAGGTAGGCTTGCCAACGAGCTGCATGGCAGGTCAACATATGTCTGGTCAGGCATGTGGTGCCCAAGCGGCTGATGTTTTGGCCACGCGATATACGCTTGAGACATATGTTGCAAACAGCAGCTGTGCGATCTGATGCACTAGCCTCAAAAAAGGCCCACACCAAGGAACTTTTTGAATGACGGGCAGAGGCAGCGCCCTGCACAGGCGGAGCTCTGCGGTGTGATTCCGTCGGTGTACTGCCCTTACGCTGGCCACCAAAGGGCATCCTGCCTCGTTGGAGATGTGCCTCCTCCTCATCCTCCTCCTCCTCCTCTCTCCTATTAGGCACCCACGTGGAGTCAGTGACCTCATCATCCCCTCCCTCCTCATCACTGGAGCCAATCTGGCAGTATGCTGCAGCTGCTGGAACATGACTGCCAGATTGGTGTCCTTCTTGAGCATCCCCTCTGTCTGCTCTCACGCTACTGCCTTCCTGTAGCTGGGTTTCATCATCAGACCCTTCGAAACGCTGGGCATCCTCCTGGAGCATGTACCCAACACTGTGCTCAAACAGTTCGGGGGACTCCTCAGGAGGAGGACATGGTGGGTCTAGGGAAGGAGTGACTGATGATGAGTCTGACATTGATACCAGGGAAGAGGACGCTTTGGCAGCTGCTTTGCCAGTACCCTGAGCCTGGGTGAGAGAGGATGAGGAGGAGGAGGAGGGCTTGGTCATCCACTCTACCAAGTCTTCGGCATGATGTGGCTCAACATGTCCAGCTGCCGAAAAGAAGGACAAGCGTGTCCCATGGCCATGTGCTGATGACAATGCACCACGTCCACGACCAGCACTGTTGCCCCCAGACACAGAGCCTGCTTGCCCTCTTTTATTGCCTCCTGACTGTCTGCCTCTCCTTGTTTGCCTTCCAGACATTCTAATAGATGGCCTGCAGGGAGATGGGAAAAAAGCAATAAGGGCTACCTTCAGGTGTCCTTCTCTGTCCCTTTACTTAAGGATTTCTAAATATGGTTGAGGATTATTGCTTTTGCACAGAATAGCACAACGACAATTTCCCTGACTGTCCAAAAAACAAGGATTTCAAAGATGGTTGATGAGGAATGCTTTGGCACACTATAGCACAAGGAGAATTTCCCTCACTGTCCTTCCCTGTCCCTAGAAACAAGGACTGGCACAGTGAAAGAAACTGACACTCTCCCTACCTACAGTTTTCTGTCCCTAGAAAAAATTTTTTTTAAAGCACACTATAGCACAAGGAGAAATCCCCTCACTTTCCTTCTTTGTCCCTAGAAACAAGGACTGGCACAGTGAAAGAAACTGACACTCTCCCTACCTACAGTTTTCTGTCCCTAGAAAAAATGTTTTTTTAAAGCACACTATAGCACAAGGAGAAATCCCCTCACTTTCCTTCTTTGTCCCTAGAAACAAGGACTGGCACAGTGAAAGAAACTGACACTCTCCCTACCTACAGTTTTCTGTCCCTAGAAATTTTTTTTTTTAAAGCACACTATAGCACAAGGAGAAATCCCCTCACTTTCCTTCTTTGTCCCTAGAAACAAGGACTGGCACAGTGAAAGAAACTGACACTCTCCCTACCTACAGTTTTCTGTCCCTAGAAAAAATGTTTTTTTAAAGCACACTATAGCACAAGGAGAAATCCCCTCACTTTCCTTCTTTGTCCCTAGAAACAAGGACTGGCACAGTGAAAGAAACTGACACTCTCCCTACCTACAGTTTTCTGTCCCTAGAAAAAATGTTTTTTTAAAGCACACTATAGCACAAGGAGAAATCCCCTCACTTTCCTTATTTGTCCCTAGAAACAAGGACTGGCACAGTGAAAGAAACTGACACTCTCCCTACCTACAGTTTTCTGTCCCTAGAAAAAATGTTTTTTTAAAGCACACTATAGCACAAGGAGAAATCCCCTCACTTTCCTTCTTTGTCCCTAGAAACAAGGACTGGCACAGTGAAAGAAACTGACACTCTCCCTACCTACAGTTTTCTGTCCCTAGAAAAAATGTTTTTTTAAAGCACACTATAGCACAAGGAGAAATCCCCTCACTTTCCTTCTTTGTCCCTAGAAACAAGGACTGGCACAGTGAAAGAAACTGACACTCTCCCTACCTACAGTTTTCTGTCCCTAGAAAAAATGTTTTTTTAAAGCACACTATAGCACAAGGAGAAATCCCCTCACTTTCCTTCTTTGTCCCTAGAAACAAGGACTGGCACAGTGAAAGAAACTGACACTCTCCCTACCTACAGTTTTCTGTCCCTAGAAAAAATGTTTTTTTAAAGCACACTATAGCACAAGGAGAAATCCCCTCACTTTCCTTCTTTGTCCCTAGAAACAAGGACTCGCACAGTAAAACACACTGACACTCTCCCTACCTATCCTTCTCTTTCCCTAAACTAAAGGAATCCAGGTTAAGCAAGAAAGAAATAAATGTCACTGTCCCTGCCTATGCTTGTCTTTCCCTGCTCCGGAACACACTACACTAGGCCGCCGTGCTGGCGGCCTTTTATAGTGTGGGGCGTGTACTAAACACCCTCAGCAATAATTGGCCACAGGCATCCTGCCTGTGGCCAATCATTGCTCTCCTCGCTGCCGGCGCTGTGATTGGCCAAGCATGCGGGGTCACAGTGCATGCTTGGCCAATCACAGCGCCTGGATGACACTGCGATGGCGTAGTGCATTGTGGGCCATTCGCGTCACTCGAATTTGGCGCGAACGGCCCAAATCGTTCGATCTTCGTCGAACGATCGAACAGCCGATGTTCGAGTCGAACGTATGTTCGACTCGAACACGAAGCTCATCCCTACTGATCACCAATGTAAGGGACATTCTTCCCACTGATCACCAATGTAAGGGACATTCTTTCCACTGATCACCAATGTAAGGAACATTCTTCCCACTGATCACCAATGTAAGGAGCATTCTTCTCACTGATCCCCAATGTAAGGAACATTCTTCCCACTGACCACCAATGTAAGGAACATTCTTCCCACTGACCACCAATGTAAGGAACATTATTACATTATTTCGCATGAAGTTGAATGACTTAATAAAAAATAACATTAAAAAAAGTAAAAAAAAAAAAAAAAAAAACACAAACAGTAGGATGCGTTGTTTGCACGGTGCAGTCACACCATTTCATGTGTATTATATGGAAGGTAGGTAGTACTGCGGGTCGGTGTGAACTGGACTTTACATTTGAAAAGAAGATATCACACAGCTCCAGTTCTATCAGATGGAGGAGGAGATTTTGCATTTCAATGTTTTTTTTCCCCATAATTAGCTCATGGTGTCAGATTAGTAATTTTCTGTAATTTTCATACAAAGTATCAGTTCTCAGTAAAACTCGATGCTGTTGCAATTCTTGTATGCAACGTTGCAACATTTCCACCCAAAGGTTACAATGTCATCACTCATCACTGACATGTTGGGATTTTTGTGACAGAGGTCTGCTGCAAGTTAAAGCAAAAGCTAAGCAATAAGCCAACATCTCATTGTTCCCTCCTCTATTCCCTCAATATATTTTATAACAAACATAGGTGTGCGCAGCCCATTGCATTAGGGTGTGCACCCCAAAGTAATAGGGTAATGGACAGTGTCGGTAGAGCATTGGACGATGTCAAAAGGGCAGAGACTGGTGTCAGTTTATTTTTTATATTTTTTTATTATTACTTTTTTACAATTTTATTATTTTTTACAATATATTCAGTTTTTTTACAATATTATTTTATTTTTAAAAAATTTTTTGGAGCCCCATGGGGGCCTAGGTGAAATATCAGGGGTCTAAACAGACCCCTGATGTCTCGCTTTTGAGACAGAGAAAGGGACTGAGGACAGAGATTCCCCAGTTCCTTTCTCTGCAGCCAAGTAAAAGGGGGAATCTGCCCAGCACAGGGTCATTAGGGTGTGCCCAGGCACACCTGGCACACCCTGTGCGCACGCCTATGATAACAAATCACATGTAGATTCCTTGTTACCTTATTAATAAGCCTCTATTCACAAGGGAGCGATGTGCAGTACAGGACCTGCTTTAACGTCATCCCGCCCGGTCTATAGCAAAATGGCCTACAGCAAGATCACGGCCAGGTGGTGTTCATATGACGCCCCTCAGAACATGGCGCGCAGCGCGGTGATCGGTGGTGTCGTTTTTCGCTCGGACATACCGCATCTCCGATTACGGTACAGAGCCTATGACGGAGGCTTTTTACCATGTGATCAGCTGTGTCCAATTACAGCTGATCACAGTGTAAATAGGAAGTGCCGTTTATTGGCATTCCTCTCCCCATGCTGACAGCGTATGAGTAGAGGAGGAGCGATAAGCCGATTTTCTGACGGCTGCACTGATAATCAGTGCAATGATCATCAGTGCAACCCCATCAGCGATGCCTGCCAGTGCACTGCCCACCAGTGATGCCCGCTAGTGCCCATCAGTGCTGCCTATCAGTGCCCATAAAGGCTGCCTTTCAGTTCTGTCTATTAGTGCTGCCTATCAGTGCCCATAAAGGCTGCCCATCAGTGCCGCTTTTCAGTGCTGCCCATCAGTGCCGCCGATCAGTGCCCATAAAGGCTGCTCATCAGTGCCGCTTATCAGTGCCCATCAGTGCTGCATATCAGTGCTGTCTATCAGTGCCACAGATTAGTGCCACCTATCAGTGCCCATAAAGTCTGCCCATCAGTGCCGCATTTCCATGCCCATCAGTGCTGCATATCAGTGCCACCTCATCAGTGCCAATCAGTGCCCTCTCATCAGTTCCCCCCCCCCAGTGCCACCTCATCAGTGCTGCATATCAGTGCCCATCAGTGCTGCATATTAGTGCCCTCTCATTAGTGCCACCTCATCAGTGGCCATCAGTGCAGCCTCATCAGTCTCCCCCCAGTGCTGCCTCATCAGTGCTGCATATTAGTGCCCTCTCAGTGCCCATCAATGCCACCTCATCAGTGGCCATTAGTGCCCATCAGTGCAGGCTCATCAGTCCCCCCCCCCAGTGCAGCCTCATAAGCGCCCATCAGTGAAGGAGAAAAATTACTTATTGACAACATTTTATAACAGAAATTAAGAGAAAAAAAATTTCCAAATTTTCAGGCTTTTTTCATTTGTTTAGCAAAAAATTAAAAACCCAGCAGTGATTAAATACCATCAAAAGAAAGCTCTATCTGTTTAAAAGAAAATGATAAAAATGTAATATGGATACAGTGTAGCATGACCGCGCAATTGTCATTCAAAGTGTGACAGCTCTGAAAGCTGAAACCTGTCCTGGGCAGGCAGGAGGTGAAAGTGCCCGATATTGAAGGGGCTAAGACATGATTGTGTGTTTTTGGCCCCATGGACTTTTTATGTGGGAGTGTGAAAAAATGCACATAGCCCCCCATAGCAGCTTGCTATGGGGCACCCGAGCCGCTCCTCTGTGTGTCCATTCAGAAGACATGGAGCCGCAGCCCGGCCCTGCCCCCTCTCTCTCCTCATTGGCTCACTGACTTTGATTGACAGCAGCGGGTGCCAATGGCGCCCGCTGCTGTCTCAGTCAATGAGGAGGGAGAGTCCTGGACAACTGAGCCTCTTGTGCAACATTGCTGGATCGAGATGAGGCTCAGGTAAGTATTAGGAGAGCTGAGGGGGGCTGCTGCGCACTTAATTTTTTTTTTATCTTAATGCATAGCAGTGGCGGTGCGTCCATAAGGGGCGCAGGAGTGCCGCCCCCTCTCTTCTGCACCGCTCTAGCATCATAGATAGATTCATGCATCGCCGCTGACACCCCCTATTCAGGTGTCCGGTCCCTTTTTGGGCGCCGGGGACCTGAGTTACAGTGGCGGGGTGTTTTTTGGAAGCACCTGATTAGAGCCATAGGCTCTAATAGGCGCTCAAAAATGGTAAACAGCGGGCGCCATGGTGGGCATTCGCTGTTCACTCAGCTGTGTGTTAGCAAAGCGAAGGAATTCGCTTTGCTAACACTGACCTGCCTCTCAGCCAATCAGGTTGCTGGGTCTGTTACCGGTCACCTGATTGACTGAAACGTCAGGCGCTGTGATTGGACGCCTGAGAGAGGACGGAAGAAGACATGGAGGACGTGCAGGAGATTGCCGCTAACCCGCTGCGAGACAGGTAAGTGCCGGGTAGCTTCTGATGGGGCGCATTAGCGGCAATTTATGGGCACACAGGCAGCATCTGATGGGGCACATTAGCGGCAATTGATGGCCACACTGGCAGAATTTGATGGGGCACAGTAGCGGCAATTGATGGGCACACTGGCAGCATTTGATGGGGCACAGTGGCAGCATTTGACGGGGCACACTGGCTTCAATTGATGGGCACAGTGTCAGCAATTGATGGGTGTAGTGGCTAGGTTTCATTGGCACAGTGGCGGCAATTTATGGGTACAGTGGCTGCGTTTGATGGCACAGTAGCTGCGTTTGGCACAGTAGCTGCGTTTGATGTTTTTTTTTTTCAGTTTGTTTGCGCCCCCCCAAAACTTTTGAGCACCAGCCGCCACTAATGCATAGAATATGTCAGGAAAGGTTCCATCCGCTGGTAATATCTATCATTTGGCGTGCAGTACTGAGGACCACCAACAGGTGTCTCCTGGCAGTTTGGAACTGTCAGGGGAACTTCTCCCTGCTGGTGTTATGTCATCTTTGGGCCGCAGTACTGGCGTCCACCAGCGGATGGATCCTGGCAGTGTGGAGCAGATTTTTCCTTCTGCAGTCGGGCATCACCTGAGCTTGTTAGCAGGTAATAGTATTAGGCTGGGTTCACACTAGTGCGACACGAAAGCCGTCCTACTTTGGATCCGACTTTGCCCTGCGACATGAAGCCGACATATATCCGACTTTCAATGAACGGGGATCCGACTTGGATCCCCGCCAATAGCAGGCACTGTGTTTGGTATGAATCTTGAGGGGGAACTCCAGGCCAAATTTTTAATAAAAAACCGGCATGGGTTCCCCCTCCAGGAGCAAACCAGGCCCTTGGGTCTGGTCTGGATTTGAAGGGGAACCCCTACGCCAAAAAAAACGGCGTGGGGGTCCCCCCCAAAATCCAAACCAGACCCTTATCTGAGCACGCAACCTGGCAGGCCGCAGGGGAAGAGGGGGAGGATGAGAGAGCGGCTCCCCTCCCTCCTGAACCGTACCAGGCCGCATGCCCTCAACATGGGGGGTTTGGTGCTCTGGGGCAGGGAGGCGAGCTGCGGCCCCCCCACCCCAAAGCACCCTGTCCTCATGTTGATGAGGACAGGGCCTTTTCCCGACAACCCTGGCCGTTGGTTGTCGGGGTCTGCGGGTGGGGGGCTTAACGGAATTCGGGAGCCCCCCCTTTAATAAGGGGCCCCCAGATCCCGGCCCCCCACCCTATGTGAATGAGTATGGGGTACATCGTACCCCTACCCATTCACCTGGTGGAAAAAATTGTCAAGGAAAAAAACACAACAAAGCTTTTTAAAGTAATTTATTGCACAGCTCCGGTCTCGTCTCCGCGCTCTCCGGTTCTTTCTTCCGCCGGGCCTCCGCTATCTTCTTCCAGCTCTTTTGCTAGCGGAGGCCCGGTCTTCCCCGTCGTCTCGTCCGGCTCTCCGTTGTCCTTCTGCCGGCCCCTCCACTAACTTCTTCCAGCTCTTTTGCTAGTGTAGGGGCCGGTCTTACCATCGCCGTTGGCGTCTTCTTCTCTCTTCTCCTCCTCGATGATGACTCGTCGCTTCCTCCCGCTGTAATACTGGCTGTTTGCTCCGCTCCAAATTAATATAGGCTTCTCATGACGTCACAGTCACATGCTCCCATGACGTCACAGTCACATGCTCCGGGCTTCATGAGAAGCCTCTAATAAATCACTGCGGAGCGAACAGCCAGCATTACAGCGGGAGGAAGCGACGAGTCAACATCGAGGAGGAGAAGAGAGAAGAAGACGCTGACGGCAACGGAAAGACCGGCCCCGGCAGAAGGACAACGGAAAGCTGGACGAGACGACGGGAAGACCGGGCCTCTCCGCTAGCAAAAGAGCTGGAAGAAGATAGCGGAGGCCCGGCGGAAGAAAGAACCGGAGAGCGGGAGAAGAACCGGAGAGCGGGAGAAGAAGAAGGCGACGGAGAAGACTGGGCCCCGCTAGCAAAAGAGCTGGAAGAAGATAGTGGAGGCCCGGCAGAAGAAAGAACCGGAGAGCGCGGAGACGACACCGGAGACCCCCGAAGTCGGAAGAAGACCCTGGAGCTGTGCAATAAATTACTTTAAAAAGCTGTGTTGTGTTTTTTTCCTTGACAATTTTTTCCATCAGGTGAATGGGTAGGGGTACGATGTACCCCATGCTCATTCACATAGGGTGGGGGGCCGGGATCTGGGGGCCCCCTTATTAAAGGGGGGGCTCCCGGATTCCGATAAGCCCCCCACCCGCAGACCCTGACAACCAACGGCCAGGGTTGTTGGGACGAGGCCCTGTCCTCATCAACATGGGGACAGGGTGCTTTGGGGTGGGGGGGCCGCAGCTCGCCCCCCTGCCCCAGAGCACCAAACCCCCCATGTTGAGGGCATGCGGCCTGGTATGGTTCAGGAGGGAGGGGGGGCGCTCTCTCGTCCCCCCCTCTTCCCCTGCGGCGTGCCAGGTTGCGTGCTCGGATAAGGGTCTGGTTTGGATTTTGGGGGGGACCCCCACACCGTTTATTCGACGTAGGGGTTCCCCTTCAAATCCAGACCAGACCCAAGGGCCTGGTATGCTCCTGGAGGGGGAACCCATGCCGGTTTTTTATTTAAAATTTGGCCTGGAGTTCCCCCTCAAGAGCAGCACAGCACAAGTCGCATGCCAAAGTCGGATCATGCAAGACTGGGGTCCGACTTTGATCCGACTTCAATGATAGTCAATGGGCTGAAGTCGGATCAAAGTCGGACCAAAGTAGTACAGGGAGCATTTTCAAAGTCGGACCGACATGTGTCGGACCAGTTAAGACGGCTCCCATAGGGAAACATTGATTTTCACACGTCATGCGACACAAGCTCCCAATGTCGGAGCGTTTGTCGCCCCAGTGTGAACCCGGCCTAAATACCCGACAAGTGCACACACACCTTGCCCTGGTATCGTCCTCGTGCCCTGACCTGCAGCCTGTTTACCTGTTATCCTGATCCTGATCCCTGTATCCTGAACCTGTTTGTATCGGTTCCTGTATCCCTGGATCCTTGCCCTGCAGCCTGATTCCTTCACCTAATAGGATATCATCCCAATGATTATCAATGGCAACTGTCCTGATAAAAGGTAAAAGCTGTATCCTAAATGATCAGCTCCTGGATGGATGGTCCATATAACAATGAATGAGGAACCGTCCCACCATACACCGGTGTGCCTTCTCAGCTCTATGCAGATGACAAATGTCCTATAATAAGCTGGGCTGGATGGACTCCTTTATTCCCACATTGCTGTAATGACGGAGGATGGTCTGTGAATTTGTGCTGTCTGAGTCTGCTGGTTACAATAATTCGTGGCAATGCTGACAATTCAGAATAATGAGGGAAATGATGACATTGTTTAGCATATGACAAATGATGACATAACAGCCACTGGTTTGGGAAAAAAGGAAGAGGCACCATGACCAGGTTATGAAATGTGCTCAGCAAGGAGGCCGCTTCAGGGAACTGGGCATTGTGCAATACAGGAGAGGAGGTAAAATTAATCAAGAGCCAACATTCTTTATTTAGCTTTTCAGGATTATTATTAATATTATACAGGATTTATATAGCGCCAACAGTTTGCGCAGCACTTTTGTCAGAGAAACACATTGTGAAGAGGCATGTTATACTTCTATTTGAACACTAGATGGCAGCAAAGTTGACAGTGAAACACTCAAGCACCACATGACTTCCTGGCTGCCTATAGAAGCTCACCAAGTGCTCAGAGGAATTGCTGGTTTGTCTTCAGCTTCCTGTGACTTGTTCCTGTGTTTGATTACCTGCTGTGACCCGGATTGCCTCTGACTCTGCTGATCTTCTCCTGGACCTGACCTCGGCTTGTATTACGGACTCCACTTGTCTCCTGTGTTTGACCCTCAGCTTGTGACCCGGACTTTGCCTCTTGTCTCCTTGCCTTGACCTTTTGCCTGTGACCTGGACTTGCCTTGTGTGTTCCCTACACAGTACTGTGTTTCGACTATCTTACCTGCCTGTGCTTGACGCTCAGCCTGGTTTTTTCGACTCTCTGATCAAGTTCTTCCAGCAAGCCACGCACCTGCCAGTTTGACACAGCTGCTGTACCAGTTGAAAGACCCTGATACAAGTCTACTTGCACCTGCTGGGTAGCCTGTGCCTCTTTGTGCCATTCCTCCCTTGTCCCACCTCCAGGGGTCGAAGTGCGCTTATTCGCAAGGGTGAACCGCTCTCGGCATCTCGGTCTCGGTAAGTACTAGTCTACCTGTGAAAGTACAAACCAGCCATGTCTGAGGCCGACAGAGCGCGCTCCCCTCTCAAAATCCTGTGCCAACAAGTCTCTGCACTCACAGATGCAGTTCAGAAATTGCAGGAAGGCTACACCCAAATAGGCAATCGTCTCCAGCAACTATCTGGACCTTCTGCGTCAGCAGCTGCACCTTCGGCACCCAGCAGTGGGGCTCCTCCTGAGCCCAGGGTACTTACTCCAGAGCGATTTGCTGGCGACCGCAAAAAATACAGGGCCTTCAAAAATGCCTTCTATTTTTATCTTGCTCTCCAGCCCAGGACTTTTTCTGCGGAGGTAATCAAAGTAGGGTTCATCATCTCCCTCCTGACCGATGAACCACAAGCCTGGGCCCACAGTTTGATGGAACAGAGGAGTCCTATACTGAACATAGTTGACACTTTCTTTGAGAGTATGGCGCAGCTTTATGATGATCCACAGCGCATGGCCACAGCTGAGGCCACCCTGCATAACCTGCCTCAGGGTCGGAGGCCGGTTGAGGACTACACTGCTGAGTTCCGGAAGTGGTCGTCTGACACCGGCTGGAACGAGGCCGCTCTCAAGTACCAATTCCGCCAGGGGTTGTCAGAAGCTCTTAAGGATGAGCTGGGCAGAATTTAGACCCCTACTACCCTAGAGAACTTGATCCAAGCAGCCACCAAACTAGATCGACGCATGCGTGAACGGCGTGCAGAACGCTTCCAGACTCCCCGACCCAGTTGGATGCTCCCCAAGCCAACTCCCATCCATCCGCCCTTCCCGACTCCTTCAGTTTCCTCCATCCTGGAGCCTGATGGTGTTGGTGTTGATGTGGTGGTGTTGATGATGATGATGGTGGTGGTGATGGTGTTGATGATGGTGATGATGGTGATGATGATGATGATGATGGTGGTGGTGTTGATGATGATGGTGGTGTTGATGATGATGGTGGTGGTGTTGATGATGATGGTGTTGGTGTTGATGATGATGATGATGATGGTGTTGATGGTGGTGGTGGTGGTGTTGATGGTGGTGGTGGTGGTGGTGTTGTTGATGGTGCTGGTGCTGGTGCTGGTGGTGGTGATAGTGCGATAAGACAAGTACAACTACTTTTTACTAGCAGCCCCCTGAGGCAAGACCAGCATTTCACCCTTCCAGCCCAGGAGAGGTCCCACCACTGCAGGGTAATTTCTAACTTTATGGTTCAGCTTTGGAAGAACCATAAAACATGAACAATGTAGATTTTCCAGGTTGAGAATTTGATATTTTGTTGACATTTCCAGGGTGAGCTCCAGTAAAGAACAGGTCGGGGCGGTTATGACAGAACTTATTGGAAGTGACATCTCTTAGGGAGAGAAGAGGTGTGAATAACAAACACTTTACAGAAACAAGTATAGAGAAAGTTGGAGGGCAAACATTACATTTTTGCTCATTTTTAGGTTTTCCCATTTCCTTTAATTCAATAAAATCTAATGCCGCGTACACACGACCGTTTTTCATGACGGGAAAAATGCCATTTTATAAAATGGTCATTAAAAACGATCATGTTATAGGCTCCAGAGCATTTTTCTCGACGAGAAAACTGGCCATAAAAATTTTAGAACATGCTGTATTTTTTCTTGTCGCGAAAAACGGTCGTGTGTAGGCTTTAATGACGGGGAAAAAAGAGCGCATGCTCAGAAGCAAGTTATGAGACGGGAGCGCTCGTTCTGGTAAAACTAGCGTTCGTAAATGGAGATAGCACATTCGTCACGCTGTAACGGACTGAAGAGCACGAGGCTGAAAAGCGTGAATCGTCTCTCAACAAACTTTTACTAACACGAGGATCAGCAAAAGCAGCCCAAAGGGTGGCGCCATCCGAATGGAACTTCCCCTTTATACGTGTTGTACGTCACCGCGCTTTGCTCGAGCATTTTTTTTTTTTCACGATAGTGTGTAGGCAAGGCAGGCTTGAGAGGAATCAGGTCGAGAAAAACGTTGTTTTTTTTCAATGACATTAAAAACGGCCGTGTGTACGCGGCATTACACGTTTACCATCAATAACGGCGTCTGCTTGTACTCAAATTCAAACCAGTGAAGCTCCTCCCCCTTTAAAGTGAAAATAATATAATTCACTCTATAAGCAATATAAAGGGAAAGGATAAGGCGCTAACATCAAATCAGCACAAAAAAACAATAATTCATAAAAAGTGAAACACAAATGAAGAATAAACACTTCAGCTCCGGAAGATTTACCCCCCCCCCCTTCTTGGCCAGGCTATTTTTTTTGCCATACAGCACTGCGTTATTTTACCTGACAATTGCGCGGTCGTGCCACATTGTACCCAAATACAATGTGTGTTCTTTTTTCCCCCCACAAATAGAGCTTTCTTTTGGTGTTATTTGATCACCTCTGCGGTTTTAATTTTTTTCGCTATAAACAGAAAAAGAGCGACAATTTTGAAAACGATAAAACTATATTTTTTTACTTTCTGCTATAAAAAAAAATACCCAATAAAAAAAAAAAATCAATTGAGGCCAATATGTATTCTACTACATATTTTTGGTAAAACAAAACCGCAATAAGCGTATATTGATTGGTTTGCGCAAAACTAATTATGTCCACAAACCTAATTTTTTATTTTATTTATTGATATTTCTTATTTTATTTATTGATATATTTTTTTTTTATTGATATTTTTTATTTTATTTATTTTTATGGTTGAACTGGATGGACTTGTGTCTTTTTTCAACCTGACTAACTATGTAACTATGGGATTTATTTTTTTACTAGTAATGGATGATTGGTAACACAACTTGCTAATCAGCCAAATCACACGGAAGCAACTCAATGCATTTAGGCATCTAGGCGTGGTGAAGATGACTTGCTGAAGTTCAAACCGAGTATCAGAATGGGGGAAAAAAAAAGGGGATTTTGGTGACTTTTGAATGTGGAATGGTTGTTGGTGCCAGACGTGGGCCGGTCTGAGTATTTCTGGCATTTTCACACACAGCCATCTCTCAGATTTACAGAGAATGGTGGGGAAAAAGAGAAAATATCCAGTGAGCGGCAGTTGTGTGGAGGAAAATGACCATCTCTGAACGCACAACACATCCAACCTTGGAGCAGATGGGCTACAGCAGCAGAAGACCACACCAGGTGCCGCTCCTGTCAGCTAAGAACAGGAAACTGAGGCTGCAATTGGCACAGGATCACCAACATTGGACAAAAGAAGATTGGAAAAAACGTTGCCTGATCTGAGGAGTCTGGATTTCGGCAGCGACATTCAGATGTTGGGGTCAGAATTTGGCACATGGATCCATCCTGCCTTCTATCACCGGTTCAGACTGGTGGTGGTGGTGTAATGGTGTGGGGGATGGGCACACTTTGGGCCCCCCATGGTTTAAACGCTGCACCCTACCTGAGTATTGTTGCTGACCATGTCCATCCCTTTATGACTACGGGGCCCCTAACTTCTGATGGCTCCTTCCAGCAGGATAATGCACCATGTCACAAAGCTCCAATCATCTCACCACTGGACAATGAGGTCCCTGTCCTCCAATGGCCTCCACACTCACCACATCTCATCCAATAGAACACCTTTTGGGATGTGGGGGAACAGGAGATTGGCATCATGGACGTGCAGCCGACAAATCAGCTCATAAAACACGCCTAAAAAAATTCCCAACAAGCAAAATCCCATTCATTTCAATGGCACCTGTTCACATCTGGAGCGTTTTGTCACCTGAAGCAAAACCCCTGAAAAACGCCTTCAGCTCAATAAAGAACATGAGCTTCATTGGGGCAGATTACAGGCGGTTTCCTGCTTTTTTTACATTGGTGACTTGTACAAAATTGCGGCAAAAATGACTTTGAGGCGCTCAGGTGTGAATGCAGCCTGAATACTCCACCAGCCTTGCTGCAGACTGTCACTCCTCCAGACTGGCCAGCACTGCATGGTAAGGCCTGACACTACTTCAGCCAGGCTGAACTCAACTGACTTTTGGCCCCTGGGCCCCTGGGGTGTAGAAATAGTTCAGGTGCTAGTTGTCCTCCATTCAGCGTCCACTCCCAGAAAGCTCTCTTCAGGCCCTGCCAGCCCCATGCACACGAGACGCCGGTGCAAACTCTGCTGAACGCACGTTTATAAAGCCTGAAACCGGCGTTTAGAAACGCCCGTTTTGCCGCGATTGCAGCCGCGTTTAGCGGCGTTTGTGTCTAAAAGCGTTTAGTTAAGAAACATCATAAGACCCTCCCTAAGCTCAAAAAACGGAACTATTTAACCATTTCAGCCATTTTGTGAGACCAGAGTGAGTAGCAGCAACTGAGAGAGCAGCAGTGTACTTTAGGGTGACCAGACATCCCCCGTTTCAGGGGACAGTCCCCGGATTGAGGACACTGTCCCCGGACCAAGTCTGTCCCCGGTTTTGTCCCCGGATTGGATTTGAACAGGGGCTGGGGCAATTTCAAAGACAGTCAGTGCAGAATACAAAATAAATAATTCTGAATTACATCCCCCCGCTCTGCCGCTCCTACTAGCTTAGGGGGGTGTATTGTTTTCCATTATCTGTGCCCCTTTCTGATGATCATGTGCTGGTCGGAGCGGAGGGAATATTTCTTCAGTTTCGGGTGCCCATCCAGCTCCGCTCGCATGTTCTTCTGCCTTGGCTCAAGTCCCGGCCAGCCGCCTGCCTATCTCCTTGCCTTCCCTGGTGGTGTGATCTTCCTCTGCACCCCACCCAGTAGTAGCCGGGGCCCGGAGAGTAAGACTTGACAGGCTGTGAGGCGAGCGGCGGCGGCGACGGGCAGAGAGTCGCTGATTGCCGCCATTACTAGTAAAAAAAAAAAATATGTCCCCGGATTTCATTTTAAAAATCTGGTCACCTTAGTGTACTTGTATTTAGCGTATCACTTGCCACATCACTTGCCACAAGCTGTGGATTGTCACCTGACATGTCACCTGCCTCAAGTTGTGGATTGTCCACTTGCCACATCACCTGCCACGTTACCTGGCAACGTCACCTGCCACAAGTTGTGGATTGTCCACTTGTCACGTCACCTGACACGTCACCTGCCACAAGTTGTGGATTGTTCACTTGCCACGTCACCTGCCACAAGTTGTGGATTGTCTACCTGCCACAATTTGTGGATTGTCCACTTGCCACGTCACCTGACATGTCACCTGCCACAAGTTGTGGATTGTCCACTTGCCACGTCACCTGACACGTCACCTGCCACAAGTTGTGGATTGTTCACTTGCCACGTCACCTGACACGTCACCTGCCACAAGTTGTGGATTGTCCACCTGCCATGTCACCTGACACGTCACCTGCCACAAGTTGTGGATTGTTCACTTGCCACGTCACCTGCCACAAGTTGTGGATTGTCCACCTGCCACAAGTTGTGGATTGTCCACTTGCCACGTCACCTGACATGTCACCTGCCACAAGTTGTGGATTGTCCACTTGCCACGTCACCTGACACGTCACCTGCCACAAGTTGTGGATTGTTCACTTGCCACGTCACCTGACACGTCACCTGCCACAAGTTGTGGATTGTCCACCTGCCATGTCACCTGACACGTCACCTGCCACAAGTTGTGGATTGTTCACTTGCCACGTCACCTGCCACAAGTTGTGGATTGTCCACCTGCCACAAGTTGTGGATTGTCCACTTGCCACGTCACCTGACATGTCACCTGGCAACGTCACCTGCCACAAGTTGTGGATTGTCCACTTGCCACATCACCTGCCACGTTACCTGGCAACGTCACCTGCCACAAGTTGTGGATTGTCCACTTGCCACGTCACCTGACATGTCACCTGCCACAAGTTGTGGATTGTCCACTTGCCACGTCACCTGACACGTCACCTGCCACAAGTTGTGGATTGTTCACTTGCCACGTCACCTGACACGTCACCTGCCACAAGTTGTGGATTGTCCACCTGCCATGTCACCTGACACGTCACCTGCCACAAGTTGTGGATTGTTCACTTGCCACGTCACCTGCCACAAGTTGTGGATTGTCCACCTGCCACAAGTTGTGGATTGTCCACTTGCCACGTCACCTGACATGTCACCTGGCAACGTCACCTGCCACAAGTTGTGGATTGTCCACTTGCCACATCACCTGCCACGTTACCTGGCAACGTCACCTGCCACAAGTTGTGGATTGTCCACTTGCCACGTCACCTGACACGTCACTTGCCACAAGTTGTGGATTGTCCACTTGCCACGTCACCTGACACGTCACCTGCTACAAGTTGTGGATTGTCCACTTGCCACATCACCTGCCACGTTACCTTGCAACTTCACCTGCCACAAGTTGTGGATTGTCCACTTGCCACATCACCTGCCACGTTACCTTGCAACTTCACCTGCCACAAGTTGTGGATTGTCCACTTGCCACATCACCTGCCACGTTACCTTGCAACTTCACCTGTCACAAGTTGTGGATTGTCCACTTGCCACGTCACCTGAAATGTCACCTGGCAACTTCACCTGCCACAAGCTGTGGATTGTCCACTTGCCACGTCACCTGCCACAAGTTGTGGATTGTCCACTTGCCACAAGTTGTGGATTGTCCACTTGCCACGTCACCTGACATGTCACCTGGCAACGTCACCTGCCACAAGTTGTGGATTGTCCACTTGCCACATCACCTGCCACGTTACCTGGCAACGTCACCTGCCACAAGTTGTGGATTGTCCACTTGCCACGTCACCTGACACGTCACTTGCCACAAGTTGTGGATTGTCCACTTGCCACGTCACCTGACACGTCACCTGCTACAAGTTGTGGATTGTCCACTTGCCACATCACCTGCCACGTTACCTTGCAACTTCACCTGCCACAAGTTGTGGATTGTCCACTTGCCACATCACCTGCCACGTTACCTTGCAACTTCACCTGTCACAAGTTGTGGATTGTCCACTTGCCACGTCACCTGAAATGTCACCTGGCAACTTCACCTGCCACAAGCTGTGGATTGTCCACTTGCCACGTCACCTGCCACAAGTTGTGGATTGTCCACTTGCCACGTCACCTGCCACGTTACCTTGCAACTTCACCTGCCACAAGTTGTGGATTGTCCACTTGCCACATCACCTGCCACGTTACCTTGCAACTTCACCTGCCACAAGCTGTGGATTGTCCACTTGCCACGTCACCTGCCACAAGCTGTGGATTGTCCACTTGCCACGTCACCTGCCACAAGTTGTGGATTGTCCACTTGCCACGTCACCTGCCACAAGCTGTGGATTGTCCACAATGCAATGCAAGCAATTACAGTTTTTTTTAATTTATTTTTTAATGGTTTTTCATCATTTGCCATCATTTTTGAGATTTTTAATGTAAAAAAAAATAGGTCACCTTTAAAAATGCTTATAAACAAAAACGCACCAAAACGCCGGTACGGCGTTTAGCGCCTGAAACGTGGAAAACGTTTTGCGTCTGAACCCATTTTTTTGCTTCTGGAAAAACTAGGTTAAACGCAACTGCCTAAAAACGTCAATAAACGAGAGACAGTGTACATGGACACATAGGATAACATTGAATGTGTTCAGGGGCAGTTGAAAAAAAAGTGTCCATCTGCCTCTGAACATCCGTTTAACAGCGTCCCGTGTACATGGGGGCCAAAGACCTCTCTCCACTGCCCTTCACACAGTCCTTTCTTCTGGTTCTGCACCCATCACAACTGCAATCTCCCAGTCCTCCCGACTTTGCTCACTCTCCAGCCAGTTGTCCTCCCTGGAGACTCTTAGAAGTGTTCCCTCCCGCTGTCCTCTCCCGCTGTCCTCTCCCGCTGTCCTCTCCCACTGTCCTCTCCTCCCAGGATCTCTTAAAGTGGAGTTTCACCCAAAAATTGAACTTCCGCTTTTCGGAACCCTCCCCCCCGAAAGGTGCCAAATGTGACACCGGAGGGGGGGAGGGAGCAGATACCTGTGTAATCCAGCTATTTGCTCCCACTTCTGGGTATAGGTCGCCACAGCGACCTACGCCACGTCCGGCGCCTACTTTGTCCTCCCCGCTGTCTTCTGGGAGACACACAGGTCCCAGAAGACAGCAGGGACCAGTGAGATCGTGCAGTGCGACTCACGCATGCGCAGTAGGGAACCAGGAAGTGAAGCCGCAAGGCCTCACTTCCTGATTCCCTTACCGGAGATGGCGGCGCCTCCACCTGAGAGCCGAGGGACAGATCGGTTTCGGTTGACGACATCGCGGGCGCGCTGGACAGTTAAGTGTCCTAATATTAAAAGTCAGCAGCTGCAGTATTTGTAGCTGCTGACTTCTAAAAAAAAAATTCCGGCGGAACCGCGCTCTACCTCCTCCTGGATGCACCAGAGCCCTGGCCCAGGGTCACCCCCCCAGACTAGGTAGCTCCCTGTGGGCCCCCGACAGCCTCCACACTCTCTCCCTCCAGCTCTTCCACCCGACAACCCCTCCCCAGCTGGGCTGACCCCAGGTATTTGAGGCCTGCCCCCTGCCAATCAAAATCGGGGATTGGTCAAGGCTCCTCAAGATACCCCTGGCAGCTTTACCTCTCCTCTCTTCCTTGCATCTTCTATAAAGAGAAAGGGAGGCGACAGTGACGCTACCTGTGAGTCACCCAGCCCTGCCCTGAGCCACTCCCAGCCCAGAATGAAAACAAACAGGCCTAGCTCCTAGCTAGACCTGCCTAAATTTTCCTACTCTGCTTGACAAATCCCCACTCTAGCACCTACCTATCTAGAGGGTGCAACATAATGGGGGGTTCGGAGTAATTTTCGAGCAAATAAAAATGATGATTTTTTCATGTAGGAGAGAAACGCCAAAATTGTCTCAGTGGAAGTGGTTAAAGTAGTGCCGGCACTACATTTCGGTGCGGTCCTGCGCGACTCCGCCCATTCAAAATGAATAGGCCCAAATCGCAGTGCACTGCAGCATGCGTTCCTGTGCAGTTCCTGGTGGGAACCGCCCCTCATTTCCCCCGGTGCTCGTCCCATGAACACATGTAGCCGAAGACTTTGCACACTCTGATGCACCTGAAATACATTTAGCTGCTTTACATTGAATTTTCAGTTAGGGTTTAACTACTTCTGACCCGGGCCATGTACAAAAGACGGCCGCAAGGTGGCTCTAGAAATCCGGGAGGCCGTCTTTTTACGGCCTCTGCTCCTCCGGCCACTGGGGGGCGCGCGAGCCCGGCGTGTCACTGACATGCCGATGCGCGTGCCTGGCGGCCGCGATGTCCGCCAGACACCCGCGATCGGCCGGTACACAGCCAAGGACGTGGATCTGTGTGTGTAAACACAGAGATCCATGTCCTGTCAGGGAGAGGAGACCGATGCTGTGTCCCTTGTACATAGGGACACAGATCGGTCACCTCCCCCAGTCAGTCCCCTCCCCCCACAGTAGTAATCACTAATAGGGCACACATTTAACCCCTTCCTCGCCCCCTAGTGTTAACCCCTTCCCTGCGAGTCACATTTATACAGTAATCAGTGAATTTTTTTATAGCACTGTTCGCTGTATAAATGTGAATGGTGTCAAAAGTGTCCGATGTGTCCGCCATAATGTCGCAGTAACAAAAAAAAAAAAAAAAAAAACCGCTAATCGCTGCCATTACTAGTAAAAAAAAAAAAATTAATAAAAATGCCATAAAACTACCCCCTATTTTGTAGACGCTATAACTTTTGCGGAAACCAATCAATAAAAGCTTATTGCGATTTTTTTTTTTTTTTACCAAAAATATGTAGAAGAATATGTATCGGACTAAACTGAGGAAAAAATATAAAAATAAAAAATTGGGATATTTATTACAGCAAAAATCAAAAAATATTGTGTTTTTTTTCAAAATTGTCGCACTTTTTTGTTTATAGCGCAAAAGATAAAAACCGCAGAGATGATCAAATACCACCAAAAGAAAGCTCTATTTGTGGGAAAAAAAGGACGTTAATTTTGTTTGGGAGCCACGTCGCACGACCGCGCAATTTTCATTCAAAGCGTGACAGTGCCGAAAGCTATAATTTCGCCTGGGCAGGACGGGGGTATATGTGCCCAGTAAGCAAGTGGTTAAAGAAGTTTTTATTATGGTTATAAAGTAACGATGTGTGCTACGTAATAACAGAAACATTATGATGGTAATAAATTGTTACAATGACTCTTCTTGTTCTGTTTGGCTTTTTTGACTAGGCCAATTCTTTCAGCACTGGCTTGCTGTGGTGGTGGGAGGGTCTGGAATGTACAGTAAAGGGCCCATTCATACTACATAACAAGTGTTATTGTGAGTACGGTGTGCATTGTGATTGTGCAATGGCTTGTTAAAACACATTAAAGTGTACAGGCCCCAAGGGGCCAGTGAGCGGAGTTTTAAGGTGCAAAAAATCAAAGAATCAATTATACAAAAAAAACAACATTTATTGATACATAAACAGTATAAAACGACTGTATATACTCGAGTACAAGCCGAGTTTTTCAGCACATTTTTTGTGCTGAAAATGCCCCCCTCGGCTTATACTTGAGTCACCTTTTTGCGCCTGATCTCCCGGACTTTGTGGACCCGGGACCGGCCGGCCCTAGGTCCCCTGCACCCCAAACGTGGCACACATATAGCCCCACTCTTCCTCTAAAGGTGTGAAAAGTTTGTTGTCCGGAGGACCTAGGGCCAGGGAGCACCGATTTTTCAAACCTGGGCACCCCTTCCATAGACTCCTATGTTAAACGGTAATTTCTCTGGTGATTTTGGGGACCCGGTACCGGCCGGTCGTAGGTCTCCTGGACCCGGAACCTGGCACACATGTAGCCCCATTTCTCCTCTACAAGTGTGAAAAGTTTGTCTAGGGGTCCTGTGGCCGGGGAGCACTGATTTTTCAAAGCCAGGCACCCCTTCCATAGACTCTTATGTTAAACGTCAGTCTAGTCATTGACACAGTGAGGCATAGGCACAGTGAGGCATTGGCACAGTGAGGCATGCACATGGACACAGTGAGGAAAAGTGAGGCACAGTGAGGCATTCAGATGGACACCTGTAGCCCCATTTCTCCTCTACAAGTGTGAAAAGTTTATTGTCTAGGGGTCCTACGGCCGTGGAGCACCAATTTTTCAAAGACTGGCACCCCTTCCATAGACTCTTATGTTAAACGTCAGTCTAGTCATGGACACAGTGAGGCAAAGTGAGGCACAGTGAGGCATGCACATGGACACAGTGAGGAAAAGTGAGGCACAGTGAGGCATGCAGATGGACACCCTAGGCTTATACTCGAGTCAATACGTTTTCCCAGTTTCTTGTGATAAAATTAGGTGCCTCGGCTTATACTCGAGTATATACAGTACTTATACATTTAGGGCTATAGATAGCCCAATGGTCATATTACAAAAGAATGGTTGGCTCTACATGTTTCACCACAAACGTGACTTCTTCTGGAGCTTTTGTAGGACCTTTTTATTTTAAAACATTACCACCTGTTGAATGGTCACGATTCCGGATACTCCCCAAGACCCACCAAGAGGTCCAATGGGGGACGTCTGTGCCACAAGAGTGAAAGGAAAACAGTTGCCCTATAGTTACACCTTTTATTTCAAGAGGTTTTGGCAAAATCGGTCGATTAATATTTAATCTTTCCCCATAAACGGACTTCATGCATTACCAGCAGGGATGAGCCGAACACCCCCCTGTTCGGTTCGCACCAGAACCTGCGAACAGACAAAATGTTCGTGTAAACTTTAGAACCCTATTAAATACAATGGACTCGAACGTTCGAAATCTAAAGTGTTAATTATAAAGGCTAATATGCAAGTTATTGTCCTAAAAAGTGTTTGGGGACCCGGGTCCTGCCCCAGGGGACATGTATCAATGCAAAAAGAAGTTTTAAAAACGGCCGTTTTTTCGGGAGCAGTGATTTTAATAATGCTTAAAATGAAAAAATAAAAGTGAAATATTCCTTTAAATTTCGTACCTGGGGGGTGTGTATGATATGCATGTAAAGTGGCGCATGTTTCCCGTGCTTAGAACTGTCCCTGCAAAAAATGTCATTTTTGAAAGAAAAAAAATGCATTTAAAACTGACTCGCGGCTATTAATGAATTGTCGGCTCCCGGCAATACATACAAAAGTCATTGAGAAAAAAAAAAAAAAAAGCGTGGGGGTTCCCCAGAATTCAATTACCAGGCCCTTCAGATCTGGCATGGATTTTAAGGGGAACTCCACCCCAAGTTTAAAAAAAAAATGGCGTGGAGTCCCCCTAAAAATCCATACCAGACCCCTTATCCGAGCACGCAACCTGGCCGGCCGCAGGGGAAAAGGGGGGGACGAGAGAGCGGCCCCCCCTCCCTCCTGAACCGTACCAAGCCACATGCCCTCAACATGGGGAGGATGTCCCCATGTTGATGGGGACAAGGGCCTCATCCCCACAACCCTTGCCCGGTGGTTGTGGGGGTCTGCGGGCGGGGGGCTTATCGGAATCTGGAAGACCCCTTTAACAAAGGGGACCCCCAGATCCCGCCCCCCCCCTATGTGAATTGGTAAGGGGTACATTGTACCCCTACCATTTCACGAAGAAAGCGTAAAAAAAATGTTTAAAAAAACACACAAACACCTTGAAAAAGTCCTTTATTTAAAAAAATAAATAAATAAACATTCCAGCGGTGAAATCCAGTGTCCCGCGGCGATCCCGATGTCCAGCGCTGTCCTTCATTGGTTGTGCCTGAGCGGACCTGATGGGGAACTCCCTCTCAGTATTTTAAATGTATAGACCCGCCCCTTCTAAAGTTCCCCATCAGGTCCGCTCAGCGGACGAGATGCGGAACATGAGAAGGGGCGGGTCTATACATGTATTACCAAAGTGAGAGCAGTTCCCCATCAGGTCCGCCCCCTCGGTATGTCGGACCCGCCTACGTCATTGGCTTGAGCGGGGAACTTCCTTCACTATGTAAATTTAAATTACACAGTGAAGGAAGTTCCCCGCTCAGGCCAATGACGTAGCCGGTCCGACATACCGAGGAGGCGGACCTGATGGGGAACTGCTCTCACTTTGGTAATACATGTATAGACCCGCCCCTTCTCATGTTCCGCATCTGGTCCGCTGAGCGGACCTGATGGGGAACTTTAGAAGGGGCGGGTCTATACATTTAAAATACTGAGAGGGAGTTCCCCATCAGGTCCGCTCAGGCACAACCAATGACGGACAGCGCTGGACATCGGGATCGCCGCGGGACACTGGATTTCACCGCTGGAATGTTTTTTTTTTATTTTTTTAAATAAAGGACTTTTTCAAGGTGTTTGTGTGTTTTTTTAAACATTTTTTTACGCTTTCTTCGTGAAATGGTAGGGGTACAATGTACCCCTTACCAATTCACATAGGGGGGGGGCCGGGATCTGGGGGTCCTCTTTGTTAAAGGGGTCTTCCAGATTCCGATAAGCCCCCCGCCCGCAGACCCCCACAACCACCGGGCAAGGGTTGTGGGGATGAGGCCCTTGTCCCCATCAACATGGGGACATCCTCCCCATGTTGAGGGCATGTGGCTTGGTACGGTTCAGGAGGGAGGGGGGGCCGCTCTCTCGTCCCCCCCTTTTCCCCTGCAGCCGGCCAGGTTGCATGCTCGGATAAGGGGTCTGGTATGGATTTTTAGGGGGACTCCACGCCATTTTTTTTTTAATTTGGGGTGGAGTTCCCCTTAAAATCCATGCCAGATCTGAAGGGCCTGGAATGGATATTTGGGGGAACCCCACGTCAATTTTTTTTTTATTTGCGGCGGGGTTCCCCTTAATATCCATTCCAGACCTGAAGGGCCTGGTAATTGAATTCTGGGGAACCCCCACGCTTTTTTTTTTTTTTTTTCTCAATGACTTTTGTATGTATTGCCGGGAGCCGACAATTCATTAATAGCCGCGAGTCAGTTTTAAATGCATTTTTTTCTTTCAAAAATGACACTTTTTGCAGGGACAGTTCTAAGCACGGGAAACATGCGCCACTTTACATGCACATCATACACACCCCCCAGGTACGAAATTTAAAGGAATATTTCACTTTTATTTTTTCATTTTAAGCATTATTAAAATCACTGCTCCCGAAAAAACGGCCGTTTTTAAAACTTCTTTTTGCATTGATACATGTCCCCTGGGGCAGGACCCGGGTCCCCAAACACTTTTTAGGACAATAACTTGCATATAAGCCTTTATAATTAGCACTTTAGATTTCTCCCATAGATTTTTCGAATTTGCCGCGAACACCCCAATTTGTTCGTTGTTCGGCGAACGGGCGAACAGGCAATGTTCGAGTCGAACATGAGTTCGACTCGAACTCGAAGCTCATCCCTAATTACCAGTAGAGTTGAGTGGACACCTGGATGTTTGGGTTCGACCAAACTTCGGAAAAAAGTTTGAGTTCGGGACCGAACTTGACCCCGAACCCGAACCCCATTGAAGTCAATGGGGACCCGAACTTCTGAGGACTATTCGCGCTTGTTTCCCGTGCTTAGAACTGTCCCTGAAAAAAGTGTCATTTCTGAAGGGAAAAAAGGCATTTAAAACTCACTCGCGGCTATTAATGAATTGTCGGCTCCTGGCAATACATAGAAAAGTCATTGATAAAAAAAATAAAGCGTGGGGGTTCCCCCAAATTCAATTACCAGGCCCTTCAGGTCTGGTATGGATATTAAAGGGAACCCTGCCGCAAATTTAAAAAAAAAATGCGCGGGGTTCCCCCAAATATCCATACCAGGCCCTTCAGGTCTGGTATGGATTTTAAGGGGAACTCCACCCCAAATAAAAAAAATGGCGTGGAGTACCCCTAAAAATCCACACCAGACCCTTATCCGAGCACGCAACCTGGCAGGCTGCAGGAAAAGAGGGGGGGGGGACGAGAGAGGGCCCCCCCCTCCTGAACCGTACCAGGCCACATGCCCTCAACATGGGGAGGATGTCCCCATGTTGATTGGGACAAGGGCCCCATCCCCACAACCCTTGCCCGGTGGTTGTGGGGGTCTGCGGGCGGGGGGCTTATCAGAATCTGGAAGACCCCTTTAACAAAGGGGACCCCCAGATCCTGGCCCCCCCTATGTGAATTGGTAATGGGGTACATTGTACTCTTACCATTTCACAAAGAAAGTGTAAAAAAATTGTAAAAAAAAAAATACACAGACACCATTGGGAAAGTCCTTTATTAAAAAAAAAAAAAAAAAAAAAAAACACATTCTATCGATGAAATCCAGCGTCCCGCGGCGATCCCAATGTCTAGCGCTGTCCAGACGAAATGTCATTGGCTGAGCCTGAGCGGACCTGATGGGGAACTTCCTCCGCAGTGTATTAAAGGAGTTGTAAAGGTACATTTTTTATTTTCTAAATAGGTTCCTTTAAGCTAGTGCATTGTTGCTTCACTTACCTTTTCCTTAGATTTCCCTTCTAAATATTTTTTTTCTTTGTTTTCTTTGTCTGAATTTCTCACTTCCTGTTTATCCTCAGTAAGCTGTTCAGTAAGCTGTTCTGGATGACTCCACACCACTCGGATGATGGTGTGGAGTTCAGTGAGGAGAAACAGGAAGTGAGAAATTCTGACAAAGAAAACAAACCTTTAGAAGGTAAATCAAAGGAAAAGGTAAGTGAAGCAACAATGCACTAGCTTAAAGGAACCTATTTAGAAAATAAAAAATGTACCTTTACAACTCCTTTAAATGAATAGACCCGCCCCTTCTAAAGTTCCCCATCAGGTCAGCTCAGCCAATGACGTAGTGTAAGGCTGAGGACTAGTGATGAGCCGAACACCCCCGGGTTCGGTTCGCACCAGAACCCGCGAACGGACCGAAAGTTCGCGCAAACATTAGAACCCTATTAAATACAATGGATGCGAACGTTCGGATTCTAAAGTGCTAATTATAACGACTATTATCCATGTTATTGTCCGAAACAGAGTTTGGGAACCCGGCTTCTGCACCAGGGGACATGTATCAATGCAAAAAGAAGTTTTAAAAACGGACGTTTTCCGGGAGCAGTCATTTTAATGATGCATAAAGTGAAAAAAAAAAGTCAAATATTCCTTTAAATATTGTACCTGGGGGGTGTCTAAAGTATGCCTGTGAAGTGCCACGTGTTTCCCGTGTTTAGAACTGTCCCTGCACAAAATGACACTTCTAAAGGAAAAAAAAGCCATTTAAAACTGCTTGCGGCTTTAATGTAATGTCTGGTCCCGGTAATATGGATGAAAATCTTTAGGAAAAATGGCATAGCTACCCCATCAACCCCCCCCCCCCCTACCCCAGCCCATTACCAGCCCCTTTGGGTCTTGTATGGATATTAAGGGGAACCCCGCATACAAAATAAAAAAGGACCTATATACTCTGAACAGCCGTATACAGGCGGTGCATACAAGACAGGGACTGTAGGTTTTTTCTTATGTAGAATCTGTTTATAATTTTGAACAGCTGCATTCTTTATGTGGAGCTCCATGGCAAATTCCTTTTTTTTTGTTTTTTGTAAAACATAGGGAACGGTTATCACCCCTGTCACATTTTTTTTGCTGTCTGTGCCCCTGTTCAGAACATTTCACCTCACTTTGCGTCCCAATGACAACTGTTTTTGAAATGTGGTGTTTTTATTGAAACAAGGATTGGTGATAAAGCATCAGTAGAGAGGAGACACCTTTCTCCCATATTTATTCTTACAGGAGAGAATTTTCCTTCCAAGGGGTAGATTTCCTCTCACTTCCTGTTGTCTTCTTGCGTTTGCAAGTAGTAGTAGTTTGTAAGTTGGATGTTTGAAAGTAGGGACCTGCCGTATATACTCTGCAGAAATAGGCTCCTTAGTTGTTGGTGTTGGCACAACACTGAAAGCACTCACAGTTACTCTTGGTTGGTGCTGGAACGCCCTGCTGTCAAGTATAATATCAGGAATTGTAATAACATATAATTGTTGATCAGTGGTAGTAAAAATTGGGACTTTGATGGTGGTGCTGGTGCCCCAACACTGTAAGGCCTGACAGTTACTCTTGGTGGGTGCAGCAATGCTCCCTGCTGTGAATTATTAGATCAATAATTATAATTGCATGCCCCTGTTGAACAGGGGCTGAAAAATTGGGCCTTAGGCACTGGTGGCACAACACTGCAACCCCTCACAGATACTGTACTTGGAGCACAGCAATGAGGCCTGTTGCAAAGTATTGCATCAAAAATTTTAATTACACGCCCCTGTTAAACAGGGGCTGAAAAATTGGGCCTTAGCCACTGGTGGCGTCACCCATAAACCAAAATGATCTTCCAAGCTATCATCGTTAATCGTATCATTGAGGAGGAGGAGGAGGATAGCCAGTCAACATAACAGCACAGGCACTCAGCATCAGCATCAGTCTTGAAGGGATGTGACATTTTAAAATAAATTAGTCTGTTATATCAGCATCTGGTGTGTGGTAGCTGGTGGTGATCCAAGACTGGTTCATCTTGATGAAAGTCAGTCGATCAACCGAGTCGGTGGACAGGCGCACCCTGTGATCCGTGACAAATCCTCCAGCAGCACTGAATGTGCGTTCTGAAAGAACGCTGGATGCAGGACAGGCCAGTAGCTCAATTGCATACTGTGCAAGCTCTGGCCAGTGATCCATCTTCAAGACCCAGTAAGCCAGAGGATTTTCGGTGGGGAAGGTGTCCAAGTCTGACCTTGCCCCTAGGTATTCCTGCACCATGTATATCAGACGCTGGCGATGGTTGCTGGAACCGATCATACTTTGGGGCTGCGGACTAAAGAATTGTCTGAACGCATCGGTCAGACGGCCACCTTCCCCACCGCTCCTTCTTTGACTGCCCGAAGCCTCAGCAACTCGTTGTCCAGGACCAGGAGTTTGTAACCTCCCAGTCTCTGGGAACGCGTTGCACAGACCTTTCTGCAAGGCCTCCCGGAGTTGTCTCATCCTCTGCTCCCTCTGCGACGGTACGATAAGGTCCGCAACCTTACCCTTGTACCGTGGATCAAGGAGAGTGGCCAGCCGTGCTTGCGCTGGTGTGTTTGGGGGACAGGAGCCACACGGTGTGCTGCCCATACTCTGGCCACTCAAGGGCATCCTGCCTCGTTGGAGATGTGCCTCCTCCTCATCCTCTCTCCTATTAGGCACCCACGTGGAGTCAGTGACCTCATCATCCCCTCCCTCCTCATCACTGGAGCCAATCTGGCAGTATGCTGCAGCTGCTGGAACATGACTGCCAGATTGGTGTCCTTCTTGAGCATCCCCTCTCTCTGCTCTCACGCTGCTGCCTTCCTCTAGCTGGGTATCATCATCAGATCCTTCCAAACGCTGGGCATCCTCCTGGAGCATGTACCCAACACTGTGCTCAAACAGTTCGGGGGACTCCTCAGGAGGAGGGCATGGTGGGTCTAGGGAAGGATTGACTAATGAAGATAATGATACCAGAGAAGAGGACGCTTTGGCAGCTGCTTTGCCAGTACCCTGAGCCTGGGTGAGAGAGGATGAGGAGGATGAGGTGGGCTTGGTCATCCACTCTACCAAGTCTTCGGCATGATGTGGCTCAACATGTCCAGCTGCCGAAAACAAGGACAAGCGTGTCCCATGGCCATGTGCTGATGACAATGCACCGCGTACACGACCAGCACTGTTGCCCCCAGACACAGAGCCTGCTTGCCCTCTTTTTTTGCCTCCTGACTGTCTGCCTCTCCTTGGTTGCCTTCCAGACATTTTAATGGATGGCCTGCAGGGAGATGGTAAAAACAGCAATAAGGGCTACCTTCAGGTGTATATTGTGCAGGAGGCTTAGCAACAATGACACTGACACTGTCCCCTGCCTATCCTTCTCTGTCCCTAAACACAAGGATTGAAAATATGGTTCAGCAAAAAAGTTTTAGAACAGAATAGCACACTGACACTTTCCCTCACTGTCCTACTCTGTCCCTCCCTACAAACAAGATTTAGCACAGAATAGCACACTGATAATTTCTACGAGTGTCCTTCTCTGTCCCTCAACTCAAGGATTGAAAATATGGAACAGCAAAATAGTTTTAGAACAGAATAGCACACTGTCAGTTTCACTCACTGTACCTCTCTGTCCCTCAACTCAAGGATTGAAAATATGGTTCAGCAAAATAGTTTTAGAACACAATAGCACACTGACACTTTCCCTTACTGTACCTCTCTGTCCCTCAACTCAAGGATTGAAAATATGATTCAGCAAAATAGTTTTAGAACACAATAGCACACTGTCAGTTTCACTCACTGTACCTCTCTGTCCCTCAACTCAAGGATTGAAAATATGGTTCAGCAAAATAGTTTTAGAACAGAATAGCACACTGTCAGTTTCCCTCACTGTACCTCTCTGTCCCTACAAACAAGGATTAGCACAGAATAGCACACTGTCACTGACACTCTCCCTACCTATCCTTATTTGTCCCTAAACACAAGGAATCCAGGATTAGTAAAGGAAAAAAAATGACACTGTCCCTGCCTATGCTTCTCTTTCCCTGCTCCGGAACACACTACACAAGGCCGCCGCGCTGGCGGCCTTTTATAGTGTGGGGCGTGTACTAAACCCCATCAGCAATAATTGGCCACAGGCATCCTGCCTGTGGCCAATCATTGCTCTCCTCGCTGCCGGCGCTGTGATTGGCCAAGCATGCGGGGTCACAGTGCATGCTTGGCCAATCACAGCGCCTGGATGACACTGCGATGGCGTAGTGCATTGTGGGCCGTTCGCGTCACTCGAATTTGGCGCGAACGGCCCAAATCGTTCGATCTTCGTCGAACGATCGAACAGCCGATGTTCGAGTCGAACGTATGTTCGACTCGAACACGAAGCTCATCCCTACTGAGGACCTAATGCGGAACGTGAGAAGGGGCGGGTCTATTCATTTATTATACTGGAGGAAGTTCCCCATCAGGTCCGCTCATCCAATGACGTAGGCGGGGGCGGGCCTAATGGGGAACTTCCTCCACAGTGTAATACATGAATAGACCCGCCCCTTCTCATGTTCCGCATCAGGTCCTCAGCCTTACACCTATGTCATTGGCTGAGCGGACGTGATGGGGAACTTTAGGAGGGGTGGGTGTATTAATTTATTAGTAATAAATGAATAGACCCACCCCTTCTGAAGTTCCCCATCAGGTCCGCTCAGCCAATGACGTAGGTGTAATTCATGTATTATTCATGTATTAAACTGTGGAGGAAGTTCCCCATCAGGTCCGCCCCCTCGTATGTCAGACCCCGCCTACGTCATTGGATGAGCGGACCTGATGGGGAACTTTCTCCGCAGTATAATACATGAATAGACCCGCCTCTTCTCACGTTCCGTCCTCAGCCTTACACTACGTCATTGGCTGAGCGGACCTGATGGGGAACTTTAGAAGGGGCGGGTCTATTCTTTTAATACACTGCGGAGGAAGTTCCCCATCAGGTCCGCTCAGGCTCAGCCAATGACATTTCGTCTGGATAGCGCTGGACATCGGGATCGCCGCGGGACACTGGATTTCATCGCTGGAATGTTTTTTTTTTTTTTTTTTATTTTCTTATTTTTAATAAAGGACTTTCCCAATGGTGTCTGTGTATTTTTTTTACAATTTTTTACACTTTCTTTGTGAAATGGTAGGGGTACAATATACCCCATTACCAATTCACATAGGGGGGGCCGGGATCTGGGGGTCCCCTTTGTTAAAGGGGTCTTCCAGATTCCGATAAGCCCCCCGCCCGCAGACCCCCACAACCACCGGGCAAGGGTTGTGGGGATGAGGCCCTTGTCCCCATCAACATGGGGACATCCTCCCCATGTTGAGGGCATGTGGCCTGGTACGATTCAGGAGGGGGGGGGCGCTCTCTCGTCCCCCCTCTTTTCCTGCGGCCTGCCAGGTTGCGTGCTCGGATAAGGGTCTGGTATGGATTTTTGAGGGGACTCCACGCCATTTTTTTTTATTTGGGGTGGAGTTCCCCTTAAAATCCATATCAGATCTGAAGGGCCTGGTATGGATATTTGGGGGAACCGCACGCATTGTTTTTTTTAATTTGCGTAAGGGTTCCCCTTAATATCCATTCCAGACCTGAAGGGCCGGCCTGGTAATTGAATTTGGGGGAACCCCCACACTTTTTTTAAATTTTTTTTATCAATGACTTTTCTATGTATTGCCGGGAGCCGACAATTCATTAATAGCCGCGAGTGAGTTTTAAATGACTTTTTTTCCTTCAGAAATGACACTTGGTGCAGGGACAGTTCTAAGCACGGGAAACAAGCGTGACTTTACATGCATATTGCCGAACACCGAACATACAGTCAATTGTTCGGGTTCGGTACCGGGACCCCAAAACCCGAAAGTCTGGTACGGACCCGTACGTCAAGGTGCTCTACCCTCCGAGCGTTTCCTTTATTTCACTTTGCCACCGTTGCTTGACTCAGTAGCCTCGTACACACGGCCGAAAATCTCGTCAAGAAAAAACACGTTGTTTTTCTTGACGAGATTCTTGGACAAGAAACTTGTCCCGGCCGAGTGTACACACGCTCCTTTCAAAGAACCTGCGGTTCTTTGAATGGAGCGAACGCGGTGACGTCATCGACTACGACGAGCGTGTGCTCGTCACATTCAATGCCGTCGCCGCCACCTTGCTACACCCTATCCATGCCTAGGAAGCTACCGCGCATGCGTCAAAGTCATTTCGAGCATGCGCGGGCTTCCCGGAGGACAGGTAAGTGTACACACACACACACAATTTTCTCGTCGAGAAACAGGCTGATGAGAATCTCGACGAGAAAATAGAGAGCAGGTTCTCTATTTTTCTCGTCGAGATTCTTGTCGGTTTTCTTGACGAGAAACCATACACACGAACGAATTTCTCGGCAAGAAAGCTATCTCAGCACAGTTTTCTTGTCGTTTCTTGCCGAGAAACTCGTTCGTGTGTACGAGGCTAGTGTCTGAGAATGACACCATATACCCAGGGAAGATCAAAGAAATTTGACCTGTCCCAAGGGAATTAAACCTTTTTGGGAAATGAGTATTGAGCCGCACCAACAGCAGGCTAAGTGGCCACTAAAGTGGTTCCCTAAATGTATGTATTGTTTGTTTTAAACTAAAATTAATTGTATTATTCTTTTCTGTTTTAGTGGTAATGTTTTAAAATAAAGGTCCTACAAATCTCCAGAAGAAGCCACGTTTGTGGTGAAACATGTAGAGGCAACCATTCTTTTGTGATATGACCACTGGGCTATCTATAGCCCTAATTGTAGAAGTAGTTTTATACTGTTTATGTATCAATAAATTTTGTATTTTTGTATAATTGATTCTTTAATTTTTTTTAAACTCTGCCTACTGCCCCCTTGGGGCCTATACACTTTTTTGTTATACTTTATAGGAGGTGGTGCATTTATTGAAATCTCTGGGCTTCATTAATAATGTGTCAAACTATGTTAAAGCGGAGGTCCACCCTGAAAAAATCTTTACAATAAAAATCCTAAAAAAAAAATTAAAAAAAAAAATTTATAGAAAAAAAATAAAATGTTATACTCACCCTAAATGCCTGTTGCTATGCAGAAGTCCCCTAATCTGCCTCTAAGGTTTCTCTTCTCATCCGCGGTGGGTCTCCTTCCGCTTCCTCTTCTTGTGAATGGGCCGCGCTGCCTTCTGGGAACTGTGTGTATCCCAGGAGGCAAGCCGCCCATTCACAAAGCGCCGTGCCAGTGGCGCATGCCTGTTTCCCTTACTCAGGATGGAGGAGCCGGGACCTGCCAGCAGCGATCGATCGCTGTGGCAGGACCCACATCGCGGGCGAGTAGGACAGGTAAGTGTCCTTATTAAAAGTCAGCAGCTACACTGTTAGTAGCTGCTGACTTTTTTTTTTTTTTTTTTGTGGCTTCACCTCCGCTTTAAAGACACATTACATTGCTTGAATTTTTTTCAGGTTGTATGTGATTCTAATGCTCTCTCGCACATTTTGATCACATTTGTGTTAACTGGAGCCATAGAATGCAAGGGAAAATTGCAATGCTGCCCAATGCCACTGGTGTGAATGAGCCCCAAGGCCCTGAGATCTGAGGTGCTGATGCTACTGCAGGTAGAGTAGGTAGCTGGAAAATTAGGAACCAGTTGAACCCTTAATATAAAGGGATTTACTTATAAGTTACTAACTGATGACAGCGCCGTTCGAAAGATCCAAGGTATAGGCATCAGGCTGCATGCAAAGACTGCCCTGTCTGCAAAGTGGTCCAACACTCTCCTTGCCTTGCCACTACTACAGCTGTGCACAGACGTTTTGTAGAGACATTTTTTTGCTGCCATAGCCACTGACATAAGAAAAATATTATGGCTGTTACTGATTAAAATTTTCGTGTTCGATTAATCGTTTTATTTTTAAATCGATTAATCGACTAATTTCGATGAATTATAACGCACATGCAGATCCAACTACTTTTAGCTGATCTCCTTGCAGGCCGATTCCCAGTGCAGCTCCCAACCACTGGAAAAATCAATAGCATGATACAAAAAACACACAAAGGCAGCGCTCGATGGGAATAGCATTAAAACTTTTATAGTCTTCAAGTAGGTAACAAAATAAATATTGTACTGGAGATAAAATCGATGTAGCTACATAAACTGTAAAAATGGTGCGAGTAATACCAAACGGTAGCAAAAGCAATCATAAAAACATGTAGCTAAGTATGATACTGGTATAAAAATGTGTACAACGATACCACTGCTGAATCCAGATGAGGAGGGGCTAACATCAGTCCGTCAGCATGTAGATGTCCCGTGAAGGGAACTATCACAACTCCCAGTGGATGGCTGTAGAATCCCAGGTTGATAGAGGGAAGTGATAGAGGGAAGTGTAACAGCCCTTGCGTGTGGCAGATAGTAAGGTCCCGCCGGCATGCAGATATGAAGGCACAGCAAAGGAGCCCTTCAGATGGACACGGCAAGCCCAAAGAATTTTGATCGATCAAAAGAATTTTGATCGATCAAAACAATTAATCGATTAATCGAGGAATTAATAGTTAATTTCCACAGCCCTAAAAAATATGCTTCTATGATTGATGTGATGTAAACCCCTTTATGGAGGAATCAGGACCTCCTTCCTCCCGCTGGTGATATAAAGATCTATATAGAGGAATCAAGACCTCCTTCCTCCTGCTGATGACCCCTCTAGTGATATAAAGATCTATATAGAGGAATCAGGACCTCCTTCCTCCTGCTGGTGACCCCTCTAGTGATATAAAGATCTATATAGAGGAATCAGGACCTCCTTCCTCCTGCTGGTGACCCCTCTAGTGATATAAAGATCTATATAGAGGAATCAGGACCTCCTTCCCCCTGCTGGTGATCCCTCTAGTGATATAAAGATCTATATAGAGGAATCAGGACCTCCTTCCTCCTGCTGGTGACCCCTCTAGTGATATAAAGATCTATATAGAGGAATCAGGACCTCCTTCCTCCTGCTGGTGACCCCTCTAGTGATATAAAGATCTATATAGAGGAATCAGGACCTCCTTCCCCCTGCTGGTGATCCCTCTAGTGATATAATGATCTATATAGAGGAATCAGGACCTCCTTCCTCCTGCTGGTGACCCCTCTAGTGATATAAAGATCTATATAGAGGAATCAGGACCTCCTTCCTCCCGCTGGTGACCCCTCTAGTGATATAAAGATCTATATAGAGGAATCAGGACCTCCTTCCTCCCGCTGGTGACCCCTCTAGTGATATAAAGATCTATATAGAGGAATCAGGACCTCCTTCCTCCCGCTGGTGACCCCTCTAGTGATATAAAGATCTATATAGAGGAATCAGGACCTCCTTCCTCCTGCTGGTGACCCCTCTAGTGATATAAAGATCTATATAGAGGAATCAGGACCTCCTTCCTCCTGCTGGTGACCCCTCTAGTGATATAATGATCTATATAGAGGAATCAGGACCTCCTTCCTCCTGCTGGTGACCCCTCTAGTGATATAAAGATCTCTATAGAGGAATCAGGACCTCCTTCCTCCTGCTGGTGACCCCTCTAGTGATATAAAGATCTATATAGAAGAATCAGGACCTCCTTCCTCCTGCTGGTGACCCCTCTAGTGATATAAAGATCTATATAGAGGAATCAGGACCTCCTTCCTCCTGCTGGTGACCCCTCTAGTGATATAAAGATCTATATAGAGGAATCAGGACCTCCTTCCTCCTGCTGGTGACCCCTCTAGTGATATAAAGATCTATATAGAGGGATCAGGACCTCCTTCCTCCTGCTGGTGACCCCTCTAGTGATATAAAGATCTATATATAGAGGAATCAGGACCTCCTTCCTCCTGCTGGTGACCCCTCTAGTGATATAAAGATCTATATATAGAGGAATCAGGACCTCCTTCCTCCTGCTGGTGACCCCTCTAGTGATATAAAGATCTATATATAGAGGAATCAGGACCTCCTTCCTCCTGCTGGTGACCCCTCTAGTGATATAAAGATCTCTATAGAGGAATCAGGACCTCCTTCCTCCTGCTGGTGATCCCTCTAGTTATATAAAGATCTATATAGAGGGATCAGGACCTCCTTCCTCCTGCTGGTGACCCCTCTAGTGATATAAAGATCTCTATAGAGGAATCAGGACCTCCTTCCTCCTGCTGGTGATCCCTCTAGTGATATAAAGATCTATATAGAGGGATCAGGACCTCCTTCCTCCTGCTGGTGACCCCTCTAGTGATATAAAGATCTATATAGAGGAATCAGGACCTCCTTCCTCCTGCTGGTGACCCCTCTAGTGATATAAAGATCTCTATAGAGGAATCAGGACCTCCTTCCTCCTGCTGGTGATCCCTCTAGTGATATAAAGATCTATAAAGAGGAGTTAGGACCTCCTTCAATGAGACTAGGTTCACATCTATTGTTGATGTATAAAGGGGCACTTCGATGTATAAAAGGGGGCGCTGTAATGTTGATTATGTTGAATAATGTGTTATACTGCAAACATTTCAGACCTCTGCCGGAAGAAATTTCTACCAAATGGACCTCCATAAATTTTAAATTCAAGACCCCCCAAACTAAAGTATTAGTGAATAGTAACAGGGTCCATCTCGAATTGCTGACCCCCCAGAGTACAAGGTATTTATTGATTTTCATTGGGTAAAACAACACAGCAGGAAACCCCGCTAAATAAGCGGTCAGTTCTTATGCCGCGTACACACGGTCGGGATTTCCGACAACAAATGTTCGATGGGATCTTGTGGTCTCAAATTCTGACCGTGTGTAGGCTCCATAGGACATTTGCTGTCGGAATTTCCGACAACAAAAATTTAAGAGCTGGTTCCCAAATTTTCCGACAACAAAATTCCACGCATGCTCGGAATCAAGCAGAAGACCCACACTGGCTATTGAACTTAATTTTTCTCGGCCCGTCGTAGTGTTGTACGTCACCGCGTTCTTGACGTTCGCAATTTCCGACAACATTTGTGTGACCGTGTGTATGCAAGACAAGTTTGAGCCAACATCCGTCACAAAAAAATCCACGGTTTTGTTGTCGGAATGTCCGATCGTCTGTACGCGGCATAAGACTGAGGAATGTGGAATTTTCCCAACCAGTTCGGTAACAATGTTTTCACACCTTCCTGGGAAGATCTGCAGACACAAAGCTGGTACCAGCTCCAGAGGGCATTGTGCCCAACTGTCCCTAATCTGAACCGTCTCTGGAAAAAGGTCTTCTCTCCACCATGTCCACCTATAAAAAGGTATAATTAGTTCTTTCCTGCCCAGAGGAAACCAGATCATAGAGAAAAGCATTAGCAGGGAATGATCTCCACAATCACCCCATTTGGTCAAACCTGGATGGGGTCTTATGAATCTAGAGATCCTTCCAATTTGCTAATATGAGAAGTCATATGAGAGCCACCAAGGCTGAACACTAGGGATGAGCTGAACACCCCCCTGTTCGGTTCGCACCAGAACCTGCGAACAGACAGAATGTTCGCGTGAACTTTAGAACCGTATTAAATACAATGGACTCGAACGTTTAAAATCAAAAGTGCTAATTATAAAGGCTTATATGCAAGTTATTGTCCTAAAAAGTGTTTGGGGACCTGGGTCCTGCCCCAGGGGACATGTATCAATGCAAAAAAAAAAGTTTAAAAAAAAAATGCAGTTTTTTTTGGGAGCAGTGATTTTAATAATGCTTAAAGTGAAACAATAAAAGTGAAATATTCCTTTAAATTTCGTACCTGGGGGGTGTGTATGATATGCATGTAAAGTCGCGCTTGTTTCCCGTGTTTAGAACTGTCCCTGCACAAAGTGTCATTTCTGAAGGAAAAAGGATTTTACGGTGAGTAAAAAATCCTATTTACTCTTTCGTCCATGGACCGACACAGCTTCTCTATTGACAAAGTGGGACGTCCCAAAGCAGTGTCAGAGAAAAAACGAGGGGTGGTAACAGCATAAAAATAAACTTCACCCCAAACACAAAACAGCACTCCTCCAACGGAGGAGTTGCAACTCTAAACAGCCGCTTGCAAAACCTTGCGGCCAAAAGAGGCATCCGAAGATGCACCTACATCAATTTTGTAGAATTTTGTGAAAGTGTGTGCGGACGACCAAGTCGCCGCTTTACATAATTGGGAAACAGACGCTTGATGTCGGAAAGCCCAAGAGGCACCTATTGCCCTGGTCGAATGCGCCGTGACAGGAAAGGGGGGCGCCTGACCCTTTAAGGCGTAAGCCTGGATTACTATCTGTCGGATCCACCTAGAGATGGTGGCCGATGAGACTGCTTGGCCCTTCTTGGGACCAGCCACCGAAACAAACAGTGAGTCTGACTTCCGGAACAGGGAAGTAGCAGATAGGTATACTCTCAAAGCTCGGACAACGTCCAAGGAATGCAACGCCGACTCCTTAGGATTCGACGGCTGAGGACACAAGGATGGAAGTACAATGTCTTCGTTGAGATGAAAAGCCGAAACGACTTTCGGAAGAAAGGAAGGCTGCGGCCGCAGCACCACCTTATCCTTGTGGAAAATCAAATAGGTAGCCTTGCAGGACAAGGCTGCCAGCTCAGAGACTCGTCTAACTGACGTAACAGCCACCAAAAAGACCACTTTCTGAGAAAGTGTCAACAGGGGAATATCTCTAATATTCTCAAACGGTGCCTTCTGAAGCACCGAGAGGACCAGGTTCAAGTCCCACGGAGGTAACGGGGGACGGACCGGAGGGGCCACATGTCGGACCCCCTGCACAAATGTACTCACGAGAGAGTGAGTCGCCAGGGGTCGCTGAAAAAAGACAGCCAGGGCAGATATCTGTCCCTTAAATCGTACTTAGGGCAAGCCCTTGGTCCACCCCATGCTGTAAAAACAGCAGGATTCTGGAAACCAAATAGGTACGCAGATGCCATTTCATTTCCTCACACATGGAGATGTAGGCCCTCCAAGTGCGGTGATAGACCTTCCTAGAGGACGGTTTTCGAGCACTTCTCATAGTAGAGATTACTGAGTCTGACAGGCCCCGGTCTCTCAGTACCTGGTTCTCAACAGCCATGCCGTTAAAGCCAATGACTGTAAAGCAGGATGGAATATGGGACCTTGCGATAGCAGGTCCTTCCGTAGTGGTAGGCGCCAGGGGACGTCTGCTACCAGACGTACTAGATGGGCGTACCAAGGACGCTGAGACCAATCTGGAGCGATTAGGATCATTGGAATTCCCTCTGCCTCCACTCTGCGGAGCAGAAGAGGAAGAAGCCTTAAGGGAGGGAAGGCATAGATTAGCTGATACTGACCCCACAATGCTACAAACGCGTCCGTTGCGTCTGCCCATGGGTCTCTTGACCGGGCCACAAATCTCAATACCTTCCAATTGAGTCGGGAAGCCAGAAGATCTACGTCTGGTGTGCCCCATCTTTGGCAGAGGAGTTGGAACACCTCCGGGTGTAAGGACCCTTCTCCCTGGTCCAGCATCTGGCGGCTCAGGTAGTCCGCCTGCCAGTTTTCCACACCCGGAATGTACACGGCCGACAGTGCCGGTACGCTCCTCTCTGCCCACTTCAGGATGCGAGCGATCTCCGATGTTGCAGCTGAGCTTCTTGTTCCTCCTTGATGATTGACATATGCCACTGCTGTGGCGTTGTCTGACTGGACGCCCTTGCAGCCTCTGAGACCATTTGAAGAGGCACAGCTTGATCGCCGGGATTACCAGGACATTGATCGGCAGGAGGGCTTCCTCTGGGGTCCAGCGACCTTGCGCCGACTGAACACCCCAGACTCCCCCCCAACCTGTAAGGCTGGCGTCCGTCGTGATCACTATCCAGTAAACCGGAAGAAATTACTTCCCGGCCATTAGAGCCGGTGCTGTCAGCCACCATACCAGGGATCTCCTGACTATGTGGCTCACTCGGATTTGATAATCCAGAGATGATGGACATCCGTTCCATCTGGACAGAACTTCCTTCTGTAACACTCGAGTGTGGTATTGAGCATATGGAACCGCCTCGAAGGAGGCTACCCTGAGGCCCAACACTCGCATGCAAAAAACGGAGTGACGACCAATTCCTGGAAGTCAGCTGCCGTACTGCAGCCCGGAGGGTCTGCAACTTCTGCACAGGGAGGAATACCTTTGCCTCTGAAGAATCCAGAATCAACCCCAGGTACCCTAGGCGTTGAGTGGGCACCAATACTGACTTTTGCGTGTTTAGTATCCAACCACAGTCTCGAAGAGTCTGACAGGTAATGGACACGCTTACCTCTAATTCTGAGCTTGAAGGGGACTTTAGCAGAAGGTCGTATAAGTAGCCTGTGATAGCGATACCCCGCTGTCTTAGAAGTGCCAGAATCGGAGCGAGCACCTTGGTGAACGTCCTGGGTGCTGAGGCAAGGCCCAACGGGAGGGCCACAAACTGGTAGTGGTCCTTCCCGATAGCAAGTCGCAGAAACCTCTGGTGTCTGGAGTATATGGGGACATGCAGGTATGCGTCCTTGATGTCCAAGGAGGCCAGAAAGTCCCCCAGATGGAGAGCCGTGACTACAGATTGAACCGACTCCATCCGAAAACTTTGTACCTTCACAAAGCAATTGAGGGCTCTGAGATCCAAGCTTGGACGAACCCCCTCCTTCTTCGGCACAATGAACAGATTTGAGTAAAAACCCCGTTCCAGTTCTGGAACTGGAATAACTACCCCGCGTTCCAGTAGACCCTGGACCGCCCCATACAGGGCCTCCCGACGGGTCGGTAGTAGCTGGAGATTGGAGGTGTTGAATCTGTCCGGTGGACAAGAGAGAAACTCTATCTTGTAGCCTGAGGAGATTACTTCGCAAACCCACCTGTCGGAGATTAGTGCTATCCACTGAGTCGCGAATTTGCGAAGACGTCTCCCCACCCGAGAGCTGGGTGGGGGTGGACCTTCATGCGGACGCAAATTTGTCCGCAGGCTTATTGGGTATGCAGGACCAGGGACGCTTTTGTCCTTGGGCAGGCGCTTTATCGGCCTGGGGTCTTTTCCCTGTCGCCCTAGGGGGACGAAAAAACCACTTGTGTGCAGTAAAGGAGGGCCCTTGCCCTTGGCGTGGCCCCTTATCCTTGCTAATTTGGGGAAGCAAAGTGCTTTTACTTCCTGTGGCATCCTTGATGATGTCATCCAGAGAAGCCCCAAAAAGTCTGTCGCCCTTAAAAGGCAGATCCAACAGGGCTTTCTTGGAAGTCTGGTCCGCAGACCAGCCTTTTAGCCAGATCAGGCGGCGTATTGCTACTGCATAAACCGAAGTTTTAGACAGCAGGGGAATAGTATTCATGTCTGACTCGCAGACAAACCTAAGGCCCTGGACCAACTTGTCGGCCAATGTTATCTCATCAGGAGGAGCATCTCGCTCCTTAACCCCTGGAGTAGCAATCTTGCCCATTCAGTAAGTGTGTGAGACACTAGGGCCCCCGCCAATGCCGGGCGTACTGCCGAGCCTACCACTGAGTATAGGTAGCAAGCGAGTGCTTCAGCCTTCTTATCCACAGGGTCCTTGAAAACAGGAGCCCCTTCTACAGGAATTGTGGTGGCTCTATTAAGTCTGGACACCGGAGGGTCCACTATAGGGGGAGAGGTCCATTTCTTCAGAAAACTCTCCTAAAAAGGGGTACCGTACCGCAAACCTCTTTGGGGCTGTAAAGACCCTCAGTGGGTTCTCCCATTCCTTGTATAAGAGTTTATCAAAAGACACACAAGGGAACACCTTAGCAGTGCGGGCAGGTCTATGAAACCCAAGTGGACCGGAGTCTCTGCTGCTTCTGCAGTATTTTCCAATTTTAGCATATCCCGCACTGCAGTAATAAGGTCAGATACCAAAGCTGTCTCGCGTACTGACCTGGACTTTGAGTCATTCTCACTGTCCGGTCACGGTCTGCAGTCTCTGATGCGTCAGAATCTGGGCCCCGAGCCGTAGCTGGACCTGGTTCTGCATCAGAATTATCCCCAGAAGCTTGCAGGGGATGGGGCGTTTACTACCCCCTGTATTCCCGTGTGCTGCTTCCACCCTGGCAGCAAACGCCTCTAGGATTGCAGTCATAGCGTTCATAGACACCTCAGGGGCACCAGCTGCTAAATCTGGTGTTTCAGGGGAGAAGACATCTGGCTCAGATGCCATGCTGACCACACGCTGACACTCACAGGGCTCCAGGCAAGATATCAATAGGCCACCCTCCTGTGCTGCAGAGAGGCCGGGTCATCCAGAGGACTCACCACCCTGGATAGGTACTGCTATGCTGCGCCTGTGATGCTGTCCCCCTGCTGCTGTGTCAGTCTGCTTCTTTTATCAGCACTTCCTGTGTGAATTTTCGCGCCAGTGTAATGCACCCTAGAGGCCGGAGGCTCTCGAAAAATGGTTGCCAAAAACGTCTGTATGGAAGATAATGTGGGCTCTAAGAAAATGGCCGCCGACAGAAGATAGAGGTCAAGCAGCCATAGCCCACAAAAAGATGGCCGCCGAACGGCAATATCTGCATACAGGGTGGACAAACATGGCCGCCGATCAGCTGATAGGGGCCAGTGGGTGTGGCCGAACCACAGGAAGATGGCCGCCGGGCAGTCACAAGAGGCCAAACTTGGCATGGACCACCTCAAAATGGCCGCCGACAGCATGGAGGAGGAAGGACACAAACACAGGTAAGAAAAAATGACATTTCTTTTAAATGTTAGTTACAGCCAGCCCCGCTCCAGTGGGACCCCCTAGGTGACCCCCAGCACCCAGCAACCTTTAGCTAGAAGCCCAGGGAGGAGGGAAAGGCAGGGAGAGAGGGAAGAAAGGGGCCACAACCACTTACTTGATCTCTCCAGGAATGTCCAGCTAAATCACCCAGCCGAGGCAGGGGAGTTTTACTTACCTATCCTGCATGTATTCTGCTGGAAGACATTCCAAACAGATCATCGTCCGCGCACGGAAGGTGACTGTTGGCCAGGCATGCTGTGATTGGACCCAGAAGGGACGATCATATGTATGCCCTGGAGCATGACGCTCACCGGACAGGCTGCTGCGACTCGGCCGTAAGGTCAGCCGAAGCTGAGCGGTCCGATGCAAGCCTTGGAGCGTAAGCTCACCGGCCAGGCTGCTGCGACTCGGCCGTAAGGTCAGCCGAAGCTGAGCGATCTGATGCAGGCCCTGGAGCGTAAGCTCACTGGCCACCCGTGGAGCGACGGGCATGTCGTGGAAAACCCAGCGCGTAGCTAGGGTCGGCACACGCTCGATGGCCGAAACTGGGGAGACTACAAGGATCGAGGATCCAGCCTGTCACCCAGTCGGCAGTTGATCGAAGATCGCAGGAAACAACAAATGGAGAAAAAAAAAAATATATATATATATATATATATATATATATATATATATCTTTTTTCCCCGGACCAATGGGCCCAAAGGGAGCCATGTCCTACTCCTTGCTAGACAGAAAAAAAATGATCTGCGAAGATGCAGACTGAGAGGGTATACCCAGAGGGTCCGCCCCCTGGGCAGTACTGTAGAAGGTGTGATGCAACACTTTTTACAAGTTTTTCTGCCTAGTCACTCCTAATTAACGGATAATACCCACTTTGTCAATAGAGAAGCTGTGTCGGTCCATGGACGAAAGAGTAAAAGTCATTTAAAACTCACTCGCGGCTATTAATGAATTGTCGGCTCCCGGCAATACATAGAAAAGTCATTGATAAAAAAAAATGCGTGGGGGTCCCCCCAAATTCAATTACCAGGCCCTTCAGGTCTGGTATGGATATTAAGGGGAACCCTGCTGCAAAAAAAAAAAAATGCGTGGGGTTCCCCCCAAATATCCATACCAGGCCCTTCGTTTGGTGGAACCGCACGCATTTTTTTTTAAAATTTGCGGCAGGGTTCCCCTTAATATCCATACCAGACCTGAAGGGCCTGGTAATTGAATTTGGGGGGACCCCCACGCATTTTTTATTATCAATGACTTTTCTATGTATTGCCGGGAGCCGACAATTCATTAATAGCCGCGAGTGAGTTTTAAATTACTTTTTTTTCCTTCAGAAATGACACTTTGTGCAGGGACAGTTCTAAGCACGGGAAACATGCGCCACTTTACATGCATATCATACACACCCCCCAGGAATGAAATTTAAAGGAATATTTCACTTTTATTTTTTCACTTTAAGCATTATTAAAATCACTGCTCCCGAAAAAAACAGTTTTTAAAACTTTTTTTTGCATTGATACATGTCCCCTGGGGCAGGACCCGGGTCCCCAAACACTTTTTAGGACAATACCATGCATATAAGCCTTCAAAATCAGCACTTTTCGTATTTGCCGCGAACACCCCAAATTGTTCGCTGTTCGGCAAACGTGCGAACAGGCAATGTTCGACTCAAAGCTCATCCCTACTGATCACCAATGTAAGGAGCATTCTTTCCACTGATCACCAATGTAAGGAACATTCTTCTCACTGATCACCAATGTAAGGAACATTCTTCCCACTGATCACCAATGTAAGGGACATTCTTCCCACTGATCACCAATGTAAGGGACATTCTTCCCACTGATCACCAATGTAAGGGACATTCTTCCCACTGATCACCAATGTAAGGGACATTCTTCCCACTGATCACCAATGTAAGGGACATTCTTCCCACTGATCACCAATGTAAGGGACATTCTTCCCACTGATCACCAATGTAAGGAACATTCTTCCCACTGATCACCAATGTAAGGGACATTCTTCCCACTGATCACCAATGTAAGGGACATTCTTCCCACTGATCACCAATGTAAGGAGCATTCTTCTCACTGATCACCAATGTAAGGAACATTCTTCCCACTGACCACCAATGTAAGGAACATTCTTCCCACTGATCACCAATGTAAGGAACATTCTTCTCACTGATCACCAATGTAAGGAACATTCTTCTCACTGATCACCAATGTAAGGAACATTCTTCCCACTGACCACCAATGTAAGGGACATTCTTCCCACTGACCACCAATGTAAGGAACATTCTTCCCACTGATCACCAATGTAAGGGACATTCTTCTCACTGATCACCAATGTAAGGAACATTCTTCCCACTGACCACCAATGTAAGGGACATTCTTCCCACTGACCACCAATGTAAGGAGCATTCTTCCCACTGATCACCAATGTAAGGAACATTCTTCTCACTGATCACCAATGTAAGGAGCATTCTTCCCACTGATCACCAATGTAAGGGACATTCTTCTCACTGATCACCAATGTAAGGAGCATTCTTCCCACTGATCACCAATGTAAGGAACATTCTTCTCACTGATCACCAATGTAAGGGACATTCTTCTCACTGATCACCAATGTAAGGAGCATTCTTCTCACTGATCACCAATGTAAGGAACATTCTTCCCACTGACCACCAATGTAAGGGACATTCTTCCCACTGACCACCAATGTAAGGAACATTCTTCCCACTGACCACCAATGTAAGGGACATTCTTCCCACTGACCACCAATGTAAGGGACATTCTTCCCACTGACCACCAATGTAAGGAGCATTCTTCCCACTGATCACCAATGTAAGGAACATTCTTCTCACTGATCACCAATGTAAGGAGCATTCTTCCCACTGATCACCAATGTAAGGGACATTCTTCTCACTGATCACCAATGTAAGGAGCATTCTTCCCACTGATCACCAATGTAAGGAACATTCTTCTCACTGATCACCAATGTAAGGGACATTCTTCTCACTGATCACCAATGTAAGGAGCATTCTTCTCACTGATCACCAATGTAAGGAACATTCTTCCCACTGACCACCAATGTAAGGGACATTCTTCCCACTGACCACCAATGTAAGGAACATTCTTCCCACTGATCACCAATGTAAGGAGCATTCTTCCCACTGATCACCAATGTAAGGAACATTCTTCCCACCGATCACCAATGTAAGGAGCATTCTTCTCACTGATCACCAATGTAAGGAACATTCTTCCCACTGATCACCAATGTAAGGGACATTCTTCGCCCTGATCACCAATGTAAGGAACATTCTTCCCACTGATCACCAATGTAAGGGACATTCTTCTCACCGATCACCAATGTAAGGAACATTCTTCCCACCGATCACCAATGTAAGGAGCATTCTTCTCACTGATCACCAATGTAAGGAACATTCTTCCCACTGATCACCAATGTAAGGAACATTCTTCCCACTGATCACCAATGTAAGGAACATTCTTCCCACTGATCACCAATGTAAGGGACATTCTTCTCACTGATTACCAATGTAAGGAGCATTCTTCCCACCGATCACCAATGTAAGGAGCATTCTTCTCACTGATCACCAATGTAAGGAACATTCTTCCCACCGATCACCAATGTAAGGAGCATTCTTCTCACTGATCACCAATGTAAGGAGCATTCTTCTCACTGATCACCAATGTAAGGAGCATTCTTCCCACTGATCACCAATGTAAGGAACATTCTTCTCACTGATCACCAATGTAAGGAGCATTCTTCCCACTGATCACCAATGTAAGGGACATTCTTCTCACTGATCACCAATGTAAGGAACATTCTTCTCACTGATCACCAATGTAAGGGACATTCTTCTCACTGATCACCAATGTAAGGAACATTCTTCCCACTGATCACCAATGTAAGGAACGTTCTTCTCACTGATCACCAATGTAAGGAACATTCTTCCCACTGATCACCAATGTAAGGAACATTCTTCTCACTGATCACCAATGTAAGGAACATTCTTCCCACTGATCACCAATGTAAGGGACATTCTTCCCACTGACCACCAATGTAAGGGACATTCTTCCCACTGACCACCAATGTAAGGAGCATTCTTCCCACTGATCACCAATGTAAGGAACATTCTTCTCACTGATCACCAATGTAAGGAGCATTCTTCCCACTGATCACCAATGTAAGGGACATTCTTCTCACTGATCACCAATGTAAGGAGCATTCTTCCCACTGATCACCAATGTAAGGAACATTCTTCTCACTGATCACCAATGTAAGGGACATTCTTCTCACTGATCACCAATGTAAGGAGCATTCTTCTCACTGATCACCAATGTAAGGAGCATTCTTCTCACTGATCACCAATGTAAGAAGCATTCTTCTCACTGATCACCAATGTAAGGAGCATTCTTCCCACTGATCACCAATGTAAGGAACATTCTTCTCACTGATCACCAATGTAAGGAGCATTCTTCCCACTGATCACCAATGTAAGGGACATTCTTCTCACTGATCACCAATGTAAGGAACATTCTTCTCACTGATCACCAATGTAAGGGACATTCTTCTCACTGATCACCAATGTAAGGAACATTCTTCCCACTGATCACCAATGTAAGGAACGTTCTTCCCACTGATCATCACCAATGTAAGGGACATTCTTCCCACTGATCACCAATGTAAGGGACATTCTTCCCACTGATCACCAATGTAAGGAACATTCTTCTCACTGATCACCAATGTAAGGAACATTCTTCTCACTGATCACCAATGTAAGGAACATTCTTCCCACTGATCACCAATGTAAGGGACATTCTTCTCACTGATCACCAATGTAAGGGACATTCTTCTCACTGATCACCAATGTAAGGGACATTCTTCCCACTGACCACCAATGTAAGGGACATTCTTCCCACTGACCACCAATGTAAGGAGCATTCTTCCCACTGATCACCAATGTAAGGAACATTCTTCTCACTGATCACCAATGTAAGGAGCATTCTTCCCACTGATCACCAATGTAAGGGACATTCTTCTCACTGATCACCAATGTAAGGAGCATTCTTCCCACTGATCACCAATGTAAGGAACATTCTTCTCACTGATCACCAATGTAAGGGACATTCTTCTCACTGATCACCAATGTAAGGAGCATTCTTCTCACTGATCACCAATGTAAGGAACATTCTTCCCACTGACCACCAATGTAAGGGACATTCTTCCCACTGACCACCAATGTAAGGAACATTCTTCCCACTGATCACCAATGTAAGGGACATTCTTCCCACTGATCACCAATGTAAGGAACATTCTTCGCCCTGATCACCAATGTAAGGAACATTCTTCCCACTGATCACCAATGTAAGGGACATTCTTCTCACCGATCACCAATGTAAGGAACATTCTTCCCACCGATCACCAATGTAAGGAGCATTCTTCTCACTGATCACCAATGTAAGGGACATTCTTCCCACTGATCACCAATGTAAGGAGCATTCTTCTCACTGATCACCAATGTAAGGAGCATTCTTCCCACTGATCACCAATGTAAGGAACATTCTTCCCACTGATCACCAATGTAAGGGACATTCTTCCCACTGATCACCAATGTAAGGAACATTCTTCCCACTGATCACCAATGTAAGGAGCATTCTTCTCACTGATCACCAATGTAAGGGACATTCTTCTCACCGATCACCAATGTAAGGAACATTCTTCCCACCGATCACCAATGTAAGGAGCATTCTTCTCACTGATCACCAATGTAAGGGACATTCTTCCCACTGATCACCAATGTAAGGGACATTCTTCTCACTGATCACCAATGTAAGGAGCATTCTTCTCACTGATCACCAATGTAAGGAGCATTCTTCCCACTGATCACCAATGTAAGGGACATTCTTCGCCCTGATCACCAATGTAAGGAACATTCTTCCCACTGATCACCAATGTAAGGGACATTCTTCTCACTGATCACCAATGTAAGGGACATTCTTCTCACTGATCACCAATGTAAGGAACATTCTTCCCACTGATCACCAATGTAAGGAACGTTCTTCCCACTGGTCATCACCAATGTAAGGGACATTCTTCCCACTGATCACCAATGTAAGGAACATTCTTCCCACTGATCACCAATGTAAGGAACGTTCCTCTCACTGATCACCAATGTAAGGAACATTCTTCCCACTGACCACCAATGTAAGGGACATTCTTTCCACTGATCACCAATGTAAGGGACATTCTTCCCACTGATCACCAATGTAAGGGACATTCTTCTCACTGATCACCAATGTAAGGAGCATTCTTCTCACTGATCACCAATGTAAGGAACATTCTTCCCACTGATCACCAATGTAAGGGACATTCTTCCCACTGATCACCAATGTAAGGAACATTCTTCCCACTGACCACTAGGGATGAGCTTCGTGTTCGAGTCGAACATACGTTCGACTCGAACATTGGCTGTTCGATCGTTCGACGAAGATCGAACGATTTGGGCCGTTCGCGCCAAATTCGAGTGACGCGAACGGCCCACAATGCACTACGCCATCGCAGTGTCATCCAGGCGCTGTGATTGGCCAAGCATGCACTGTGACCCCGCATGCTTGGCCAATCACAGCGCCGGCAGCGAGGAGAGCAATGATTGGCCACAGGCAGGATGCCTGTGGCCAATTATTGCTGAGGGTGTTTAGTACACGCCCCACACTATAAAAGGCCGCCAGCACGGCGGCCTAGTGTAGTGTGTTCCGGAGCAGGGATAGAGTAGCATAGGCAGGGACAGTGACTGTTATTTCTTTCTTGCTTAACCTGGATTCCTTTAGTTTAGGGAAAGAGAAGGATAGGTAGGGAGAGTGTCAGTGTGTTTTGTGCTTCTGCTATAGTGTGCTTAAAAAAAAACATTTATTCTAGGGACAGAAAACTCTAGGTAGGGACAGTGTCAGTTTCTTTCACTCTGCAAGTCCTTGTTTCCAGGGACCTGGAAGGACAGTGAGTGAATTGTCCTTTTGCTATATTGTGATTAAAAAAAACATTTATTCTAGGGACAGAAAACTCTAGGTAGGGACAGTGTCAGTTTCTTTCACTCTGCAAGTCCTTGTTTCCAGGGACCTGGAAGGACAGTGAGTGAATTGTCCTTTTGCTATATTGTGATTAAAAAAAACATTTATTCTAGGGACAGAAAACTCTAGGTAGGGACAGTGTCAGTTTCTTTCACTCTGCAAGTCCTTGTTTCCAGGGACCTGGAAGGACAGTGAGTGAATTGTCCTTTTGCTATATTGTGATTAAAAAAAACATTTATTCTAGGGACAGAAAACTCTAGGTAGGGACAGTGTCAGTTTCTTTCACTCTGCAAGTCCTTGTTTCCAGGGACCTGGAAGGACAGTGAGTGAATTGTCCTTTTGCTATATTGTGATTAAAAAAAACATTTTTTTCTAGGGACAGAAAACTGTAGGTAGGGAGAGTATTTTTTTTCTTTCACTCTGCAAGTCCTTGTTTCCAGGGACCTGTAAGGACAGTGAGTTAATTGTCGTTGTGCTATATTGTGCTGAAAAAAACATTTATTCCAGGGACAGAAAACTCTAGGTAGGGACAGTGTCAGTTTCTTTCACTCTGCAAGTCCTTGTTTCCAGGGACCTGGAAGGACAGTGAGTGAATTGTCCTTTTGCTATATTGTGATTAAAAAAAACATTTTTTTCTAGGGACAGAAAACTGTAGGTAGGGAGAGTGTTTTTTTTCTTTCACTCTGCAAGTCCTTGTTTCCAGGGACCTGTAAGGACAGTGAGTTAATTTTCCTTGTGCTATATTGTGATTAAAAAAAACATTTATTCTAGGGACAGAAAACTCTAGGTAGGGACAGTGTCAGTTTCTTTCACTCTGCAAGTCCTTGTTTCCAGGGACCTGGAAGGACAGTGAGTGAATTGTCCTTTTGCTATATTGTGATTAAAAAAAACATTTATTCTAGGGACAGAAAACTCTAGGTAGGGACAGTGTCAGTTTCTTTCACTCTGCAAGTCCTTGTTTCCAGGGACCTGGAAGGACAGTGAGTGAATTGTCCTTTTGCTATATTGTGATTTAAAAAAACATTTATTCTAGGGACAGAAAACTCTAGGTAGGGACAGTGTCAGTTTCTTTCACTCTGCAAGTCCTTGTTTCCAGGGACCTGGAAGGACAGTGAGTGAATTGTCCTTTTGCTATATTGTGATTAAAAAAAACATTTATTCTAGGGACAGAAAACTCTAGGTAGGGACAGTGTCAGTTTCTTTCACTCTGCAAGTCCTTGTTTCCAGGGACCTGGAAGGACAGTGAGTGAATTGTCCTTTTGCTATATTGTGATTAAAAAAAACATTTTTTTCTAGGGACAGAAAACTGTAGGTAGGGAGAGTATTTTTTTTCTTTCACTCTGCAAGTCCTTGTTTCCAGGGACCTGTAAGGACAGTGAGTTAATTGTCCTTGTGCTATATTGTGCTGAAAAAAACATTTATTCCAGGGACAGAAAACTCTAGGTAGGGACAGTGTCAGTTTCTTTCACTCTGCAAGTCCTTGTTTCCAGGGACCTGGAAGGACAGTGAGTGAATTGTCCTTTTGCTATATTGTGATTAAAAAAAACATTTTTTTCTAGGGACAGAAAACTGTAGGTAGGGAGAGTGTTTTTTTTCTTTCACTCTGCAAGTCCTTGTTTCCAGGGACCTGTAAGGACAGTGAGTTAATTTTCCTTGTGCTATATTGTGATTAAAAAAAACATTTATTCTAGGGACAGAAAACTCTAGGTAGGGACAGTGTCAGTTTCTTTCACTCTGCAAGTCCTTGTTTCCAGGGACCTGGAAGGACAGTGAGTGAATTGTCCTTTTGCTATATTGTGATTAAAAAAAACATTTATTCTAGGGACAGAAAACTCTAGGTAGGGACAGTGTCAGTTTCTTTCACTCTGCAAGTCCTTGTTTCCAGGGACCTGGAAGGACAGTGAGTGAATTGTCCTTTTGCTATATTGTGATTAAAAAAAACATTTATTCTAGGGACAGAAAACTCTAGGTAGGGACAGTGTCAGTTTCTTTCACTCTGCAAGTCCTTGTTTCCAGGGACCTGGAAGGACAGTGAGTGAATTGTCCTTTTGCTATATTGTGATTAAAAAAAACATTTATTCTAGGGACAGAAAACTCTAGGTAGGGACAGTGTCAGTTTCTTTCACTCTGCAAGTCCTTGTTTCCAGGGACCTGTAAGGACAGTGAGTGAATTGTCCTTTTGCTATATTGTGATTAAAAAAAACATTTTTTTCTAGGGACAGAAAACTGTAGGTAGGGAGAGTGTTTTTTTTCTTTCACTCTGCAAGTCCTTGTTTCCAGGGACCTGTAAGGACAGTGAGTTAATTTTCCTTGTGCTATATTGTGATTAAAAAAAACATTTATTCTAGGGACAGAAAACTCTAGGTAGGGACAGTGTCAGTTTCTTTCACTCTGCAAGTCCTTGTTTCCAGGGACCTGGAAGGACAGTGAGTGAATTGTCCTTTTGCTATATTGTGATTAAAAAAAACATTTATTCTAGGGACAGAAAACTCTAGGTAGGGACAGTGTCAGTTTCTTTCACTCTGCAAGTCCTTGTTTCCAGGGACCTGCAAGGACAGTGAGTGAATTGTCCTTTTGCTATATTGTGATTAAAAAAAACATTTTTTTCTAGGGACAGAAAACTGTAGGTAGGGAGAGTGTTTTTTTTCTTTCACTCTGCAAGTCCTTGTTTCCAGGGACCTGTAAGGACAGTGAGTTAATTTTCCTTGTGCTATATTGTGATTAAAAAAAACATTTATTCTAGGGACAGAAAACTCTAGGTAGGGACAGTGTCAGTTTCTTTCACTCTGCAAGTCCTTGTTTCCAGGGACCTGGAAGGACAGTGAGTGAATTGTCCTTTTGCTATATTGTGATTAAAAAAAACATTTTTTTCTAGGGACAGAAAACTGTAGGTAGGGAGAGTGTTTTTTTTCTTTCACTCTGCAAGTCCTTGTTTCCAGGGACCTGTAAGGACAGTGAGTTAATTTTCCTTGTGCTATATTGTGATTAAAAAAAACATTTATTCTAGGGACAGAAAACTCTAGGTAGGGACAGTGTCAGTTTCTTTCACTCTGCAAGTCCTTGTTTCCAGGGACCTGGAAGGACAGTGAGTGAATTGTCCTTTTGCTATATTGTGATTAAAAAAAACATTTATTCTAGGGACAGAAAACTCTAGGTAGGGACAGTGTCAGTTTCTTTCACTCTGCAAGTCCTTGTTTCCAGGGACCTGGAAGGACAGTGAGTGAATTGTCCTTTTGCTATATTGTGATTAAAAAAAACATTTATTCTAGGGACAGAAAACTCTAGGTAGGGACAGTGTCAGTTTCTTTCACTCTGCAAGTCCTTGTTTCCAGGGACCTGGAAGGACAGTGAGTGAATTGTCCTTTTGCTATATTGTGATTAAAAAAAACATTTATTCTAGGGACAGAAAACTCTAGGTAGGGACAGTGTCAGTTTCTTTCACTCTGCAAGTCCTTGTTTCCAGGGACCTGGAAGGACAGTGAGTGAATTGTCCTTTTGCTATATTGTGATTAAAAAAAACATTTATTCTAGGGACAGAAAACTCTAGGTAGGGACAGTGTCAGTTTCTTTCACTCTGCAAGTCCTTGTTTCCAGGGACCTGGAAGGACAGTGAGTGAATTGTCCTTTTGCTATATTGTGATTAAAAAAAACATTTATTCTAGGGACAGAAAACTCTAGGTAGGGACAGTGTCAGTTTCTTTCACTCTGCAAGTCCTTGTTTCCAGGGACCTGGAAGGACAGTGAGTGAATTGTCCTTTTGCTATATTGTGATTAAAAAAAACATTTATTCTAGGGACAGAAAACTCTAGGTAGGGACAGTGTCAGTTTCTTTCACTCTGCAAGTCCTTGTTTCCAGGGACCTGGAAGGACAGTGAGTGAATTGTCCTTTTGCTATATTGTGATTAAAAAAAACATTTTTTTCTAGGGACAGAAAACTGTAGGTAGGGAGAGTGTTTTTTTTCTTTCACTCTGCAAGTCCTTGTTTCCAGGGACCTGTAAGGACAGTGAGTTAATTGTCCTTGTGCTATATTGTGCTGAAAAAAACATTTATTCCAGGGACAGAAAACTCTAGGTAGGGACAGTGTCAGTTTCTTTCACTCTGCAAGTCCTTGTTTCCAGGGACCTGGAAGGACAGTGAGTGAATTGTCCTTTTGCTATATTGTGATTAAAAAAAACATTTTTTTCTAGGGACAGAAAACTGTAGGTAGGGAGAGTGTTTTTTTTCTTTCACTCTGCAAGTCCTTGTTTCCAGGGACCTGTAAGGACAGTGAGTTAATTTTCCTTGTGCTATATTGTGATTAAAAAAAACATTTATTCTAGGGACAGAAAACTCTAGGTAGGGACAGTGTCAGTTTCTTTCACTCTGCAAGTCCTTGTTTCCAGGGACCTGGAAGGACAGTGAGTGAATTGTCCTTTTGCTATATTGTGATTAAAAAAAACATTTATTCTAGGGACAGAAAACTCTAGGTAGGGACAGTGTCAGTTTCTTTCACTCTGCAAGTCCTTGTTTCCAGGGACCTGGAAGGACAGTGAGTGAATTGTCCTTTTGCTATATTGTGATTAAAAAAAACATTTTTTTCTAGGGACAGAAAACTGTAGGTAGGGAGAGTGTTTTTTTTCTTTCACTCTGCAAGTCCTTGTTTCCAGGGACCTGTAAGGACAGTGAGTTAATTTTCCTTGTGCTATATTGTGATTAAAAAAAACATTTTTTTCTAGGGACAGAAAACTGTAGGTAGGGAGAGTGTTTTTTTTCTTTCACTCTGCAAGTCCTTGTTTCCAGGGACCTGTAAGGACAGTGAGTTAATTTTCCTTGTGCTATATTGTGATTAAAAAAAACATTTTTTCTAGGGACAGAAAACTGTAGGTAGGGAGAGTGTTTTTTTTCTTTCACTCTGCAAGTCCTTGTTTCCAGGGACAGAGAAGGACACCTGAAGGTAGCCCTTATTGCTTTTTTCCCATCTCCCTGCAGGCCATCTATTAGAATGTCTGGAAGGCAAACAAGGAGAGGCAGACAGTCAGGAGGCAATAAAAGAGGGCAAGCAGGCTCTGTGTCTGGGGGCAACAGTGCTGGTCGTGGACGCGGTGCATTGTCATCAGCACATGGCCATGGGACACGCTTGTCCTTCTTTTCGGCAGCTGGACATGTTGAGCCACATCATGCCGAAGACTTGGTAGAGTGGATGACCAAGCCCTCCTCCTCCTCCTCATCCTCTCTCACCCAGGCTCAGGGTACTGGAAAAGCAGCTGCCAAAGCGTCGTCTTCCCTGGTATCAATGTCAGACAAATCATCAGTCACTCCTTCCCTAGACCCACCATGTCCTCCTCCTGAGGAGTCCCCCGAACTGTTTCAGCACAGTGTTGGGTACATGCTCCAGGAGGATGCCCAGCGTTTCGAAGGGTCTGATGATGAAACCCAGCTAGAGGAAGGCAGTAGCGTGAGAGCAGACAGAGGGGATGCTCAAGAAGGACACCAATCTGGCAGTCATGTTCCAGCAGCTGCAGCATACTGCCAGATTGGCTCCAGTGATGAGGAGGGAGGGGATGATGAGGTCAATGACTCCACGTGGGTGCCTAATAGGAGAGAGGAGGAGGAGGAGGATGAGGAGGAGGCACATCTCCAACGAGGCAGGATGCCCTTTGGTGGCCAGCGTAAGGGCAGTACACCGACGGAATCACACCGCAGAGCTCCGCCTGTGCAGGGCGCTGCCTCTGCCCGTCATTCAAAAAGTTCTTTGGTGTGGGCCTTTTTTGAGGCTAGTGCATCAGATCGCACAGCTGCTGTTTGCAACATATGTCTCAAGCGTATATCGCGTGGCCAAAACATCAGCCGCTTGGGTACCACATGCCTGACCAGACATATGTTGACCTGCCATGCAGCTCGTTGGCAAGCCTACCTCAAAGACCCACACCAAAGAACAAAGCGGACCTCTCCTTGCACCGCATCAGCTGGGATCTCCAACCCCACTATAACTTCAGTCCTCTCTGAAACATGCACTGAGAGGAATGAAGGTGTAGAATTAGGTGTGTCACAGCCAAGTACTTGCGCCCACTCTGCTAGCAGTACACCGACGTCCGATTCTAGCAGGCAAATTTCCCTGCCCCAGCTGCTGGACCGTCGAAAGAAGTTCACTCCCAGCCATCCACATGCCCAGCGGTTGAATGCTAGCTTGGCTAAATTGCTAGCGCTTCAACTGCTGCCTTTTCAGTTGGTAGACTCGGCCCCCTTCCGTGAGTTTGTGCAATGTGCGGTTCCTCAGTGGCAGGTTCCCAAACGCCACTTTTTCTCACGGAAGGCTATTCCGGCTCTCTACCGGCATGTGGAAGGCAATGTCTTGGCCTCGCTGGACAGGGCGGTCAGCGGTAAGGTGCATATTACCGCTGACTCATGGTCCAGCAGGCATGGACAGGGACGTTACCTTTCTTTCACGGCCCATTGGGTCACTCTTTTGGCAGCTGGGAAGGATTCAGGACAAGGTGCAGTAGTGTTGGAGGTTGTCCCACCGCCACGCCTCCAAAATGCTACTACTGGTTGTGACACACCTCTCTCCTCCACCCCCTCCTCTTCTTCTTCCTCCATGACCTCTTCCTGTGGTTTGTCCTATGAACCAGCGGTGCTCCGTAGCCGTTCACGGGGCTACGCAAGTACGCAGGCAAAAAGATGCCATGCCGTGCTTGCGCTGGTGTGTTTGGGGGACAGAAGCCACACTGGGGCAGAGGTCCTGTCTGCTCTGCAGGGCCAGGCCGAGAGGTGGTTGACGCCACGCCAGCTTAAGCCAGGAATGGTGGTTTGCGACAATGGCACCAACCTCCTCTCCGCCCTCCGACAGGGACAACTGACCCATGTGCCCTGTGTGGCTCACGTCCTTAACCTGGTGGTGCAGCGGTTCTTGGGCAGGTACCCGGGCTTACAGGATGTCCTGAGGCAGGCCAGGAAAGTCTGTGTGCATTTCCGCAGATCTTATAATGCCAGTGCTCGCCTGGCTGAGCTGCAAAAGGAGTTGAACCTGCCCAAGAACCGCCTTATATGTGACATGCCCACCAGGTGGAACTCAACGTTGGCCATGCTGCAGCGGCTGCACACGCAGCAGAGGGCCATCAATGAGTACCTGTGCGACTACGGCACCAGGACAGGGTCAGGGGAGCTTGGTTTTTTTTCTCCACGCCAGTGGGGCATGATCAGGGATGCATGCACTGTCCTGGCACCATTTGAGGAGGCCACGAGGATGGTGAGCAGTGACAGTGCATGCATCAGTGACACTGTACCTCTTGTCCACCTGTTGGAGCACACGCTGCGTGGAATAATGGACAGGGCACTTGAGGCAGAACAGAGGCAGGAAGAGGAGGACTTCCTTGCCTCTCAAGGCCCCCTTTACCCAGACAGTGTTCCTTCTGTCCCACCCATCGCACAGGAAGAGGAGGAGGAGGAGGAGGAGGAGGAGGATTGTGTCAGCATGGAGGTGGAGGCTGGCACTCAGCATCATCAGCAGCAGTCTTTTAGGGATGATTTACAGTCCCAAGAAACCAGTGGACTTGTACGTGGCTGGGAGGAGGTGGCTGCGGATCATGTCGTCCTTAGTGACCCAGAGGACTCCGGAGCGAATGCCTCAGCAAACCTACGCTGCATGGCCTCCCTGATCCTGCAAAGTCTGCGGAAGGATCCTCGTATTCTTCGGATCAAGGAGAGGGACCATTACTGGCTGGCCACTCTCCTTGATCCACGGTACAAGGGTAAGGTTGCGGACCTTATGTTACCGTCGCAGAGGGAGCAGAGGATGAGACAACTCCGGGAGGCCTTGCAGAAAGGTCTGTGCAACGCGTTCCCAGAGACTGGGAGGTTGCAAACTCCTGGTCCTGGACAACGAGTTGCTGAGGCTTCGGCCAGTCAAAGAAGGAGCGGTGGGGAAGGTGGCCGTCTGACCGATGCGTTCAGACAATTCTTTAGTCCGCAGCCCCAAAGTATGATTGGTTCCAGCAACCATCGCCAGCGTCTGATAAACATGGTGCAGGAATATCTAGGGGCAAGGTCAGACTTGGACACCTTCCCCACCGAAAATCCTCTGGCTTACTGGGTCTTGAGGATGGATCACTGGCCAGAGCTTGCACAGTATGCAATTGAGCTACTGGCCTGTCCTGCATCCAGCGTTCTTTCGGAACGCACATTCAGTGCTGCTGGAGGATTTGTCACGGATCACAGGGTGCGCCTGTCCACCGACTCGGTTGATCGACTGACTTTCATCAAGATGAACCAGTCTTGGATCACCACCAGCTACCACACACCTGATGCTGATATAACAGACTAATTGATTTTAAAATGTCACATCCCTTCAAGACTGATGCTGATGCTGAGTGCCTGTGCTGTTATGTTGACTGGCTATCCTCCTCCTCCGAGTCCTCAATGATACGATTGATGATGATAGCTTGGAAGATCATTTTTGTTTATGGGTGCCGCCACCAGTGCCTAACGCCCAATTTTTCAGCCCCTGTTTAACAGGGGCGTGTAATTACAATTTTTGAAGCAATACTTTGCAACAGGGCTCATTGCTGTGCTCCAAGTACAGTATCTGTGAGGAGTTGCAGTGTTGTGCCACCAGTGCCTAAGGCCCAATTTTTCAGCCCCTGTTTAACAGGGGCGTGTCATTACAATTTTTGAAGCAATACTTTGCAACAGGGCTCATTGCTGTGCTCCAAGTACAGTATCTGTGAGGGGTTGCAGTGTTGTGCCACCAGTGCCTAAGGCCCAATTTTTCAGCCCCTGTTCAACAGGGGCATGTAATTACAATTCTTGATCTAATAATTCACAGCAGGGCCCATTGCTGCACCCACCAAGAGTAACTGTCAGGGCTTACAGTGTTGTGGCACCAGCACCACCATCAAAGGCCCAATTTTTACTACCACTGTTCAACAATTATATGTAATTAAAATTCCTGATATAATAGTTGACAGCAGGGCGTTCCAGCACCAACCAAGAGTAACTGTGAGTGCTTACAGTGTTGTGCCAACACCAACAACTAAGGGGCCTATTTCTGCAGAGTATATACGGCAGGTCCCTACTTTCAAACATCCAACTTACAAACGACTCCTACTTGCAAACGCAAGAAGACAACAGGAAGTGAGAGGAAATCTACCACTAGGAAGGAAAATTCTCTCCTGTAAGAATAAATATGGGACAAAGGTGTCTCCTCTGTACTGATGCTTTATCAGCAATCCTTGTTTCAAGAAAAACACCACATTTCAAAAACAGTTGTCATTGGGACGGAAAGTGAGGTGAAATGTTCTGAACAGGGGCACAGACAGCAAAACAAATGTTACAGGGGTGATAACCCTTACCTATGTTTTCCAAAAAGTTTAAAAATAGATTTTTGGGCTGGAGCTACACTTCAACAATGTACCTGTTCAAAATTACAAACAGATTCTACATAAGAACAAACCTACAGTCCCTGTCTTGTATGCACCGCCTGTATACGGCTGTTCAGAGTATATAGGGCCTTTTTTATTTTATGTGCGGGGTTCCCCTTAATATCCATACAAGACCCAAAGGGGCTGGTAATGGGCTGGGGTAGGGGGGGGGGGGGTCATGGGGTAGCTATGCCATTTTTCTTAAAGAATTTCATCCATATTACCGGGACCAGACATTACATTAAAGCCGCAAGCAGTTTTAAATGGCTTTTTTTTCCTTTAGAAGTGTCATTTTGTGCAGGGACAGTTCTAAACACGGGAAACACGTGGCACTTCACAGGCATACTTTAGACACCCCCCAGGTACGATATTTAAAGGAATATTTGACTTTTTTTTTTTCACTTTATGCATCATTAAAATGACTGCTCCCGAAAAACGACCGTTTTTAAAACTTCTTTTTGCATTGATACATGTCCCCTGGTGCAGAACCCGGGTTCCCAAACCCTTTTTAGGACAATAACATGCATAATAGTTGTTATAATTAGCACTTTAGAATTCGAACGTTCGCATCCATTGTATTTAATAGGGTTCTAATGTTCGTTCGAACTTCCGGTCCGTTCGCGGGTTCTGGTGCGAACCGAACCCGGGGGTGTTCGGCTCATCACTACTGACCACCAATGTAAGGGACATTCTTCCCACTGACCACCAATGTAAGGAGCATTCTTCCCACTGATCACCAATGTAAGGAACATTCTTCTCACTGATCACCAATGTAAGGAGCATTCTTCCCACTGATCACCAATGTAAGGGACATTCTTCTCACTGATCACCAATGTAAGGAGCATTCTTCCCACTGATCACCAATGTAAGGAACATTCTTCTCACTGATCACCAATGTAAGGAACATTCTTCCCACTGATCACCAATGTAAGGAACGTTCTTCCCACTGATCATCACCAATGTAAGGGACATTCTTCCCACTGATCACCAATGTAAGGAACATTCTTCCCACTGACCCCCAATGTAAGGAACATTCTTCCCACTGATCACCAATGTAAGGGACATTCTTCCCACTGATCACCAATGTAAGGAACATTCTTCCCACTGATCACCAATGTAAGGGACATTCTTCCCACTGATCACCAATGTAAGGAACATTCTTCTCACTGATCACCAATGTAAGGAACATTCTTCCCACTGATCACCAATGTAAGGAACATTCTTCCCACTGACCACCAATGTAAGGGACATTCTTTCCACTGATCACCAATGTAAGGGACATTCTTCCCACTGATCACCAATGTAAGGGACATTCTTCCCACTGATCACCAATGTAAGGGACATTCTTCCCACTGATCACCAATGTAAGGAACATTCTTCCCACTGATCACCAATGTAAGGAACATTCTTCCCACTGATCACCAATGTAAGGAACATTCTTCTCACTGATCACCAATGTAAGGAGCATTCTTCCCACTGATCACCAATGTAAGGAACATTCTTCCCACTGATCACCAATGTAAGGAACATTCTTCCCACTGATCACCAATGTAAGGAACATTCTTCCCACTGATCACCAATGTAAGGAACATTCTTCCCACTGACCACCAATGTAAGGGACATTCTTCCCACTGACCACCAACATCAGAGGGGTATTTTTCCAGCTGACCTCCCCAGGGTAGGAAGACTGCCCTATGATATTTCTTGTTGCTCTGATTCTAATAATCACAACTGTATGACAATATGAAAGGAAACAAAGCAATCTGTATAATAACCATGTCACAAGCTCCTCCCCCCTGTACGGACACACAGTGACGGGGACACTCCCAGGTGTGTAAAGTGGAATAAGAATTCCTATATAGAATGATTTCTATACTTATCTTATCTTCTCCGTCATTTCACTTCCACTGACTCCTGCACTCAATTCAAAGGGGAACACCAAGCAGAACTTTCTTCTTCAGTTCTGTACAGTGTGCTTAGAGTGGGGGAGGGGTGGCGCCCCTGTCATGTTTTTGTTCCAGACCGACACCCCCCCCCCATCAAGGTATTTTGATATTTGCATAACTCCTCCCCACTTCTTGTATCAGGACTGAGGGCTCTTGAGAGGAGAAGGGCCGGGACAAGAGGTGGGCAGGAGGGGAAGCTGCCCTGGGCACAATGGTTTATTGCAGGAATGGCGGCACCCTGACCCTAACCCTTAGGAAGCGGGAGGGGGGCGCAGTTTAGCATCTTTGCCCTGGGCGCTGGATGACCTTGTCCCGACACTGGAGAGGAGTACTGGGGCAGGGGGGAGGGGGGTGTGATGTTTTCAGGAAGCTATGTACAGCACCCTGCCGGACCCTCCCACCAGCCATGATCTGCCTGTGCATTGCAAAGAGAAGCACAGAGACCCGTTGATGACATCACCAAGTCTAAAAAAAGGTGTGAAATGAAAATAGAAAGGCACACCTCCCAACATTTTGAGATGGGAATGAGGTACACCTACTAGCAAATGTATGTAGGCATAGGACACGCCCCCTGCCACACCCCCTTAAAGGAGAATTACCCCAATAAAGGTTAATTAAATCCACAAGGGACTTTTTTTTACCATTACTATTCCTTTTTATTGGCATGAGGGACAAATGAGGGGTAAAGAGGGACAGAGGGACATTGCTCCAAATCAGGGACAGTTGGGAGCTATGTATGACCATACCTGACCACTAGGGATGAGCTCCGGCGTGTTCGCATTGAACACGTGCAGAGCCCGCCAAAATGTTGGCACCGCGCTGCGATAATCACAGCCAGGGAGACATTTCCCGATCTCTGCAGCCGAGCATCGGGAAATGTCTCCCTGCCTGTCATTAGCGCAGCGCGGTGCCGACATCCTGGCGGGCTCTGCACGTGTTCAATGCGAACACGCCGGAGCTCATCCCTACTGACCACATATGATGCTGGCTCACTTCCCAATGCTGCACTGTTTCAATAGCCTGTTGCTTTTTTTTTTTTGAACTGTGCTTCATGAGCAATATGACAAAAAACAAAAAATAAATTATCGTGTGTGTGTGTGTGTGTATATATATATATATATATATATATATATATATATATATATATATATATCAAAAAAGAGAACATGAGAGAGCGGGACTTTGTATGAAGCATGTGCGGGAAAAGTTATTAATTGGGGGTAATTAGCATATCTGAAATACGTTCTATAATTAATAATTTATTACTTTCACATAATGCATTGTACATAACTGTATTGCATTATGGAAGAAATCGATAAAACATGCACAGACATGGTAGGGGAGGGAATTGTTCAAACAGAGACCCGAATACATAGACAATAAACACAATAAGGTATATACTGCAGTGATACATATTTGGAGCATGAAGTTGGTAGCTCTACACGTTTCGTGACTTTGGTCGCTCATCAGGATAAAGCATGCATTGTGTTTCTGTAACGACATAAGCACATTTCAGGTTGATCCAGGGCATCTTACATTCAGGAGACAATGAACAAGTCAGAGTCCCAGATGGTACTCCCCGGGTAACCATATGTTGCCGGCTTGGAAGTGCAACCAAGCCCAATGGGCTGGGATAGCCCCTACCAGGGACTGTGGCAAGATACTACACGACAGACGGCCCCCACACAGGTCGGACAGGCATCAGGCAAGGAGTGATGTATGAACCAGTATCAATGAATGGTAGTGGCTGTGAAATAAAGAACAGATGAAGGGCGAGTGCTTGAATGTGGGTGAGGATGAGAAGGGAGAATGAAGTGTATAAAAGGGGAAGGACAATGATCTAAACTGTGAATAAAGCAACAAAAATCAATGAAAAGAGTTGTACTATGTGAGGAAGGAAATTACCCATGGAGTCATGGTGTGCTGCATGTTGATCTGTGACGTGCAAAGAGCCAAATGCCTGAAACAACCATAGGTAGCGCCCTTACATAGGCGCCGCCGTCCAAGATTCCCGCCAACGTCACGCACGCAAGGGGGTGGGGAGGAGAGGCACCTACACCAATGCGGAAGAGCTGCCTGGTAGTTTGGCGCCAACTTGACTCCCCACACCACTCGTAGCTGTGATGCCAAACAGCCGCACGGAGAGCAAGCTCCATGTGCGGCAATGAAAGGCGTGACGTCGACACGCAGTGCCCGCCCACACACCCGCGCATCAAAATGGCGTGGGATGGGGAGCAGGGCAGTGTGTGTCGCAGCCCCCGGATTGGAGCAAAGCCCACTTGGGGCCGGCACTGCATGACATCCAAAGCCAGACACAACAATAATGGAACCTGCGCTGAAATGAAAAATGACCCGGAAAAACCGAAATGAGAAGCCGTGATGGATAATTGTATCAGATAACAAAATATTGATATAAACAGTTTACTAACACAAAGCAAAAAGAGGCAAGAAAAACTAAATATATGCAGACATACATTATTAACAATAAAGTCCCAAAACCACATGCTTCCATCCCTAAATAATTGATTGGAGAAAAGGAGGGGGAGAGGAGGTTATCTGAGGTTATTTGATACAATTATCCATCACGACTTCCCATTTTGGTTTTTCCGGGTCATTTTTCATTTCAGCGCAGGTTCCATTATTGTTGTGTCTGGCTTTGGATGTCATGCAGTGCCGGCCCCAAGTGGGCTTTGCTCCAATATGGGGGCTGCAACACACACTGCCCTGCTCCCCATCCCACGCCATTTTGATGCGCGGGTGTGTGGGCGGGCACTGCGTGTCGACATCACGCCTTTCATTGCCGCACGTGGGGCTTGCTCTCCGTGCGGCTGTTTGGCATCACAGCTACGAGTGGTGTGGGGAGTGAAGTTGGCGCCAAACTACCAGGCGGCTCTTCCACATTGGTGTAGGTGCCGCTCCTCCCCACCCCCTTGCGTGCGTGACGTTGGCGGGAATTTTGGACGGCAGCGCCTATGTAAGGGCGCTACCTATGGTTGTTTCAGGCATTTGGCTCTTTGCACGTCACAGATCAACATGCAGCACACCATGACTCCATGGGTAATTTCCTTCCTCACATAGTACAACTCTTTTCATTGATTTTTGTTGCTTTATTCACAGTTTAGAACATTGTCCTTCCACTTTTATACACTTCATTCTCCCTTCTCATCCTCACCCACATTCAAGCACTCGCCCTTCATCTGTTCTTTATTTCACAGCCACTACCATTCATTGATACTGGTCCATACATCACTCCTTGCCTGATGCCTGTCCGACCTGTGTGGGGGCCGTCTGTCGTGTAGTATCTTGCCACAGTCCCTGGTAGGGGCTATCCCAGCCCATTGGGCTTGGTTGCACTTCCAAGCCGGCAACATATGGTTACCCGGTGAATACCATCTGGGACTCTGACTTGTTCATTGTCTCCTGAATGTAAGATGCCCTAGATCAACCTGAAATGTGCTTATGTCGTTACAGAAACACAATGCATGCTTGCTCCTGATGAGCGACCAAAGTTGCGAAACGCGTAGAGCTACCAACTTCATGCTCAAAATATGTATCACTGCAGTATATACCTTATTGTGTTTATTGTCTATGTATTCGGGTCTCTGTTTGAACAATTCCCTCCCCTACCATGTCTGTGCATGTTTTATCGATTTCTTCCATAATGCAATATAGTTATGTACGATGCATTATGTGAAAGTAATAAATTATTAATTATATAACGTATTTCACATATGCTAATTACCCACAATCAATCTTAAAGGGGTTGTAAAGGTTCGTTTTTTATTTTCTAAATATGTTCCCTTAAGCTAGTGCATTGTTGGTTCACTTACTTTTCCTTAGATTTCCCTTCTAAATTATTTTTTTCTTTATTTTCTTTGTCTGAATTTCTCACTTCCTGTTCCTCCTCAGTAAGCTGTTCTGGCTGACTCAACACCGCTCGGATGATGGTGTGGAGTTTAGTGAGGAGAAACAGGAAGTGAGAAATTCAGACAAAGAAAACAAAGAAAAAAAAAAAATTTAGAAGGGAAATCTAAGGAAAAGTAAGTGAACCAACAATGCACTAGCTTAAAGGAACCTATTTAGAAAATAAAAAACAAACCTTTACAACCCCTTTAACTTTTCCCGCACATGCTTCATACAAAGTCCCGCTCTCTCCTGTTCTCTTTTTTGCCATACAACTAACAGGGATGGAGGTAATTTTACCCATTACCTCACAAAGTCCTAACAAACCCTCTCCCCCCCCCCATTTTCTCCAATCAATATATATGTATATCAATTTAACAAAAGTCTGCCTTTTTCAGTGTGTTGTTTAGACAATTTGAGAATTTTGCTTAAAGTTTAATAGAAGAATGTAATCTAGTTGAATACAGTTGGACTAAGAAACTCTCTTATGTTTATGCATACATCCTGACCTCTGAAGACACGGAGCGCACTGGAGGGACCACATGTTCAGAGAGATCGTCGCAGGATGGGATGGGGGGGAGATCGCAGGAAGGGATGGACGGGGAGATCGCAGGAAGGGATGGGGGGGGAGATCGCAGGAAGGGATGGACGGGGAGATCGCAGGAAGGGATGGACGGGGAGATCGCAGGAAGGGATGGACGGGGAGATCGCAGGAAGGGATGGACGGGGAGATCGCAGGAAGGGATAGACGGGGAGATCGCAGGAAGGGATGGACGGGGAGATCGCAGGAAGGGATGGACGGGGAGATCGCAGGAAGGGATAGACGGGGAGATCGCAGGAAGGGATAGACGGGGAGATCGCAGGAAGGGATGGACGGGGAGGACGCAGGAAGGGATGGACGGGGAGGACGCAGGAAGGGATGGACGGGGAGGACGCAGGAAGGGATGGACGGGGAGGACGCAGGAAGGGATGGACGGGGAGGACGCAGGAAGGGATGGACGGGATGGAAAGGGAGATCGCAGGAAGGGATGGACAGGGAGATCGCAGGAAGGAATGGACGGGATGGACAGGGAGATCGCAGGAAGGGATGGACGGGATGGACAGGGAGATCGTAGGAAGGGATGGACGGGGAGATCGCAGGAAGGGATGGACAGGGAGATCGCAGGAAGGGATGGACAGGGAGATCGCAGGAAGGAATGGACGGAATGGACAGGGAGATCGCAGGAAGAAATGGACGGAATGGACAGGGAGATCGCAGGAAGAAATGGACGGAATGGACAGGGAGATCGCAGGAAGGGACGGCCGGGGAGATCGCAGGAAGGGATGGCCGGGGAGATCGCAGAAAGGGATGGACGGGGAGATCGCAGAAAGGGATGGACGGGGAGATCGCAGGAAGGGATGGGGGGGGGATCGCAGGAAGGGATGGGGGGATTGCAGGATGGGATGGGGGGGATGGCAGGAAGGGATGGACAGGGAGATCGCAGGAAGGGATGGGGGGGATTGCAGGATGGGATGGGGGGATTGCAGGATGGGATGGGGGAGATCGCAGGAAGGGATGGACAGGGAGATCGCAGGAAGGGATGGACAGGGAGATCGCAGGAAGGGATGGACGGGGAGATCGCAGGAAGGGATGGACGGGGAGATCGCAGGAAGGGATGGACGGGGAGATCGCAGGAAGGGATGGATGGGGAGATCGCAGGAAGGGATGGATGGGATGGACAGGGAGATCGCAGGAAGGGACGGCCGGGGAGATCGCAGGAAGGGACGGCCGGGGAGATCGCAGGAAGGGACGGCCGGGGAGATCGCAGGAAGGGACGGCCGGGGAGATCGCAGGAAGGGACGGCCGGGGAGATCGCAGGAAGGGACGGCCGGGGAGATCGCAGGAAGGAACGGCCGGGGAGATCGCAGGAAGGAACGGCCGGGGAGATCGCAGGAAGGAACGGCCGGGGAGATCGCAGGAAGGGACGGCCGGGGAGATCGCAGGAAGGGACGGCCGAGGAGATCGCAGGAAGGGACGGCCAGGGAGATCGCAGGAAGGGACGGCCAGGGAGATCGCAGGAAGGGACGGCCGGGGAGATCGCAGGAAGGGACGGCCGGGGAGATCGCAGGAAGGGACGGCCGGGGAGATCGCAGGAAGGGACGGCCGGGGAGATCGCAGGAAGGGACGGCCGAGGAGATCGCAGGAAGGGACGGACAGGGAGATCACAGGAAGGGATGGACAGGGAGATCGCAGGAAGGGATGGACAGGGAGATCGCAGGAAGGGATGGACAGGGAGATCGCAGGAAGGGACGGACAGGGAGATCGCAGTATGGGATGGGGGGGTGGATGGGGAGATTGCAGAGTTGAGGATGAATGGGGTGGACAGAGAGCTCAGGAGAGAAACAGAAAGCATAAACAGTGCAATTCAGACACAGAACACTCCACGTTCTCAGCACTCACTCTCCGTATCTCCTGCAGAGTCCTGTACAGATGAAGCAGACAGAAGGAGGGGTGCTCTGTCTGTGTCTTCAGCCTGAGCCCTGCTTCTGTCTTCCAATAATCTGATGAGATTCTGGGCACAGGCTTCACCAGAAATCCGTCTCATCATTCAGGACACTGCCACAACCTTCCTATGAGGCGCACACTCACCTGCCCTCCTCCATTGGAAAGCATCTCCTGGTCTTCAGTACGGATCGGCACCTGACCCGGTCCCCACAGCACAGAGCGAGTCACAGACGGTGTGAGGACAGGAGGATGATTGCTATGAGCTGCAGCCAATCAACATGAGGACAAGCAGGCGAAAGGTCCAATCAAAGAACATTTTCACACGCTCAGGCTGCGGGATTCTGTGTGCACTTGGGGGAAAGTGGGAAAGCCCTCCCTTTGCGGGAAAATCCCGCCCATTCCGGGACGGTTGGGAGGTATGGTTTCAAAGGTTTTATTTAGCAAAAAAATAAATGTTAGCATTTTGTTGAAGAGGGAGGGGAAATGAGTGAAGAATGTAGACGCTTTACACTTCAGCTTTCGGTAATAGTAAATATTATAATTTGTTACTATTCCTGTTTTGCACTTCCTAGTTGGACGACAAAATTAATTTCTATGTAAACTGCAAAAATGAACTTCTCTTATTTGCTCCGTTACATAAACCATTTAAATCCTTTGCGGTTGTATCTGTTTGATTAGTACAGAAAGTTCCCGCTGATCTGCCAGGAATCTTATAAGCTAATGATTTTCTGAGCTCTCCGCCTGTGCTGACTGTTATCAGTTACATCGTTCCCGGCTGTCCCTGTGGACTACAGTACACCCCCCTTTAGAGGAGAGGTGGAGGCAAAGCCGGGACAAGGGGTGGGCAGGAGGGGGCGGCTGCCCTGGGCGCGGTGGGGATTTTCAGGAGTTGTGCTAGAATGGGTGATTTGGAGGGTGGGATTTGTAGGAAAGTGGATATCTGCTAGGTGGGGGGATTTGGGATGGTTGAAGAGATTTGTGCTATGAGGGGGAATTTGGTAAGGGGTGTAATTGTAATGTCTAGGAGAGGGGATTTGGGGGGATTTGTGCTGGAAGAGGGGGATTTGGAGGTAGGGAGGGTTGGTGCTAGGAGAGGAGATGGAGGGGGGCAGGGACTTGTTCTTGTAGGGATAATTGAAGAGGGGGATTTGTGCTTGTAGTGATAATTGAAGGGGGGGGGGTTTGTGCTTGTAGGGATGATTGAAGAGATTTGTGCTAGGAGGGGAAATTTGGGGAGGGGTGTAAGTGTAATGTCTAGGAGAGGGGATTTGGGGGGATTTGTGCTGGAAGAGAGGGATTTGGAGGTGGGGAGGATTGGTGCTAGTAGAGGAGATGGAGGGGGGCGGGGACTTGTTCTTGTAGGGATAATTGAAGGGGGGGGATTTGTGCTTGTAGGGATAATTGAAGGGGGTGGTGACTAGGGATGAGCTTCATGTTCGAGTCGAACATACGTTCGACTCGAACACCGGCTGTTCGATCGTTCGACGAAGATCGAACGATTTGGGCCGTTCGCGCCAAATTCGAGTGACGCGAACGGCCCACAATGCACTACGCCATCGCAGTGTCATCCAGGCGCTGTGATTGGCCAAGCATGCACTGTGACCCCGCATGCTTGGCCAATCACAGCGCCGGCAGCGAGGAGAGCAATGATTGGCCACAGGCAGGATGCCTGTGGCCAATTATTGCTGAGGGTGTTTAGTACACGCCCCACACTATAAAAGGCCGCCAGCACGGCGGCCTAGTGTAGTGTGTTCCGGAGCAGGGAAAGACAAGCATAGGCAGGGACAGTGACATTTATTTCTTTCTTGCTTAACCTGGATTCCTTTAGTTTAGGGAAAGAGAAGGATAGGTAGGGAGAGTGTCAGTGTGTTTTACTGTGCGAGTCCTTGTTTCTAGGGACAAAGAAGGAAAGTGAGGGGAATTCTCCTTGTGCTATAGTGTGCTTTAAAAAAACATTTTTTCTAGGGACAGAAAACTGTAGGTAGGGAGAGTGTCAGTTTCTTTCACTGTGCCAGTCCTTGTTTCTAGGGACAAAGAAGGAAAGTGAGGGGAATTCTCCTTGTGCTATAGTGTGCTTTAAAAAAACATTTTTTCTAGGGACAGAAAACTGTAGGTAGGGAGAGTGTCAGTTTCTTTCACTGTGCCAGTCCTTGTTTCTAGGGACAAAGAAGGAAAGTGAGGGGATTTCTCCTTGTGCTATAGTGTGCTTTAAAAAAACATTTTTTCTAGGGACAGAAAACTGTAGGTAGGGAGAGTGTCAGTTTCTTTCACTGTGCCAGTCCTTGTTTCTAGGGACAAAGAAGGAAAGTGAGGGGAATTCTCCTTGTGCTATAGTGTGCTTTAAAAAAACATTTTTTCTAGGGACAGAAAACTGTAGGTAGGGAGAGTGTCAGTTTCTTTCACTGTGCCAGTCCTTGTTTCTAGGGACAAAGAAGGAAAGTGAGGGGATTTCTCCTTGTGCTATAGTGTGCTTTAAAAAAACATTTTTTCTAGGGACAGAAAACTGTAGGTAGGGAGAGTGTCAGTTTCTTTCACTGTGCCAGTCCTTGTTTCTAGGGACAAAGAAGGAAAGTGAGGGGAATTCTCCTTGTGCTATAGTGTGCCAAAGCATTCCTCATCAACCATCTTTGAAATCCTTGTTTTTTGGACAGTCAGGGAAATTGTCGTTGTGCTATTCTGTGCAAAAGCAATAATCCTCAACCATATTTAGAAAACCTTAAGTAAAGGGACAGAGAAGGACACCTGAAAGTAGCCCTTATTGCTTTTTTCCCATCTCCCTGCAGGCCATCTATTAGAATGTCTGGAAGGCAAACAAGGAGAGGCAGACAGTCAGGAGGCAATAAAAGAGGGCAAGCAGGCTCTGTGTCTGGGGGCAACAGTGCTGGTCGTGGACGCGGTGCATTGTCATCAGCACATGGCCATGGGACACGCTTGTCCTTCTTTTCGGCAGCTGGACATGTTGAGCCACATCATGCCGAAGACTTGGTAGAGTGGATGACCAAGCCCTCCTCCTCCTCCTCATCCTCTCTCACCCAGGCTCAGGGTACTGGCAAAGCAGCTGCCAAAGCGTCCTCTTCCCTGGTATCAATGTCAGACTCATCATCAGTCACTCCTTCCCTAGACCCACCATGTCCTCCTCCTGAGGAGTCCCCCGAACTGTTTGAGCACAGTGTTGGGTACATGCTCCAGGAGGATGCCCAGCGTTTCGAAGGGTCTGATGATGAAACCCAGCTACAGGAAGGCAGTAGCGTGAGAGCAGACAGAGGGGATGCTCAAGAAGGACACCAATCTGGCAGTCATGTTCCAGCAGCTGCAGCATACTGCCAGATTGGCTCCAGTGATGAGGAGGGAGGGGATGATGAGGTCACTGACTCCACGTGGGTGCCTAATAGGAGAGAGGAGGAGGAGGAGGATGAGGAGGAGGCACATCTCCAACGAGGCAGGATGCCCTTTGGTGGCCAGCGTAAGGGCAGTACACCGACGGAATCACACCGCAGAGCTCCGCCTGTGCAGGGCGCTGCCTCTGCCCGTCATTCAAAAAGTTCTTTGGTGTGGGCCTTTTTTGAGGCTAGTGCATCAGATCGCACAGCTGCTGTTTGCAACATATGTCTCAAGCGTATATCGCGTGGCCAAAACATCAGCCGCTTGGGTACCACATGCCTGACCAGACATATGTTGACCTACCATGCAGCTCGTTGGCAAGCCTACCTCAAAGACCCACACCAAAGAACAAAGCGGACCTCTCCTTGCACCGCATCAGCTGGGATCTCCAACCCCACTATAACTTCAGTCCTCTCTGAAACATGCACTGAGAGGAATGAAGGTGTAGAATTAGGTGTGTCACAGCCAAGTACTTGCGGCCACTCTGCTAGCAGTACACCGACGTCCGATTCTAGCAGGCAAATTTCCCTGCCCCAGCTGCTGGACCGTCGAAAGAAGTTCACTCCCAACCATCCACATGCCCAGCGGTTGAATGCTAGCTTGGCTAAATTGCTAGCGCTTCAACTGCTGCCTTTTCAGTTGGTAGACTCGGCTCCCTTCCGTGAGTTTGTGCAATGTGCGGTTCCTCAGTGGCAGGTTCCCAAACGCCACTTTTTCTCACGGAAGGCTATTCCGGCTCTCTACCGGCATGTGGAAGGCAATGTCTTGGCCTCGCTGGACAGGGCGGTCAGCGGTAAGGTGCATATTACCGCTGACTCATGGTCCAGCAGGCATGGACAGGGACGTTACCTTTCTTTCACGGCCCATTGGGTCACTCTTTTGGCAGCTGGGAAGGATGCAGGACAAGGTGCAGTAGTGTTGGAGGTTGTCCCACCGCCACGCCTCCAAAATGCTACTACTGGTTGTGACACACCTCTCTCCTCCACCCCCTCCTCTTCTTCTTCCTCCATGGCCTCTTCCTGTGGTTTGTCCTATGAACCAGCGGTGCTCCGTAGCCGTTCACGGGGCTACGCAAGTACGCAGGCAAAAAGATGCCATGCCGTGCTTGCGCTGGTGTGTTTGGGGGACAGAAGCCACACTGGGGCAGAGGTCCTGTCTGCTCTGCAGGGCCAGGCCGAGAGGTGGTTGACGCCACGCCAGCTTAAGCCAGGAATGGTGGTTTGCGACAATGGCACCAACCTCCTCTCCGCCCTCCGACAGGGACAACTGACCCATGTGCCCTGTGTGGCTCACGTCCTTAACCTGGTGGTGCAGCGGTTCTTGGGCAGGTACCCGGGCTTACAGGATGTCCTGAGGCAGGCCAGGAAAGTCTGTGTGCATTTCCGCAGATCTTATAATGCCAGTGCTCGCCTGGCTGAGCTGCAAAAGGAGTTGAACCTGCCCAAGAACCGCCTTATATGTGACATGCCCACCAGGTGGAACTCAACGTTGGCCATGCTGCAGCGGCTGCACACGCAGCAGAGGGCCATCAATGAGTACCTGTGCGACTACGGCACCAGGACAGGGTCAGGGGAGCTTGGTTTTTTTTCTCCACGCCAGTGGGGCATGATCAGGGATGCATGCACTGTCCTGGCACCATTTGAGGAGGCCACGAGGATGGTGAGCAGTGACAGTGCATGCATCAGTGACACTGTACCTCTTGTCCACCTGTTGGAGCACACGCTGCGTGGAATAATGGACAGGGCACTTGAGGCAGAACAGAGGCAGGAAGAGGAGGACTTCCTTGCCTCTCAAGGCCCCCTTTACCCAGACAGTGTTCCTTCTGTCCCACCCATCGCACAGGAAGAGGAAGAGGAGGAGGAGGAGGAGGAGGATTGTGTCAGCATGGAGGTGGAGGCTGGCACTCAGCATCATCAGCAGCAGTCTTTTAGGGATGATTTACAGTCCCAAGAAACCAGTGGACTTGTACGTGGCTGGGAGGAGGTGGCTGCGGATCATGTCGTCCTTAGTGACCCAGAGGACTCCGGAGCGAATGCCTCAGCAAACCTACGCTGCATGGCCTCCCTGATCCTGCAAAGTCTGCGGAAGGATCCTCGTATTCTTCGGATCAAGGAGAGGGACCATTACTGGCTGGCCACTCTCCTTGATCCACGGTACAAGGGTAAGGTTGCGGACCTTATGTTACCTTCGCAGAGGGAGCAGAGGATGAGACAACTCCGGGAGGCCTTGCAGAAAGGTCTGTGCAACGCGTTCCCAGAGACTGGGAGGTTACAAACTCCTGGTCCTGGACAACGAGTTGCTGAGGCTTCGGCCAGTCAAAGAAGGAGCGGTGGGGAAGGTGGCCGTCTGACCGATGCGTTCAGACAATTCTTTAGTCCGCAGCCCCAAAGTATGATCGGTTCCAGCAACCATCGCCAGTGTCTGATAAACATGGTGCAGGAATATCTAGGGGCAAGGTCAGACTTGGACACCTTCCCCACCGAAAATCCTCTGGCTTACTGGGTCTTGAGGATGGATCACTGGCCAGAGCTTGCACAGTATGCAATTGAGCTACTGGCCTGTCCTGCATCCAGCGTTCTTTCGGAACGCACATTCAGTGCTGCTGGAGGATTTGTCACGGATCACAGGGTGCGCCTGTCCACCGACTCGGTTGATCGACTGACTTTCATCAAGATGAACCAGTCTTGGATCACCACCAGCTACCACACACCTGATGCTGATATAACAGACTAATTGATTTTAACATGTCACATCCCTTCAAGACTGATGCTGATGCTGAGTGCCTGTGCTGTTATGTTGACTGGCTATCCTCCTCCTCCGAGTCCTCAATGATACGATTGATGATGATAGCTTGGAAGATCATTTTTGTTTATGGGTGCCGCCACCAGTGGCTAAGGCCCAATTTTTCAGCCCCTGTTTTACAGGGGCGTGTAATTACAATTTTTTTAGCAATAATTTGCCATAGGGCTCATTGCTGTGCTCCAAGTACAGTATCTGTGAGGGGTTGGAGTGTTGTGGCACCAGTGCCTAAGGCCCAATTTTTCAGCCCCTGTTTAACAGGGGCGTGTCATTACAATTTCTTTCTCGTACATCACGGGACACAGAGCGACATAGTCATTACTAATGGGTTATATAGATACCGTCAGGTGCTGGCACTGGCAACTTCCAAAACCGGAAGTACCCTCCCCTATATAAGCCCCTCCCATCCGGGAGCACCTCAGTTTTTTGCCAGTGTCTAAGGTGTTGGCCAAGAAGAAACATGTGTTTTTCACTGAGCTTGCGTACAGGTTCTTTTGGGCCTCAGTAAGCTATTCCGGATCCGACCAAAAAAGCTTCATAGCTAAACGGTCGGTACCCGGGCCTTGCAGAGAAGAGCAAGGTTTTGCCTGTAATGCTTCTCTTAGGAGAGCTGGACCCTGGGATCCAGAGCTTTGGTCATACCCACGACCAAGATGTTTTCTGTGCAGGGTGCTATACAGGTCCAGGGGAGTGGAATCCTTGGGAACCCGGTCCCTGAAGGTTTGATTACAATGCCTGCCGTGATAGGTGAAGTTTGGGCTTTTGTGGACCAAACAAAGTCCTGCGGCGGGGAACAGGTAAGTGGGGGCCCCCAGGAACTTGGTTCTATTGGGGGACCCCCAAGCCTAATTTGTCTTTCTGTCTGTTACCTAATGGTATTCTCGCAAAATTCTGTGCATGCCTGTAACTACTAAAAAAATGTAATAATTTTTAATGGTGGTCAAGAAAAAAAATAAATAAAATTTTTTATATATATATTTAATATATTAGACTGCGGTACCTGTGTTTGTCCACTAGAGGCCGCTGTGGAATGTTTTCTTGTCATGTGGACTAGCTTCTTCTCAGCAGAGCAAAGTCCAGGCAGATGGTGAGTTCTCTTATAGGAAACTGCTTCCTCTGCCATGTTGCAGTGCTCGTCCATCCCCCGGCCTGCGGCAAAGAGGGGCCCTGGCTCCTGTCCCTTGTTACCATATTTGAAATTAGCGCCGAAGGCGCACGTGGCCGCGCGCGTGCGCGTGCACGCGCCTCTATATATAGAGGTGAACCGGGAAAGGGGGCGGAGCCTGGGGGATGACGCTCTGTGCGCGCCGCAGCGCTTCTGCGCATGTGCGGGCGTCCCAGCAGTTTAAAAAAACACAATATTGTAGTGAGCTGGCTATGAAGTACAGAGACAGAGCTGGCAACATTTAAAGGCATACAGCAAGCGGTTGATACAGGCATCCCCTAGAAAGGCACATTAGTAGACACCAACTGTGATATAGCAGCAATTGTGCTAGACTATTCTCAGTAAAAGTGGTGTATTACGGCTGGAATACCTCAGCTTTAGGCTTAGGAATATGCCGTCCAGAAGCTCCGGAACTGAATCTTCCAGGAAGCGAAGGGGGTCTCATCGGGCTCGGAGGATCTTGGGCATACTCCTGCTGCACCAGTCTCCCCTGAAGTTCAGAGGTAAGTGACCGTAGAGACCCCGCAGGGGTACTTGGTACTGTGGCTGTCCTCAGTTCACCTGCTCCTGTGTATGTAACAGAGGAGGTTTTTTCCTCAGCTCTGGGAGGATTAGAGAGAGATTGTCAACATTTATCGCTGCCTCCCTGTCAGGGAAAGCACGCCCGATCTCCGTCTCCTCCTTCAGAGTGCCTGTTAGCAGAGCAACAGTCCCATACAGGGATCGACCTGCCTGAAGGGGATCAGGATGAGGTTGATTCTGTTATAGAGGAATCAACAGTGGGGGAACCTTTTCTCAGCATCTCAAGCTGAAAGATTATGGGTTCAGTCTCTGACTAACATGGTCCGATCAGCATTTAAAAATGCACCTTGCGGAACCATCAACCACTACTGTATCCTCGTTGGGGTCGCTAGAAGCCCCCAGACTGTTTGTTCTTTTCCACTTCACCCTTTACTGAAAGGGCTCATTTACCAGGATTGGGAACGTCCTGAGAAAATATTTATTCCCCCAAGAGATTTCCGGTGGTCTATCCCATGGAGGATAAGTTCATCAAAAAAAAAAAAAAATGGAAGGTCCCTACAGTGGACGCAGCCATCTCTTGTATGTATAAATCACTGACATGTCCAGTGGATAATGTCCAAATGTTCAAGAACCCAATAGATAAAAGATTGGAGTCCTTATGAAAATCTGCTTGGTGATACAACCAGCAGTAGCAGCTATTGGGGTCTGCTAAGCAGTGAAGGATCAGTTGAAACAGGTCTTGAGGGACTTGACAGATCAGCAGGCTTTGCCCTAGCTGATCTACCTAGAGCCTTAGGCTTTGCGGTTGACGCCATAGAGGATTCAGTCCATCAGGCCTCCCGCCTTACGCTGTCTATAGTACATATGCGTAGGCTCCTATGGCTCAAAAACTGGTCTGCTGAAGCTCCCTGTAAAGAATGGCTGGTTAGCGTCCCATTTCATGGTGAACGCTTATTCAGGGAAAACCGGGACAAATATATCCAGAGAATTTCCAGCGGTAAAAATACGCTCTTGCCGGTTAAAAGCAGAGTTAGAGGTCCCTCTTTAAGAGGCCTGCTTCTCCAGTCCCTGGGGCATCGGCTGTGTAACAGTTCCGACGGCCTCCTCGGTCAAATCCCGGGGGTAAAAAACAGGGACAGTAGCAGGGTAATGAGAAACCCTGGGTCAGGGGAGGTACAAAACCTCCCCCAAAGTTAAATTCATTGAAGCCCCCACTCAGTCGGGTGGGGGGAGGACTCCAGTTGTTCGCAAGAGACCTGGCGGGACACGATCAAGACAGATAGGTGCTCTCCGCAGTAGGTTTGGGATACAGTTTGGAGTTAAAAGACTCTCCTCCTTCCCATTTTTGAGGTCAAACGTGCCAAGGGATCCCCGGAAGAGAGAGTCCCTCCTGTTGGCACTAGAACAACTATTGCTCCAAGGAGTAATTATGGAGGTTCCCCTGGAAGAATGAGGGTTCGGGTTTTACTCAAACCTCTTTACAGTCCCGAAGCAAACGCGGACGGGAGGCCCATATTAATTCTAAAAGGGCTATACAAATTCCTGTATATCAGGACTTTCCGATGGAGTCGATCCGATCGGTGGCCACTGCCCTACAAGGGGAGGATTGGTTAGCCACGATCGACATCAAAGATGCTTATTTGCACATTCCCATCTTTCCAGTCCACCAAAAATTTCTACGCTTTGCAGTAGAAGGGTGCCATTTTCAGTTCAGAGCCTTACCCTTCGGTTTGGCCACAGCACCACGAGTGTTTACAAAAATTCTGGCCCTTTATTGGCCAATCTAAGAACACAAGGTGTAATGATAATGGCATATCTGGATGACTTGTTGCTGATAGACCACTCAGTGAAAAAAACTAGACGTGGTCGTTCACAAGACGATCAAGTATCTGGAATCTCACGGTTGGATTATCAACCGAGACAAGTCAGCCCTAAAAACCAGTCAGAAGTCTGAAATACTTGGGGCTAAGGTTGGATTCAGGCCAGAGAAAAATATTCTTGCCTCGAGGAAAGGTGTTGTCTTTGAAAGATTTGATCCACTTAGTGGGTACAAAAAAGACAGCCGTCCATACGCCTGTATATGAGGCTGCTGGGAAAAATGGTGGCATCATTCGAAGCAGTACCCTATGGTCAATTCCATTCAAGGAATTTGCAAGGGGCCATACTGTCAGCCTGGAACAAAAAAGTTCAGGCCCTAGACTTACAATGTCCTTGTCCCCTTCCGTTCGCAAGAGCCTCCGTTGGTGGTTGGTTCCCCAGAATCTGGAAAAAAGGAAATCCTTCAGTCCGATTTCTTGGAAGGTGGTCACTACAGATGCCAGCCTTATAGGCTGGGGAGCAGTACTGGAGCAATAGTCTCTCCAGGGCAGATGGTCGGATGCAGAAAAGGCCCTGCCCATCAATCTCTTAGAGATACGAGCAGCCCGGTATGCCCTAGTAGCATGGACATCCAAACTCCAAGGGTCCCCTGTCAGAATTCAATCAGACAATGCCACAGCAGTGGCATATATCAATCATCAGGGGGGCACCAGGAGTCGTGCAGCCCAGAGGGAAGTAAATTACATCCTGAAATGGGCAGAAAAATATGTCCCAGCCATATCTGCGGTATTCATTCCAGGAGTGGAGAATTGGAAGGCGGACTTTCTAAGTCGTCAGCAATTAGGCCCAGAGGAAGGGTCCCTTCACCCCGAGGTTTTTTGGACAATATGTCAGCGGTGGGGAACATTGGATGTAGATCTTCTAGCATCCAGATTCAACGCAAAGGGGGACAGGTTTGTCTCTCGGACAAGGGATCCCCTAGCTTGCGGCTCGGATGCCCTAGTGTTCCCTTGGGATCAGTTCAAGCTGATATATGCATTCACACCGCCAATGGTTACCTCGATTACTCTGCAGAATCAGGGTAGAAAAGAAACCAGTGATTCCGGTGGCTCCAGCGTGGCCCCGAAGAGCGTGGTACGCGGAGATTGTAAAATTTCAGTGGGGAGTCCTTGGACTCTCCCACGTCGTCCGGCTTTCGCAAGGACCGATATACCACCCTTCCTTACCAGCCCTAGGTTTGACGGCCTGGCTATTGAAGCCCACATTCTAAAAAAGAGAGGGCTCTCTAATGCTGTGGTATCTACCATGATCAATGCCAGGAAGCCGGTATCCAGGCAGATCTACTATAGAATCTGGAAGGCGTACATCGCGTGGTGTGAGGCCAAGAAATGGCATCCACATAAGTACGTAATAGGTAGGATTCTGGACTTCCTACAGTGGGCTGTAGATAGGAAGCTTGCCTTGAGTACTATCAAGGGTCAGATTTCGGCCTTGTCAATATTTTTTCAAAGGCCCTTGGCTTCGCATTCACTAGTCAAAGCCTTTATACAAGGAGTGTTGCGTATTAGTCCTCCGGTTAATATTCCCATATGTCCATGGGATCTAAACTTGGTTCTGTCGGTTCTACAGAAACAACCATTTGAACCATTACAGCATATTTCCTTGGTGCTTCTCACCAGGAAATTGATTTTTCTAGTAGCCATTTGTTCGGCTAAAAGAGTATCGGAATTAGCAGCTATGTCCTGTAAGGAGCCATATCTGGTTATCCATAAGGACAGAGTAGTGTTACGTCCTCATCCAGCCTTTCTTCCTAAGGTGGTATCGATGTTTCATTTGAACCAAGATGTGGTTCTTCCTTCTTTTTTCCCCAAACCTACTTCGGTAGAGGAAAAGTTATTGCATTCTTTGGATGTAGTAAGAGCAGTTAAAGCTTATCTAAAAGCCACTGCTCAGATTCGCAGAACGGATACTTTGTTTATTCTGCCGGAAGGCCCCAGAAAGGGTCAGGCAGCGTCAAAATCTACTTTAGCCAAGTGGATTCGACAGGTCATAATACAAGCCTATGGCTTGAGAAGTAGACCGCCTCCGTTCAAAGTTAGGGCGCACTCCACGAGAGCAGTTGGAACTTCATGGGCAGTGCATCACCAGGCCTCCCTGGCTCAAATCTGTAAGGCCGCAACATGGTCTTCGGTACACACGTTTACTAGGTTCTACCAGGTGGACGTTAGAAGTCAGGAGGATGTCGCCTTTGGGCGCAGTGTGTTGCAGGCCGCAAAAGATCCTCATGTCTGATAGCGCTCAGCTTATATATGGTGTATCCCCCCCCCTCGTTGGGCATTGCTTTAGGACATCCCATTAGTAATGACTATGTCGCTCTGTGTCCCGTGATGTACGAGAAAGAAAATAGGATTTTTATAACAGCTTACCTGTAAAATCCTTTTCTTGGAGTACATCACGGGACACAGAGCTCCCGCCCCTCTTTAGGGACACTTATTGCTTTGCTACAAAACTGAGGTGCTCCCGGATGGGAGGGGCTTATATAGGGGAGGGTACTTCCGGTTTTGGAAGTTGCCAGTGCCAGCACCTGACGGTATCTATATAACCCATTAGTAATGACTATGTCGCTCTGTGTCCCGTGATGTACTCCAAGAAAAGGATTTTACAGGTAAGCTGTTATAAAAATCCTATTTTTTGAAGCAATACTTTGCAACAGGGCTCATTGCTGTGCTCCAAGTAACGTATCTGTGAGGGGTTGTAGTGTTGTTCCACCAGTGCCTAAGGCCCAATTTTTCAGCCCCTGTTCAACAGGGGCATGCAATTACAATTCTTGATCTAATAATTCACAGCAGGGCCCATTCCTGCACCCACCAAGAGTAACTCTGAGGGCTTACAGTGTTGTGGCAACACCACCACCACCACCACCACCACGAAAGGCCCAATTTTTCAGCCCCTGTTCAACAGGGGCATGCAATTACAATTCTTGATCTAATAATTCACAGCAGGGCCCATTGCTGCACCCACCAAGAGTAACTGTCAGGGCTTACAGTGTTGTGGCACCAGCACCACCATCAAAGCCCCAATTTTTACTACCACTGTTCAACAATTATATGTAATTAAAATTCCTGATATAATAGTTGACAGCAGGGCGTTCCAGCACCAACCAAGAGTAACTGTGAGTGCTTACAGTTTTGTGCCAACACCAACAACTAAGGGGCCTATTTCTGCAGAGTATCTACGGCAGGTCCCTACTTTCAAACATCCAACTTACAAACGACTCCTACTTGCAAACGCAAGAAGACAACAGGAAGTGAGAGGAAATCTACCCCTAGGAAGGAAAATTCTCTCCTGTAAGAATTAATATGGGAGAAAGGTGTCTCCTCTGTACTGATACTTTATCAGCAATCCTTGTTTCAAGAAAAACACCACATTTCAAAAACAGTTGTCATTGGGACGGAAAGTGAGGTGAAATGTTCTGAACAGGGGCACAGACAGCAAAACAAATGTTACAGGGGTGATAACCCTTACCTATGTTTTCCAAAAAGTTTAAAAATAGATTTTTGGGCTGGAGCTACACTTAAACAATGTACCTGTTCAAAATTACAAACACATTCTACATAAGAACAAACCTACAGTCCCTGTCTTGTATGCACCGCCTGTATACTGCTGTTCAGAGTATATAGGGCCTTTTTTATTTTATGTGCGGGGTTCCCCTTAATATCCATACAAGACCCAAAGGGGCTGGTAATGGGCTGGGGTAGGGAGGGGGGGTCATGGCAGGGCCGGCCCTACCATGGGACCCGATGGTACCACGGTCCCAGGCGGCATTTTCAGGGGAGCGGCAAATCAGTGTTCAAACTGCTGCCTAAAAATCTCTCTGCGTTTTGAGCCAAGCTCAGCAAGGGGCAGCGGCGGGTGTCCTGTGATTGGCCGAGCAGGTTATGTGGGAGGGACGGACAGCAGACATGAGGCTTGTGATTCGCCTGGAGGAGCGGAGGAGCTGGACTGTGGGTAATCGCGCCAGCCCTGCATGCTCCCGGAGTCCTAACTAGCGCTGTGTGTCACAGGAGACCTGAGGTCTGTCTCTCTCATCTCCCTGTCAGCTGCCCGCGGCCCCCCCTCTCTCTATCAGCCCCCCCCCTCCTTAGGTCTGTCTCTCTCATCTCCCTGTCAGCTGCCCGCGGCCCCCCCTCTCTCAGCCGCCCCCCCTCTTTAGGTCTGTCTCTCTCATCTCCCTGTCAGCTGCCCGCGGCCCCCCCTCTCTCTATCAGCCGCCCCCCCCCCCCTCTCCTTAGGTCTGTCTCTCTCATCTCCCTGTCAGCTGCCCGCGGCCCCCCCTCTCTCTATCAGCCGCCCCCCCCCCTCCTTAGGTCTGTCTCTCATCTCCCTGTCAGCTGCCCGCGGCCCCCCCTCTCTCTATCAGCCGCCCCCCCCCTCCTTAGGTCTGTCTCTCATCTCCCTGTCAGCTGCCCGCGGCCCCCCCTCTCCTGAGGTCTGTCTCTCTCATCTCCCTGTCAGCTGCCCGCAGCCCCCCCTCTCTCTATCAGCCGCCCCCCCCCCCCTCCTGAGGTCTGTCTCTCTCATCTCCCTGTCAGCTGCCCGCAGCCCCCCCTCTCTCTATCAGCCGCCCCCCCCCCTCCTTAGGTCTGTCTCTCTCATCTCCCTGTCAGCTGCCCGCAGCCCCCCCTCTCTCTATCAGCCGCCCCCCCTCCTTAGGTCTGTCTCTCTCATCTCCCTGTCAGCTGCCCGCAGCCCCCCCTCTCTCTATCAGCTGCCCCCCCCCCTCCTGAGGTCTGTCTCTCTCATCTCCCTGTCAGCTGCCCGCGGCCCCCCCTCTCTCTATCAGCCCCCCCCTCCTGAGGTCTGTCTCTCTCATCTCCCTGTCAGCTGCCCGCGGCCCCCCCTCTCTCTATCAGCCGCCCCCCCCCTCCTGAGGTCTGTCTCTCATCTCCCTGTCAGCTGCCCGCGGCCCCCCCTCTCTATCAGCCGCCCCCCCTCCTTAGGTCTGTTTCTCTCATCTCCCTGTCAGCTGCCCACGGCCCCCCCTCTCTCTATCAGCCGCCCCCCCTCCTGAGGTCTGTCTCTCATCTCCCTGTCAGCTGCCCGCGGCCCCCCTCTCTCTATCAGCCGCCCCCCCCTCCTTAGGTCTGTCTCTCTCATCTCCCTGTCAGCTGCCCGCGGCCCCCCCTCTCTCTATCAGCCGCCCCCCCCCTCCTTAGGTCTGTCTCTCATCTCCCTGTCAGCTGCCCGCGGCCCCCCCTCTCTCTATCAGCCGCCCCCCCCCTCTTTAGGTCTGTCTCTCTCATCTCCCTGTCAGCTGCCCACGGCCCCCCCTCTCTCTATCAGCCGCCCCCCCTCCTGAGGTCTGTCTCTCTCATCTCCCTGTCAGCTGCCCGCGGCCCCCCTCTCTCTATCAGCCGCCCCCCCTTTTGAGGTCTGTCTCTCTCATCTCCCTGTCAGCCGCCCACTGCCCCCCCTCCTCTCTATCAGCCACCCCCCCTCCTTAGGTCTGTCTCTCTCATCTCCCTGTCAGCTGCCCATGGCCCCCCCTCCTCTCTATCAGCCACCCCCCCTCCTGAGGTCTGTCTCTCTCATCTCCCTGTCAGCTGCCGGCTGCCCCCCTCTCTCTATCAGCCGCCCCCCCTTTTGAGGTCTGTCTCTCTCATCTCCCTGTCAGCCGCCCACTGCCCCCCTCCTCTCTATCAGCCACCCCCCCTCCTTAGGTCTGTCTCTCTCATCTCCCTGTCAGCTGCCCATGGCCCCCCCTCCTCTCTATCAGCCACCCCCTCTTCTGAGGTCCGTCTCTCTCATCTGCTCTGTCAGCCGCCCCCCCTTCCTCTCTATCAGCCCCCCTTCCTCTCTATCAGCCACCCCCCCTCCTCTCTATCAGCCGCCCCCCCCCTGAGGTCCGTCTCTCTCATCTGCCCTGTCAGCCACCCGCGGCCCCCCTCCTCTCTATCAGCCACCCCCCTCCTCGCCCCCCCCTCCTGAGGTCCGTCTCTCTCATCTGCTCTGTCAGCCGCCCCCCCTCCTCTCTATCAGCCCCCTTTCCTCTCTATCAGCCGCCCCCCTCTTCCTCTCTATCAGCCGCCCCCCTCTTCCTCTCTATCAGCCGCCCCCTCTTCCTCTCTATCAGCCGCCCCCCTCTTCCTCTCTATCAGCCGCCCCCCTCTTCCTCTCTATCAGCCGCCCCCCTCCTCCTCTCTGTCAGACCCCCCTCCTCCTCTCTGTCAGACCCCCCTCCTCCTCTCTGTCAGACCCCCCTCCTCCTCTCTGTCAGACCCCCCTCCTCCTCTCTGTCAGACCCCCTCCTCCTCTCTGTCAGACGTGTGGCAGGTGACGTCATGGCAAGGGACAATCCGCTACGTGTGGCAGGTGATGTTGTGGCAAGTGACATTCTGCAATGTGTGGCATCGTGGCAAGTGACCAGCCGCAATTTGTGGCAGATGGCATTGTGGCAAGTGACAATTCGCAACAAGTGACAATCTGCATCTGGTGGCAGGTGACGCGGCAAGTGACACACTCGGGGCTCCTACTTATTCGGCATTATGGTGAGTTGAACTATTTTATTTTATATAACAATAGAAATAATGCACTTCAATCATTTTTTGCGATTCGGCACGGCATCGATTTAACTGACAATTGCGCGGTCGTGTGACGTTGTACCTAAACAAATAGAGCTTTCTTTTGGTGGTATTTGATAACTTCTGCGGTTTTTATTTTTTGTGCTATAAACAAAAATAGCGACAACTTTGAAAATTGTTTTTTATTTTAACTTTTGCTATAATAAACATCCAAAAAAAAAAATTCTTCATCAGTTTAGGTCGATATGTATTGTTCTACATATGTTTGGTAAAAAAAAAAATGCAATAAGTGTATATTGATTAGTTTGCACAAAAGTTATTGCGTCTACCAAATAGAGGATAGATTTATGGCATTTTTATTATTATTATATTTTTTTTTACTAGTAATGGCGGTGATCTGCGATTTTTAGCGAAACTCTGACATTGCGGTGGACATATTGGACACTTGACACTTTTTTGGGACCAGTGACATTTATACAGCGATCTGTGCTATAAAAATGCACTGATTACTGTGTAAATGTCACTGTCAGGAAAGGGGTTAAATGTGTTCCCTGGGAGGTGTTTCTAACTGGGGGGATGGGGACTGACTGGAGGAGGAGAGAGATCTCTGTTCCTAATCACTAGGAACAGCAGATCTGTCTCTCCTCCCCTGTCAGAATGGGGATCTGTCTGTTTACATTGACAGATCCCCGTTCTGGCTCTATGGAGCGATCGCGGGTGGGCCAGCTGACATCTCGGCCAACGGCCACGCACAGGTCCTTTTATACTCCTATATACATGTATAGAGCCATGACAGGTCCATTTTGGTTATCATGATATAAAATAATGAATATGGGGGCATTTTGGTGGGCGTGATTTTTCTTTTGGGGGGGGGGGGGGGCAGCATTTCATTCTTGGTACCAGGCAGCACAATGTCTTGGGCCGGCACTGGGTCATGGGGTAGCTATGCCATTTTTCTTAAAGATTTTCATCCATATTACCGGGACCAGACATTACATTAAAGCCGCAAGCAGTTTTAAATGGCTTTTTTTTCCTTTAGAAGTGTCATTTTGTGCAGGGACAGTTCTAACACGGGAAACACGTGGCACTTCACAGGCATACTTTAGACACCCCCCAGGTACGATATTTAAAGGAATATTTGACTTTTTTTTTTTCACTTTATGCATCATTAAAATGACTGCTCCCGAAAAACGACCGTTTTTAAAACTTCTTTTTGCATTGATACATGTCCCCTGGTGCAGAACCCGGGTTCCCAAACCCTTTTTAGGACAATAACATGCATAATAGTCGTTATAATTAGCACTTTAGAATTCGAACGTTCGCATCCATTGTATTTAATAGGGTTCTAATGTTCGTACGAACTTTCGGTCCGTTCGCGGGTTCTGGTGCGAACCGAACCCGGGGGTGTTCGGCTCATCACTAGTGGTGACTTGTTCTTGTAGGGATAATTGAAGGGGGGGGGGGGGATTTGTGCTTGTAGGGATGATTGAAGAGACTTGTGTTGGAGGGTAAATTTGGGGAGGGGTGTAAGTGTAATGTCTAGGAGAGGGGATTTGGGGGGATTTGTGCTGGAAGAGGGGGATTTGGAGGGGGGGAGGATTGGTGCTAGTAGAGGAGATGGAGGGGGGGCGGGGACTTGTTCTTGTAGGGATAATTGAAGGGGGGGGGGATTTGTGCTTGTAGGGATGATTGAAGAGATTTGTGCTATGAGGGGGAATTTGGAAAGGGGTCTAAGTGTAAGTCCTAGGAGGGGAGATTTGGACAGGGGGAGGATT